>CM053771.1:342430380-342458068 GCA_028658325.1 Potorous gilbertii
TAATATCATTCAGGGAAGTTTTGGGATTGGTTGAAGTAATTGAGTCAAACATTCCAGTAGGATCATTCTATCAAGAACTTTCTAGCAGAAATTTCCAATAACAAACTGGCTTGCTGGTGGTTGAGAGAATTTTATAGGGTTGGGGGAGGAGTATGTGTTTGTGAAAGAGTGTGTCTCAGACTTATGAGGAAAATATTTTGTATGAACTCTTCTTTCCATGTATTTCAATAAATACTCCTTTCTAAAAACTAATGAAATGACAGTCATTACGGATAACCAAAACAAGTGTTCCCTGAATATCTGAATTTCATTAGAAATGGAGTAAATTCTGAAGATCTTCCTCTAAAAATTCACCACAAAACGTTGCAGCAAAATGAGATTTTGAAAGTTATTGGGAAGCATTTGTTAAAAAATTGCCTAGAATTCTTCACCAGATGGGCAGAAGATTTAAAATTCTTTAAGAACATTAAGCTTGGAATCCACAAGAGGTTATCAAGATCAAAACAGTTTTCACAAGTAGGGGAGGACTGGAGAAAGGGAAGTATTATGAAAATCAGAGAGGACTCAGAGTTTAGGTTCCCAGGGGAATGGTTACCTCCTGGTTCAAGGTATTCTGCAGGTCTTCATTCCAAACAGTTTTCTATAGCACATGAACTTCTACTGATGTACTTACCTTAGTAGTCAGCTAGAGGACATAACTCATTCTAAGCAAAGGTATTTACTGAGATGGCATAAAATCAATTAATTAATGAAACATTTCCCTCCAAAGCCTACATGTATGTATGTGTATTTGCATATATACATACATTCGTATGTATGTATGTATATATATGTGTGTGTGGAGAGAGAGAGAGAGAGAGAGAGAGGGAGAGAAAGGAATGCAGTCCAGATAACTGCAGTTTCTGGTACCTTAGTACCTTTTCCCATCACTTGGTTCCTTTTTTGTTGCTGCCTGTGGTACTGATAATTCTCCTAGACAGATGACTCAACCAGATTCCCTGGCCTTTGTTCTTCTCTGCAACTCAACTCCCAAAGGCTAGGGCAGGCTCACTTTTCAACTACAACAGGTTACAATTATAGCTGTATCTAACTTTGAGTAGTTGGTTTGATTTCTGCTGGATGTGGTCCTTTCTAAGTAGTTCACCTGTAAAATGCTATGGCAAATGATGTGTGGAAGAGGAGAAATCCTCTGCTTCTCTAAGGTGAGTAATAATTTACTCTCAAGGTTTATGTTCTTCCTTCATAGCTGGGATTCTTTCCAGCTGTCAGAAGTCATTCTAATTTGACCTCTTTCCTAACTTGGCTCCCTCCTTTGGTAGTATATCTTTTTTCTTTTAAAGATCATTAACGTTGTGCTTGATCTTTCCCAATCAATAGTTTTTGTCCTCGAATTCCATACTTTTTCATGAGAGAACTTCTGATAAAGCTCATAGATGGTTTATTATAAGACCTTCTTTAAGACATAATAATCTCCGTTATGTGCTCCTTCTGTAATTTCATCAACTAGGTGGGTAAATTCAACTGATTAAGTATGTTCTGACCAACTCTTTTCACTCTTAATTGACACACACAAACACACACACACACACATACACACGCACACATACGTATACACACCACACCCCCCTCAGATAGATTAAGGAAAATGAGCCACAGGGAGAGATAGGACAGTAGAAGATTAAAGTTATAAAGGAATATCACATTTATTTTTATCATGGACTTGAACACCTATGGATAGTGACGAAATGCAGAGCATGACTTTTCTTGTGCATTATTCAGAGTAAAGTAGCACATGAGATTTGAGGACATTGAGGAAAGGGAGGTCGGGGTGATAAAAGAAGCATTGTCATAGGTGTAGGAAGGAAAAAGAAAATAAAGATTTATTAAGTACCTGCTGTCTGCCAAGCATTGTGCGACATGCTTTACAAACACCTCATTTGGTCCTTACAGTAACTCTGAAGCAGGTGCTACTATCATGTGCCTTTTGTAAGTTGAGGAAACTTGAATCTAACAAAAGTAAGTGATATGTCCAAGGTCACAGAGCTAGCAAGTTTCTGAGGCTGGATCTGAACTCAGGTTTTCTTCAGTCCAGGTTCAGTGCTGTAAGTACTATGCTACTTTTTGCTGCCAGGTAGGAGAAAATTCTCAGGTCTCTTCATTTTAGGATTGCATTTAGGATGCATACAAAAGCCCTAATTTCAGTTACTTCAATAAGACTAATTCTTGGATAATGTAGTTTATTTGATAATTTAAAATTATGTTGTCAAGGTAGACAGGGCAAGATTTAGTAATGGATTGGATGTGTGGGGTAAGTAGGAGTGAGAAGTCAAGGATGTTATAGTGATGGTTGACCTAGGCTACTGGGACAATTATGGTACACTTGATGATAAGAGGGAAGTTCAGAATGTGGAGAGAATTTACAGGCAAAGAATATATTCATATAACATGGCACAAACAAGATGTATAGAAGGAAGATTGGAGTTAATCTCAGAAGGAAGATATTACTAATATGAAAAAAGGCTTTTTGCAGAAGGTAGGATTTTAACTGAGACAAAAAATAAACAAAAGAAATTTAGGCGGAGGAGATGAGGAAAAAAAAACAGTGTAGGCATGGGGAAAAATCAGGGAAAATCCACAGAGAATGGGACAGCTAGGTAGCGCAGTGAATAGAATACTGGCCCTGGAGTCAGGAGGATCTGAGTTCAAATGTGACCTCATACACTTGACACTTACTAGCTTTGTGACCTTGGGCAAATCACTTAATTCCGATTGGTTCCCCTCCCCCCCCCAAAAAAAAGAAAATACACTGAGAAGGGAGATGGAGTGTCTTGTACAAGGAAAAGCAAAGAAGCCAGTGTCACTAGATAATAGAGTATGTGGGAGGGAAGGAAATTGTTCGAAGACAGAAAATCTAGGAAGAGGCCAGTTTATAAAGGCCTTTACAAGTCAGAATATTTAAAAGTCAGACTATATTTGATCTTGGTGCATTCAACAGTAATGGAGAAGGAGGTAGAATTGTGGGGGGCAGTACAACAGAGCTCCCCACCACAAAGCTCCTCCAAACAGGTCTAGAAAACATACCAAACTAAATCCTCATGGGGAAAAGCCAAATAATGCCACAATGAATTATTTTTTCCAGTTCAGCTTGGTGTAAGAAGACAGAAAGATGTCTTTAGACACAAATGACAGATCAGGCCAGGAGCACACCATGCTGAACACTCTAGCACCAAGAGAGAATCTGTGGACCAGGGCAAGAGGCTGTCCCAGACCCATAACAGGCCACCCCTGGACCTATACCAAGAAGATGACAGGTGGCAAGAGGCTACTTTATCATTCACAACCCATTTCTAGAACACAGATCCAGAGTGGATTGAGAAGGGGACCTACACACATAAGTAGTATTTCCTGTCATGAGAGCCTTGCAAAATGCACCTAGATAGAAGCAATTTCAGTAGCAAGCAAGTAGTTTGGGCCCCAGGAGTAGATATGGGCCTCATTTCCAAAATCTAGCCCAGCCATCAGAGAAATAACCAGGGCAGGACTTCAAGATCACAGTGGAACTTAAAATTCTGCCACTCTGAACTAACAGATGTTTCCAGCTGGCTGACAGGAACTGAATCCAGGACCATCTACTGTTGCTCCGAATGAAAACAAGATCATGAACTTCAAGAATTCTGATCAGGACGGGTAGCAATCAGACCTTGTCTCAGATCAAAATACTTTAAGAAATGAGAAATATAGGAGAATTGGAAAGGGAATTAATAGCTTGACACATTAAGTACAAAAGCTTGCCCAAGCAGCAAATTCACTAAAAATAAAAATGGCCCAAATAAAAGCCAATAATTACATAAGGCAATGAAATACATTAAATACAATCAAAAGACTGAAAAAATAGAAGAAAATATGTTATATCACAGAATAAACAAATGACATGCAGGGGAAAAATGTACGTTTAATGAAACAGAGTACTTCCAGGCATTCCAGATGAAAAGGTTATTGTGCAGTGCAAAGGCAAGAGTAAGGAGAAGCATGAAAAGTAGAGATAAGCAATCATAATGGACTAAACAAGAATAAACTCTTTATATTCTAATATGGGGAATGATATACATCCCCTCAGAACCCTATCATTATCAGGGGGTCATAAAAGTCTTATTAGACAGAGTACCTAGGAGTGTTTCTATTATGTTCTGATGATTATATGAAAAAATGGAAAAGGAAGGAGAAGAGGAATACATTGGAGGAAGAGGGGAGAGAAAGACAGGTTTGAGGATATTGAGATTCAAAAAGAACTTCACATAAACAAGGAAGAAGGAGTGGAAGGATCAAGTGACCCCTAAATTTCACTCTTATCTGAACTGAATCAAGGAGGGAAGAATGAATATAAACATACATATATACACATGGTCAGATACATAAATCCATTTCAAGAGGGAAACTGGAGGGGGACTAGAAGGAGGATAGATTATGTGAAGGATTAATTTCAAGTAAAACAGACTAAATAAGGATGAAAAAATATTTATAGCATCTTTTTTTCCATAGCAAAGAAATAAAAATGCAGTGCAGGATGGGAGGTGCCCATGAATTGATGAGTAGCTGAAAAAATCATAATATATGATGAAGTACTAGTATGCTCTAAGAAACAATGATATGGATCACTTTAGAGAAACCTGGAAAGACTAAAATGAACTGATGCAAAACAAAGGAAATAGAAAAAAGAAGAACTAATAGTAATAAACTTTTCCTAACTAAGTATTAATCATTGAGGAATGAATTCAGGCAATTTATTTTCTCCAGAGGGCCAAGCAGCATGGGTGAAGACAGTCCAGGGAGTGATCCATTAGTAAAGATCCTGATCTACATCTTGCCACTAGATCCAGATGGCTCTAGACGAGAGAGTGAGGATCGTGACTATACAACTCTGCCTCTCTTCAATGTAATTCACTTGCGAGTCATGGCATCACCCTCCTGATGTCATGGCTGTCTTGGGAGAATGAAGAACCAACAACACTAAGGAGTGAACAGTATGTCTGGGTCTTCTCAGGATGTGCAAGTTCCAGGAAAGGACTCACTCATTATAGAGTTGGCCTCAGATTGGAATTCTCCTAGGATGTTAGGCATTTGATATGAAGTTACAAAGAGTGGGTCAGTGCTATTCTTATGGGGGCAAGGAAACTGGAGTTGAACAGGTTGGAGAGGGTGTTGAAAGGACTGATGATATGAAGATCTAGGACCATAATATTGGGGAGTGGGGAAGTGAAGAAGGTTAATATATTCCAAGTGTGGGGCCTGAGAAAGAATGATCTTTGTTAGGACAAGAAGGGAAAGGGGTAAAAGGTGTAGGATTGTGGAGAACTAAGTTGGATCACCAAGATGTTGAGACAGGAAAGGGAGGATAGTTCAGTCAATACAAAGACTGATGGGCAGAGAAGTTCTGGTCATGATGAGCATGAAGGAAAGTATTAGCTTTAGAGGCCGTAAGGTCGTAGGGAAAGATGAAAAGATAAAAAACCACAATCAGATAAAAGAATTTTAGAGTTTATGGACATAGAAATAGAACATTTGTAGGTTATGGCAAGGTCATCTTTATGTGTAGTTAATGTGGAGAACTTCATGGGAAGTAAGTAGAGGGTCAACTGGGTAGCAAACCTGGAGTGAGGAGTTCCAAGTTCAAATATGGGCTGAGACACTTACCAGCTGTGCAACCCTGGGCACAGCTTTTGTTTGCCTCAGTTTCCTCATCTCTAAAATGGGGAAATAATAGCACCTACCTCCCAGAGTTGTTGTGAGGAAGAAATGAGATAATTGTAAACGTGTCTGACACATAGCAATCACTATATACATGTTGATGGTGATGATGATTATATTGAGGACCTGCTATAGATATGTATGATTGAAGGGATATAAATATATATGTTGAAGTCTCCTACTATGAGGGGAGGAGATGCAGAGAAGAAAATGATTGTGAACCAGGTACCAAACTCATGTTGCCTTTGGTCATATTGTTTGCCTGAATAGTAAAATGAATGATTCAATTAAGTCATCAGTACAGCTGGAATTGTTACAAATCCAGTAAAGTATCAGAGAAATTATTCTTCAAACTCTTAAAACAATACCTTTTTTGTACAGAATTTGACAGCATATTAAAATGATGAAGAGTTCCTGATGGTTCAAGTGTGCTCCAGGGAAAGCTAGAAGGTTGTACGGTTAACTCCCAGGGTATAATTCTAAACCATACAACCTACTACCTCTACCTGGATGCACACAACTTCCAGAGATGATGTAATTTCTTCATTGTATCTTCAGATAGGTCCTCCATGTATGGCTGTTATTATACCCAAAGCCTATAAATATTGATAAAGGTGGCAAAATGTAAAATACTATATTAACCCAACATTTTACCAGTAAATAGATTAGTCCAATGGCTAAAGAAGTCATTTATTTGTGAAATACAGCTAGTGTATTACATAGTCTTATGACATCATTCCCTTTGAAGTTTGAAGATAAAGTATTATATAGTTCAAGTCAATACCACCTTGAGTTGAAGAAAGAAATTATTGACAGTTTCATAAATTCAGTTATATTTTAATAATATTTACTAAATTCTGTGGTTATTACAGTTTTTTGAATTGATATGTACAGATATGCTTTGCTGGTCTGTATATCATTAATGTTTTTGTCAATTTACTAGATAAGGTATTCGAATTTAAACAAATTTCCCAAACAATGGAAAACTATGTTCTAACATATATACTTTTAGACTTATAATATGAATGACAACAAAATCCAAAAGAATAATTTTTGAGTAAATATTTCACATTAGTTTAATAGGTTCACAGGTTTAACAATATTTTCCCAAAAAATCTTTACAAGGATAGTAATGTAGCATTTTTTAGATTACTACACTGACACAGACCCAAAGAGGCGAGCTTGTGAAGTCAATTTCACCACAAGATCGGATCTACGGGTTTGTACCGGTTAGCAATATCGCACAAAATCTCCCTATTAGTGTAGAATTTGTTATAAATGCTTGATAAAATTATTGTAGTCAAAGAATTATATTATTTGTCAAATTAAACTTATAAAAACCTATGATAGCCTAATATCAATCCTAGAATACACATTTCAAATGAGACTACTCGTGTACAATTCTTGCAGTTCAAGTGCATTCTTTTAATATAAAGGACCATGTGAATACAAATGTATATGTGCATAGAGACATCATACATGCATACATTTTTGTTCATGTATACATATGATGTAAATATTTGCATAGAATGTTTCTGTTTAAAAGATAACAAAAGTTTGGTCTTGTTAATAATCAATAGTTTTAAAAGGGAGAAAAGAAATGGTAAAGGCAAATCTAGTAAGGTATATATAAGGAATATTGCTTACAAAATTATAAGAAAAAAACAAGTTTAAATGTAAATCTACTGTATAAGAATGAATAGATTGTGATCAAGACAAGTATTTTAAGAACTAGTTTTAATTTTATGGACTTTCTCACAAAACTTAATTAAGAATTTATCAACGGAGCATAGAACACAAAATACATGTATTCTCCTGTTCAGTTAATGCTGAAATCTGTAATTTATGTAAATAAACATTAGAAATACACTGAACTGAAAAATAAGTTAATAATACTCCTATTGATGTCCTAATAGTCTTATAATAAAAAAATCTGTATTGTGGTGATTTATTTTATTTCAAAAACAAAACATAGGCATTTTATACAAAATGTAATTTTTTGTGGTGATTTATTTTATTTCAAAAACAAAACATAGGCATTTTATACAAAATGTAATTTTTATTCAAATAGATTTCAATAGGATGGAGAAAAATTAAACAGTAGTTTATCTGCTGAGACAATGCTTTGCTTTAAACTTATGAGAAATGTATAATTACTTTGCTTTAAAATGTTTAATGAATAAAATATTGTAATTATTCTAGGCCAATGGTTCCTTTATTGAAATTCTTTTTTTTAAAGACTATGATGCTATTTGGAATTGAAATTTTCTCACCAGAAATGTTTTTTTAAAAGTTTACCTTTTATTCCTTTTTAAATTATGCTGAATTCTTTGTAAATGAATTATACAAGAGCTACAAATTTACTGTAACTCCCCCACCTTCTTTAAAACTACAAAGATAGTATTCTATATAAAATTGAGCTTTATGTCTAGTCAGCTTAGAAATCCTTTTTCTTATTTCATATTGAATAAATAAAAATTAATTTCCTCAACAGAAATTCCTATATTTTCACTTTTTTCTTAGGTATCTGAAACTAATACTGAATGAGAAAGTACAGCTGTTTTTCAATGTCTCTGCAAAACTTAGTGTTTAATAAAACCAAAATGATGTTCCTATTCTTTGTGCATATATGTTTAGTTTTACATATATTTCTAGGGTTAATTAGGATTAGAAAAAATAAACTGAAATTAAAAGTAAAAAGAAATTGAGTAGTTGTTAGATATAGTAAGTCTAAAGTATAAGGATCCCTTTTTATGAAAACAGATGGAAAAGAAACAAAAAAGAAATAAATTATTTTATATTGGTTATATGAAAAGGTGGTGGGAAAGGTGTATTTCAACCAGGGCAAACTATTGTTTATTTATGCAATAATATTTTCAAAGTCAAAAAATTCATAAGTCTCATAGAGTTATGTTTTAAAAAACTGTATCATGGATGTCTGTAATTGACTAATCAGATTTTTAAAAATTTATTTTGTTTTGTCTTCTTTTCTTTCCTTCAGAACAAACTTTTGTTTTTTTCTAGGGAGACCATTATTTCTAAGAAAAAAGGCAAGTATGCTTGTCTCCTTTATTATTCTCAGAATTCCAGGCAAAAGAGCATTATGCAAAAGCTACACCAAGCCTTTTACACAAGCAAAATCTCAGGGATAAAAGGCAGAAGAAACCAGGAAATTCATTCAGCCTGTTGACTTTATAAAAGGGGATTGTGCAGGACTGTGAAGCAAAGAGGTAAAAAGACAGGATGTGCTTTTAGTACTTTCTACTCCAATGAGCTCATGTTCAAATATGTCTTCATCAAATGGCAGGGGGTGGGAGTGGGGAAACCAGTTGATTTATTAGCTATTCCAGGGATTTTCAAAATAAGGAATTTTAAAAAGAAAAAAATGAAATACTTCCCCTCCATTCACTTATCATCTCTAAATATTCTGTTCATATTTTTATTTTTAAACAACAGAATTTATCAGACCTGAAAGGGTCAGCTTTTTGTGGTCTGCTAAAAAATAAAAAAGAAAAGTCAGAATAAATAAAAAAAAGGCTGCGCTTCCAAGCTCAATAGCTTGCCCAGTCTGGCTAAAGTAAAAAATTTTCTATGCCATGTAAGGGAAAAGGGAAACTGTCTGAACAGGTCCTGCTTTCCAAGTCTCAGTTGGCAGGATAACAAAATCTCAACTGTAAGGTCACATGTTTCTCTGCCAAATGTAGAGTTCATTCCCATAAACCATTCTGCTGACGCCGCAAAGGCAGCTATTGTCTCATTTAGATCCAAAGTTTAGCCCACTTTTCATTGAATTAGCTAAAAGACACATCACCTTTGGGGGCTGGAAGTCATGAAAATACCTACCTGGCAAGCAGCCCACTTTCTCTGCCCAACGATCAGAGATGGAATTACGCTGACTAATACAATGATGTTGTGGAATGTTGAAATCATCAAAAATTAATCTGAGTCTGGAAATGCTTGTCTTATTTACACAACAAACTATGGCTTCTTCTTGTATAAAAAATCTTTTCTGCTACATGTGGCAATTAAAAGACTGTACAATTTTATTTCATAACTTAGCTAAATGAGTCTCAGATGAAAAGGAAGTTCAATATAAGTTTTCTGAGTTAAAGGCACAACCCTGTGCTTTTCTTTTTCCATTAGGATAATCCAATATTCTCTAGGAATTTTTTTTAGCCTTTCAAATTTAAGATTTAAAATCTCTGGGCTCTTCTTTTCTTGCATTTATAATTTTCTGATTTTATCTGTCCCCAATTATGTACACAGCATCCACCAGTACTGGTGAGATACAATATTGCTACAATCTTCAACAGACAGGCTCCTGAAGGGAGTGGTGGAGGAGGGGAATTAGTTTTTCAACCAAATGGAACCCTTCCACTTAATCCTTTGGTAATTCTCATAACATAACATATCCAGAACTCAAATTTTGAAAGTTTGACACTTTTGAGAAGTACACTGTTTTCTGTTGCCAAAACAAATCAAAACATCAAAACTATAGGTATTTACAATAGTCTAAAGAAAATGTTTGAATACAGAAAACGTATACATAGGTTGCTTAAAGGGGCTGTTCTTTAATCTACAATACCTAGAAAATGGGATTGGTCACCATTCTCTTTAAAACTCACAATTAAATAATTTCTAGGGAAAAAAATAAATGAATTTACTAAAAAATAAGCATTTTCTTTTTAAATGATGTTTTATTTTCCCTTCAATTACATGTTAATACATTTTTTAATAATTTGTTAAAAATGTTTTGAAATCAAAATCTATTCTTCCTTCCTTCCATCACTCTCCTCCCTCCTCCCTGACACAGTAAGCAATTGGATACAGGTTATACATGCTCAATCCTGTAAGACATTTCCATATTTGCCTTTGTACAAGGACTCAAGCAAAGAAAAAAAGAATAAAAAAAAAGTGAAAAATAGTATGCTTCAGTCAATTTTCAGATAAGATCAGTTCTTTCTCTGAAGGTCGATAGCATGATTCATTGAATTCTTTGGAATTGTCTTGGACCATTGTACAGTTTTCCATTGTTCAATATTGCTGTTACTATGTACAACATTGTCTTGGTTGTGTTCACTTCGCTTTGTATTAGTTCATGTAAAATTTTCCAGGTTATTCTGAAATCATTCTGCTTGTCATCTCTTATAACAATAAAATTCCATCACAATCATATACCACAATTGATGGTCATCTCCTCAGTTTCCAATTCTTAGTCATCACAAAATGTGATACCATTAGCAAATTAGGAGAGCAAGGAATAGTTTGCCTGTCACATCTATGGAGAAAGGAAGAATTTAGAATCAAACAAGAAACAGAGTGCCTTAAAAGATGTAAAATAGATAATTTTGTATTAGTAGTATTGCTGAATGAAAGAGCATGCATGGTTTTATAGCATTTTGGACATAGTTTTGAAATGTTCTCCAGAACTTTTTGGGTGAGTCCCAGTTTTCCAACATCTCCAACATTTGTCATTTTCCTTTTTTGTCATACTAGCCAATCTGATAAGAGTGAGGTGGTATCTCAGAGTTGTTTTCATTTGAATTTCTCTGGTCAATAGTGATTTAGAGCATTTTGTCATATGACTATCAATAGTTTTAATTTCTTTGAGAACTGTCTGTTCATATCCTTTGACCATTTATCATTTGGTGAATGATTTGTATTAGTATAAATTTGACTCCATTCTCTATGTATCTGAAAAATAAAGCCTTTATCAGAGATAGTTGATGCAAATTTCCCCCCTCCCACTTTTCTGCTTTGTTTCTAATTTTGCTTTCATTGGTTTTGTAAGTGCAAAAAACTTTTTAATTTTATGGAAACAAAATTATCTATTTTATATCTTTTAAGGCTCTCTATATCTTGTTTGAGCCTAAATTCTTCCTTTCTCCATAGATGTAACAGGCAAACTATTCCTTGCTCTCCTAATTTGCTTATGGCATCACATTTTATCTTGAAATTATGTACTCATTTTGACAATATCCTGGAATACGGTGAGAGATATTGATCTTCCATGCTGTTTTCCAGTTTTCTCAACAGTTTTTGTCAAATATGAATTTTTGTCCCCAAAGCTTGGATTTTTGGGTATATCATATACTAGACTACTATGGTCATTTACAACAATATATTGTGCCCTTATCTGTTCCACCGATCCACCATTCTGTTTCTTAGTTAGTACCACACTGTTTTGATAATTGCCATTTTATAAAACAGTTTGAAATCTGGTTCAGTTAGACCACCTTCTCTCAGATTTTTTTCGTTGATTCCCTTGATATTTTGACCTTTTGTTCTTCCAGATGAATTTTTATTTTTTCTTGTTTTATTAAGTAATTTTTTGGTAATTTGCTATGGCACTGAATTAATTTAGGTAGAATTGTCATTTTAATTACATTGGCTTAGCCTATCCACTAGCAATTAATATTTCTCCTCCAATTGTTTAGCTATGACTTTATTAGTATATTAAGTGTTTTATAATTGTGTTCATATAGTTCCTTAGTTTGTCTTGGCAGATAGACTCCCAGGTATTTTACATTGTCTACAATTATTTTAAGTGCAATTTCTTTTCCTAATCCTTGCTGCTGGACTTTGTTGGATATATGCAGAAATGCTGATGATTTATCTGAATTTATTCTATATCCTGCAACTTTGCTAAAATTTGTAATTATTTCAAGTAGTTTTTTTAGTGAGTTCTCTTAGCATACCATCATATCACCTGCAAAGAGATAATTTTGTTTCCATATTGCCTGTTGTAATTCCTTCAATTTCTTTTTCTTCATTTATTGCTATATCTAGTATTTCTAGTATAATATTGAATAATAATGGTGATAATAGGCATACTTGTTTCACCCCTGATTGTATTGGGAAGACTTCTATCTAATCACCATTACAGATAATGCTTGCTGATGGTTTTAGATAAATATTACTTCTCACTTTAAGGAAAAATCCATTTATTCCTATGCTCTTTAGTGTTTTTAATATAAATGGGTATTATATTTTATCAAAGTTTTTTTCTATATTAATTGTGATGAGCATATGATTTCTGTTGGTCTCATTATTGATACAGCTTGTTGTGCTGATAATTTTCTTAATTATTAATTAATTAGCTCTACATTCCTGATTTAAATTGCACCTGGTCATTCTGTATGAATCTTGTGATATAGTGCTGTAATCTGCTTGCTAGTATTTAATCTCAAAATTTTGCATCAATAATCATTTAGGAAATTGGTCTATATATATTTTTTGTTTCTTCCTGGGTTAGGTATCAGTTCCATATTTGTATCAGAAAGGAATTTGGTAGGACTCCTCCTTCACCTATTTCTTCTAAATATTTTATATAGTATTGGGATTAATTGTTCTTCAAATGTTTCATGGAATTCACTTCTGAATCCATCTGGTCTTGGTGACCTTTTCTTAGGAAGTTCATTGATATCTTGTTCAATTTCTTCTTTTCTAAGTTTGAATTAAGTATTCTGTTTCCTCTACTGTTTTTTTATGTAAGCATTTCAAGATTATAAAATTTCCCCTAAAGTACTGCTCTAGTTGTATTCCATAGATTTTGGTGTATTGTCTCATTGTTGTCATTCTCTTTAATGAATTATTAATTGTTTCTATGATTTGTTCTTTGACCCTCTTATTTTTTAGGATTAGATTACTTAATTTCCATTTAATTTTTAATCTTTCTTTCTACTGTCTATTATTGAATATAATTTTGTTGCATTATCCTGAAAATATGCATTTAGTAGGTCTGTCTTTGTGCATTTAGCTGTGATGTTTTTCTGCTTTAATACATGGTCAATTTCTGTGTAAGTGCCATGTGCTGCTAATAAAAAGGTATATTGCTTTATATTCCCATTTAATTTTCTCTGGAGTTCTATTATGTCTAACATTGGCAGAATTCTATTCACATCCTTAACTTCCTTCTTGTTTTTGTTAGATTTATCTAGTTCTGAGAGGGGAAAATTGAGGTCCCTCAATACGATAGTTTTACTGTCTATTTCCTCCTGTAACTCATCCAACTTCTTAAAAAATTTACATTCTTTTCCATTTGGAACAAATATGCTTAGTATTGATGTAACTTCATTGTCTATGGTACCTTTCAGTAAGATACACTTTTCTTTCTTACCTTTTAAAATTAGATCTATTTTTCCTTTTGTTTTGTCTGAGATCATGATTGCTGCCCCTGCTTTTTTAAAAAAATTTCAACTGAAGCATAATGGATTCTGCTCCAGCTTTTTACTTTTACTCTGTGTGTCCCTCTGTGGTTGAGATGTGCTTCTTGTAAACAACATTATTGTTGACTTCTGGCTTTTAATCCATTCTAATGTCTCTTTCTGTGTTATGAGTGAGTTCATCCCATTCACATTCGCAGCTATGATAAATTATTGTGTATTTCCTTCAATCCTATTTTTCCTTTCTCTCTCTCTCTCTCTCTCTCTCTCTCTCTCTCTCTCTCTCTCTCTTATCCTCAACAAGTTTCTTCTTACAAATATTTTACTTCTGATTGCCACCTCCTCAGTCTGCCCTCCCTTTTATCATTTTCCTCTCCATTTCTCTTATTCCCATCAACTTTTACTTCCTTTAGGGTAAGATAGGTTTCTGTATCCAAGTGAGTGCATATATTATTCTCTCTTTGAGCCAGTTTTGATGAGAGTAAGGGTTAAGCTCTGCCAGACTTACCCTTCCATTATAATAGCTCTTTCTTTCCTTTTTATGTGAGACAATTTATGCCTTTCTATCTGTTCCCTTCTCCCAGTGCAATTTTCTTGCTCACCTTTTTCTTTTATTTTTTTGGGGTATCATCCCATCAATATCACCCTATTTCCACACCTTTTGTCTATGGATACTCCTAATTGTCCTTAGAGTGACAAAGTTTTTAAGAGTTTCAAATATTTTCTTTCTATACAGAGAGAAGGCTGTGCAAAGTCCCCAGCCTCACTTTCTCCTCCAAAGCCATCTGGGTCAGTGGCCAGATATGGACCAGGACAGCTGGAGATGGTCCAGGATGCAGTGGGGACTTTGGCCTTTTCAAGATAGGGTCTTTAACAGTTCTCCATTTGACTGAGGCAGTGCCCATTCAGTGATTAAGTCTTAATAAGATGAGACAAAAAAATGACCTCTTTAAAAAAATAGCTATGGGAGGAAAAGGTCCTAAGAGTTTTTGGCAAAAACAGAAACAATTATTGTTTACATTTATTCTGAGTGAATCAGGGCCCAACAATAGCCAAGTAGGATTTGGTCTGGGATCAAAGTGATTTGGAGTCAAGGCTGGTCTTTAGGAGAAAAAAAACAAGAAAAAAAATCCAATTCACTTGCAATTCATGGCATCATGAATTGTCATGATGCTCTTCCAGAAGGAAGGACAAACAGTAGCTGGTATATGGAAATATAAACAGTTTAATCTCATTGAATCTTTTATGTCTGCTCTTTCTAGGTTTTTTTTTTAAACCTTTTTATGTTTTCCTTGGGCTTTTATTCAAAGATCAATTTTTTTTTTATTCAGCTCTGGTCTTTTAATTAGGAATGTTTGAAACTCCTCTATTTCATTAAATATTAATTTTTCCTTAAAGAATTATACTCAGTTTTTCTGGCTAAGTGATTCTTGGCTGCAATCCTAATCCCTTTACTTTCTGGAATATCATTTTTCAAGTCGTCTGGTTCTTTGATGTGGAAGCTGTTAAATCCTGTGTAATCTTGATTGTAATTCTAAAGTATTTGAATTGTTTCTTTCTGTTTTTCATACTTACTCCTTGACCTGAGAGCTCTGGAATTTGACTATGATGTTCATAAAAGTTTTCTTTTGGGGGTCTCTGTCAGGTGACAACTGAAGGATTCTTTTAAATTCTATTTTGCCTTCTGTCTCTAGGGTATCAGGGGAGTTTTCCTTAATAATTTCTTGAAAGATGTTATCTAGGCTTTTTTTTATATCACAGCTTTCAGGTAGTCTAATAATTTTTAAATTATCTCTCTTGGATCTATTTTCCAGGTCAGTTGTTTTTCCATTGCAAAATTTCACAATTTCATCTATTTTTCATCCTTTGATTTTGCTGTATTGTAACTTGATATTTCCTGGGGCTTTTATTTGTTCAATTCTAATTATTAAGATATTATTTTCTTCCGTGAGATTTTGTATCTCTTTTCCCATTTGGTCAATTATATTTCTTAAGGAATTATTTTCTTTGGTGAATTTTTGTATATCTTTTTTTTTGTTTGTTTTTATTTTTTCTTTTTTGGAGTAAATTTTAAAATTTTAGACATAAATACAAAATGAGGAAAGAAAATAAAAACATTGCCACGTACACAGCTGACAAGAGAGGATTCAATATAAAACAATAAGTTTTAATTTAAAGAGAAATTATATAATAAATACTACACATTGTATTCAAAGTTGCCCAGTTTGCTCCCTTTGTTGGTTATCTTTTGTTCTCTCCTGTGTACTTTTTACTTTATTTTTCCTTTTCCTCACAACCCCCCTCCCCTCCCCTTGCCTTGCAAAAGAAGGCAGTGTCAGTATGGAGGTGTTTCCCTTCACTCAGCCCAAATCTTTGCCCATGGTGATCTGGTCTTTCCTGGGGTCTTCTCAAATTCTCTTAGCAGGACAACTGCTTTACCTTGTGTTTATTTCTGTTGCTGCAAGGTGATGTTCTGTCTTTTTTTTTCCATGGAGGAAATTTGGAGTGCTGAAAGTATTCTGACCTACTCAGCCATATTCCTCTCCTATATATCTTTTCCCATATTTTTGTATTTCTTTTTCTTCATGGTTTTTTTGCATTATTCTCATTTCCCCCAATTTTTCTTCTACTTTTCTAATTTGCTTTTAAAAATATATTTTGAGCTTTCAAGGAGCTCTATTCAGGCCCCAAACAAATTATATTTTTCTTTGAATCTCAACATGTAGCAATTTTGACCCTGTTGTCCTCTTCTAAGTTTGTGCCTTGATTCTTCCTGTTGCTATCGTGACTTTCTTTTGTCAAATTCTCTTTTTTCTCCTCAATTTTTTTTTACATATTTATAACTTGATATTTTTATGTGAGAATTGGACTCTGCTGGTACACTTACTTTATGTTTCTTGTGCTGGAACTCAGGTCCTTGGTTCTGGCTTTCCCTGGACTTTAGGACCTAGTTGCTGGCTTTCACTGGAGGGTGGGGCTCCCTATTGATCTCGTATAGGTATGAGGTTTCAGTGCTTGCTTACCCCAGGTACATGACCTTGCTGCTGTATTGCTATGGAGACAGAACCTTTCTTTTGGTTGGCCCTAGGAGCTAGATCTCTCTGTTGGTCAGTCAAAGAGTTGAGGTCTTGCTGCTAGTTGACCCCAGAAGTTTGGCATCACACTGGTCAGCAATGAGGGCAAAGCTTTGCTGGTGGCCTGTGCTGGGGATGGGGACATTGGGGTAAGGCTTTGTTTTCGTGCATTCTCAGCTGGCTTGCCTTGGGGTGGCTGGCTTGTAGGAGGGTAGGCAGATTGCATTGCCCCAGGACTTGGTTCTTGTTACAGCCTCCCTGCTGTGATGCCTAGTGTTGTGATTCTAGTACCTGACTCCCCTGCCCTGCACTGTGAAACTGATCTTTCATGTTGGTAAACTGCTTCCCTGATGTTAAATCAATTCTGAGGCAATTTTTAAGTTATTTGGAGGAGAATTTGGGAGGGATTTGTGGAGTTCCTGACTCATTCTGCCATCTTGGCACTAGAAGTCTAGAAACAAAATTTCCAACCACATTTTTTTACTTGATAACTTGAATGCCATGCAATATCAAATCAAATATTTTATAAATTAAAAAAACCATTTAAGAAACACTAATCAGATATTACTTGCTGTAGTATATAACCATGAGACCATTTTAGAAAAGATTTAAATGACTATACTTGTATCTTATAGATAATTAGTATCCATTGCTTATGAAGTATAAGATAATATGATAAAATAAGAATGCTAAAATAACATAAAATTCATTTATAAAATGTATTCAAAGATGGTAGGAAGATGATTTCAATGAACTATGAGTAGTTGACTATCACTATGCCACTTTATGCTTAGTTTAACACCTTATATTTTTCTAGCACTATAAAAACTGCGAAACACCTTGTACTCATTGTCTCTTTAGATCTCATGACAAATAAATTTTATTATCCTTATTTTATTTATTCTTATTTTACAGATGAGGAAACAGAGAGATTAAGTGACTCCAACTTTCTCAATGTCAAAGAAATCCAAACAGCAAAAACTTTCTCAGTCTAGGAGAGCAGTTTTCCAGTGCTGGGTGTTGCAACAAAGTTGAGCCAGAGAAATGGGGAACAAAAGGGGAACTGCAAAAAGATACCTGTGCACAGCTGTGTGGCATGCCAGAGGGAAAGGGATCAACATTCAATAAGGGCAACATTCTGTTACCCCAGAATTTTTTTGGTATAGTGACTGATACATATGGACTGTGAATTGACTGGCATGAGAGCAAGATGGAAAGACTTTGCAGTCCAGTCTCTGAGAAATGCCGTTATAAGTGAAGAAATAAGAAAGTCAGCCGTAAAAAGAAATAAGGGAACGATGAAATTACCAAAGATCTCAGGAGAAAGAGAAGTCAATTAAAGACTTTGAGTGTAAGCAGATAAGCCAGCTGTTAAGACACTCAGAAAGGAATTTGGTCTCTAGATCATGTAAAAGAGTCCAGACATCTGGAAATAAAGATTGCAAGAAAAAGGAAATGTGGATTTCTAAAAAAGCACTGAGCCACAGCAAAATGTTCATAAATGGTTTAAAAGAGAAATAAGAACTATAAAAGCAGAATTTATTGTTTGCACAGCAGAAATAACTGTCAGAACAGAAATATTTGAATCCATGATGGCAAATCTCACCAGAGAAACAAAAGACTCAATAATTGTTTGCAAATGCAAATACATGGATGCAAAGGACAATTTGGAAGAAGAGAAGCAAAAAACAATAATACTAAAAGAAAATCACTGTACAGCAAAAAACATTGGATTTAAAGATGTAATGTGTAGAAACAATTCAAGGACAGCTAAAAAAATGTGGCTGGCACAATGCAAGAAATAATATCAAAGAACTTCTAGGATTTCTGAAAACAAAAGGACAAGGTACCAATGGAAAGAATTCATAGATTGGCTCCAGGGGAAGGAAAAACAAAACAAAACAAAAACCTCTTTGCTGCAAATTTCAAGATGCATTGTGGTTATATCTAACAAATCAATTGACAACAAATTCTGCAAATGACCAGAAGAAAGACCTTCAGACATAAAGGAGAGGAAAATTTAATTACGTAATACTATTTTGTAGCTACCAGAAACTGCAGGAGGAAATCAAATAATATGTTCTGAAGAGCAAAAGACCTCAATATGCAATCTAAGGTGACCTATCCTGAAATTCCAAGCTTCACTGTTAATGAAAATGGATGGAAATTCAATAAAAAGAGATATTTAAAACATTTCAAGAAAGTAGACCTGATGAAATTATTTATCCCACACACCCAAGAAAAGAGAAATACAAGAGGAAAAAATGCAGAAACCAAGTATTAACAAAACAACTCAGAGGTTTTTTTTTTTTATTACTAAGAGGTTTTTTAAGAGTTTTTTTGCAAATGCACAGAAGTAACAAGCATGAGATCAGAAATAAAATAGTAGTGCTGATGGAGAAAAAAGACATGAAACATCATAAATTAAACCTAGCAACACTCAACCTATAGGAAAATAAATGTATATTTCAGTGCTAAACTAAAGAATGGGAGAGCAATAAAAGAGGGATGGAAAGAAAAAGATAGAGAGGCATATTTGATATACCCTAATCAAGTCAAAGGTTAAAAATGAAGGGAGAATAATTTTGTACCCAGAAAAGAAGAAAGTATACAGGAGAGTTGATGAAGACAAAGGGAGGAATTGCAGCAGGGGAAAAGCAATGGGGAAATCTTTTTTTCAGTGACAAGAGGGCATTCACTGATGAATGCTTCTCTGTGAGAAGAGAAATATTGTACAAATTGAGATTGGGACCTCACAGTGTATATAATTTGTAGAGATTTGTTGCTGAGAAAGACTACTCATCCTGCTTCAGAAGAATGGAAATCAGAGATCTTGGAAACAACTGATGACTAGAAAGAGTGGGAGGGCATGGGTCCAAAGAGGAGATTTCAAGATGATGGAGAGAAAATGACCTTGAGGGGCAAGGATCAATAATCAGCAGCACAGTCACATAGGAAAATTCCTATCAGTAATTCCTAAAATTCCTATTATTCTTTGTATTGCCTACAGGAATAGGTATTTTTAAGAAAGAGGCACAAGAAAAAGGGAGACTGGGAGATAATATTTATAAGACACTAAGACAACATTATCATAAAATAAATAAATTATAATTATATAATTATAACATTATATAATTATATTTATAATTATAAAATAAATATATAAATTATAAAAAGGAACCCAAAATTAGATCTAAGAAGTTTTACTTCCATAAAGAATTCAGAGACTAAAGGATAAAATGAGCATAGAGGGCCTGAATAAAAAAAAATAAAATTTTAAGTTAGACAGAAAGGAAAGCTAAATAATGAAAAGATTGAGGAGAAGAATTTTTTTAAGGAAAAGACATAGAAAATGAATTTTTAAAAACAAATGAACAGAATAAGTTCAAGGAGTGGGGAGGAAGGCAGATTTTACTTGATTACATAACTAATAGGAAAAAAAATAAGAAAATAAAATAAGAAAGAAAATAATGAGAAATACTCTCAAATTAGAGAAAGGAGTAGCAAATGGTAAAACAGAAGGATTGAGGATGAGTGGAAAAGTCTGTTGCAAGAGGATTGTCTTAAAATAGATTAAACTAAGACAACTGAAGAGACATAGCAATTGTATTGGGGGTGAAGGGGAGTCTAATTTGACAAAAAATAATATTAGAGAAAAATGGAGCAAAACAACTTTCACAACTTTAAATATCAATGGACTAAATAATCCCATAAAATAAAAAAAACTGAAATATTAGATAAGAAAATAAAACTGCTTAGGAGAAATTCATCAAAAAGCAAAGGAACAGAAAAATAACAATGAGTGGCTAGAAAAAAAATGGTATGCATCGTGAATTTTTAAAAGATTTATAATCTATATCAGAAAAAACAAAAACAACCATTCAAAAACTAAAAATATAAACAATGAAATTACATTATGCTGAAAGGAACCATGGGTAACAAACAGATATCAATATTAAACTTATATGCTCCAAATGGCTTAGCATCTGAACACATAAAAGAAACATTAAGTGAACTACAAGAAGACATAAACAGCAACATAATGTTGGCACTTGTTTTCAATGTCATTCTCTCAAGTCTAGAAAATTCCAATAGAATGATAAAATAAAAATATAGAACTGAACAAATTGTTGAAGGAACTAGAATGGAAAGATTTATGATTATAATAAAGATTTTCTTAACAGGAGACTGATAAAGAATACAGTCATCCCTTGAAATTGCCGGGTTATTTAGTTACTCACAGATTGACCATTGATAATTAAACAGGAAATTTTGGAGATTTGGAGCATACTGCAGAAAATCGCAGATGACATATGTATGTAAAGAAAAGTAAAAAAAAAATGAGTAAGTCATAAGTGCATACATACTGTATATTATCAATCTTTTTAATCATTTACTCCCATATATTATACATACACAAATTTATTATAACAGTTAAATTATTTTAAAAAATGTTTCAGTGCACTAAAGAACTACAGGCTACTCACTCTATTTTAGAATGCCTCCTCTTTGTCTCTCTACCATCCAGACTCAGTCACATGATTTTCTCACCCAGTGATCTTTGTAATGTGCACTTTTCATAGAAGAAGGAAATTTGTGAAACTGTCACTGCAGCTATACTTGCACTTATAAAGACTCAGCATAATATGTTAGATAATAATCTCTCTTGCCTAGCTGATTGTTTTACTTGCTTTGTGTATTGAATAAATATGATCAAAATTATGAAAAATTAAAGTTTGGAGTGAGGTCTGAATTTATTTATAGATTTTCACATTTATGAAGGTTCTGTGCCTCTAAACCCACAGATGTTGAGGGAGGATGTATATGTATTTCTCAACACTACATGAACTTTTAACACAAATTGAGCATGTACTAAGACATAGAGATATTGCCAACAAATATAATTGGCAGAAATAGTAAAAACATCCCTTGCAGACCAAAAGGCAATAAAAACAACAATTAGTTCAGGGAGCACAAACAAAAGATAAAGGCACAAATGGAGAATAAACAATAAAATATTAAATAATATGAGTCAAACCACAAATCACAGAAACAAATAAATACTGAAAAAATAATGATGAAGCAATATTTCTTGGATGTAAGTAAAGCAGTGTTCAGGGTAAAAATCATGTGCCTATAAACATAGATTTTATATATGAATATACTTCAGTGAACAAATAAATATTTATTAAGTGCCAGGCACTGTTCCAAACACTGGGGCAAAAGAAGCAAAAGACAGTCCCTGGCCTTAAGGAGCTCACACTTTAATGGGGAACACAACAAATATATACAAACAAGCAATAGGAGAAACAGGAATAATCAACAGAAAAGGCACTAGAATTTAGAGAAATGGGAAAGGCTCCCTATAAAAGATACATTTTAGTTAGCACTTAAAGAAAGGCAGAATGAAAGCCAGTAAGTAGAGATGAGGAGGGAGAACTTTTCAGACATGGAAGATAGCCAGAAAACATGCCTGAAGCCCAGAGATGCAGTAAAAGCAAAAAGGCCAAGGTCACTGGATCAAAAAATATGTGGGCAGGCACAAGAAGAACAGAAAGTTAGGAGGGGTCTAGGTTATAAAGGCCTTTAAAGGAAAAACAAAAAATTGATCTTGGAAGAAATGAGGAGCCACCTAGGTTTACTGAGTAGCACAGTGATGTGTTCTAGGATCACTTTAGTGTCTGAATGAATGGATTCCAGTGAGGAAAGATTTCAGACAGGTGGAGCCAACAGCAGGCTATGACAATAGTCCAGGCATGAGATGATGAGGGTCTGCACCAAAGCGGTAGCAATGTCCAATTAGAGAAAAGGATGTATTTGAGAGATGGCACAAAGGTGAAATCAACAGGCCTTGGCCACAGATTGGAAATGGAAGGTGAGAGATAGCGAAGAGTTGAGGATGACATCTAAGCTGTGAGCCTGAGGAACTTGGAGGATGGTGTTGATCACTAGTAATAGGAAGGTAAGTAAGGGTGGGTTTAGGAAGAAAGATAGTAGGTTCCATTCTGGGTAACTTGAGTTTAAAATGTCTACTGGACATTCAGTTCTAGATATATTAAAGCAGTTGGAAATGTGAGATTGGAGGTCAACAACGACATTAAGACAAGAAAAGTAGATTTGAGAATTGTCTGCAGAGATATGGTATTTAAACCCATGGGAGTTAATGATTTAATGAAGTGAAGCATACTACTCTATACCATAAGAGAAGATCCAGGACAGATATCCCTGTCTGATCTTTGTATGATCCATGAGACATCTATGTTTTAGAGCCAGAGATCTGGATAGAGAACCAGCAAAGGAGACTGACAAAGGGATTCAGAGAAATATGAGGAGAAGCAGGGGAGAGTCATATCCCCAAAACCTAGAGAGAGTACAAAGGAGGAAAGAGCAAACAACAGTATCAAACATGAGAATTGATAAAAGGCCATTGGAGATGGCAACTAATTTGGCAACTAACAGTAACTGGCAAGAGTAGTTTTGGTGGAATGATAGTATCAGAAGCAATGAATGAGAGAATGAGAAGAGCCAAAAAAGAGTCATCCATCGAAGACAGTCTTTCCAAGGAGTTTAGTCACAAAGAACATAAGAGATACAGCATTAGAGTGGGGATGAATGGATCAAGTGAATTTTTTTTTCAGGATGAGGGAGATCTGGGCATGTTTGTAGGAAATCAGCCAGTAGATGGGGGAGACTGAAAATAAGTGAGAATGGGAATGGCAAAGGGGAAATCTTTTGGAGGAGACAGCAGGAATAGGGACACTTGAGCAGGTAGAGGAATTAGTCTTGGAAGTAGTAAGACCACCTCATCACGTGAGAAAGGATCTGAGGAGATAATGTCAGAAGCCGTATGAGTAATATGAGATGAAGAAGAGGGAAAAAGAGAGAATTCACAGAGAATAGCCTCAATTTTTCTTTCTATAAAACATGAGGCAAGAGGTTCTCAGTTGAGAGGTTGGGGAGAGAGAGAATTATGGGAGGTTTGCATAGGGATGAAAAAATGGAGAACAGCCATTGCAGTGAGTAGGACAGTGAGGTGATAAATAAGATTTGAAAGGATTGCTTAGAAGCAATGAGAGCTCCCTTGAGGTTGTGTAACATAAATTTGCAGTGTATGCAATCGGAATGATTGTATGATTCTCCCAACCTTCATTCAGCAACATACATAAAGGAATGAAGGTAGTGAATGGTGGGAGTTACAAGGCTGAGGTTTGGCAGGGAAAAATCGGTAAAATGATAAGGGGGCTAGTGATTCAAGAGAGGACGGTGTAGAGTTGACTTGTTCACTGGAAGATTAAGATAGGAAGAAGGCTAGTGCTGGGGAGATGGCCTGGGAGAGAGAATTGAGGGGTCAAGGGATTGGAGGTCATGGTTGAAGAGTAGTTTTGTAGGGAGAGGCGAAGTGGTCAAAAGTCATAGTTTATGGTCAGATAAGGAGACTGAGGAATTCTTGAACATGGAGGTGGTATACTTGCCAGGAGTGACAAAATCATGGTTATGACCATCTTTGTGTGTGGTTGAGGTTGGATAAAGGAATATGTCCTGCTAAGTGAGGATCTGAGAGTAGAGTGCTTAAAGTTGTTTAAAGGAGAGTCAATATGTATGCTGAAGTCCCCTAGTATAAAGGTAGAAATTGGGGTGGAGAGAAAAATTGTGAACCATGTATCAAACTCATTGAGGAAGGAAGGGGAATAACCTGGAGGTCTGTAGATACCAGCTACCAGGATTCTGACTGGGTGGTAAAGATGAATAGCATTTACCTCTTTAAAAAATAAGAAAGCCAAAACACAAATTAAACCTAAAATAAGCACAAAATAGGAGATATGAAAAGATATAAACCCAAAACCCAAAACAAAAAGTCCTATAGAAATGATAAGCTAGAACTTTGAAAGGATATTGAAACTCATCAGCTTTTAGGCAATCTGATTAAAACAGGAGGAAAGCAAATAAAAATTGCAAGTAAAGTGAAATATAACAAAGTCAGAATAAAAAGAAAAGCAGAACCTCTGTTACTTAGCTATAAACTAACAAAACCAAGAATATAAAAGAAATTGAATATCTTTGAAAAACATAAAATATCCAAACCAACAGAAGAGCAAATTAAGATTTTAAATAATATACACTGAAAATAAAAAGGAACAAGAATTAGTAAAGTACTAGGTAGGGGTGAACTTTTGGTCTTGATGAATTCACAGGAAAATGTATCAAACTTTAAAAAAAATCAGTTATGAATATTGTATAAATTATTCAAAAAAACCAAGAATGAAACTTACTAGACTTCTAGTATAAGAAAAATGTAGTCCTAATAAATCAGGGAAGAAAAAAAGCAAATAACTATTATCCCAGAAAATGAATGAATATTTATTTTAAAATTTTAAGATAAAATCCTGCCAAATAGACTGTAGTGATTCACCCAAGAAATAATGCATTATGTGCTAGCTGGATTTATATCACAGATGCAAAAATGGTTCTCAACATTATGAAAACAATCAACATCACTGCCCACATAAAAAATAAAAAAAACATTGAAAATCATATTATTCTCTTAATAGATATAAAAAAAGTCTGACAAAGTACAGCACTTATTTATACTAAAAACCCTATGGCAAAGGGACCTTGTTTAAATTCAATTTTATATTATTTTTAGTTCTAAATTCTCTCCTTCTACCTCCCTCCCCACATTGAGAAGACAAGAAAAATAAAACCAGTTACAAATACGTACAGGCAAACAAACAAAAAATTCCTGTATTGATCATTTCCCCTCAAAAAAGAAGAGAAAAAAAGAAGAAATAATCCTTCAGTCTGTACTTGTATATCGAGGTATTTAGCATGCTTCATTATGAGTCTTTTGGATTTATGCTTATATCATAATCTTCAGCAGAGTTTCTAATTTTTTCCAAATTGTTTAACTTAACATTATTGTTAATATTTTTATAATTTTGTTCCCTTTTTATAAACTGTTTCCCTGATTCTGCCCACTGTGTCTTTGGTTTGTGTCTCTGAAATAATCACTATTTTTGTTTCTTTGTTGATTTGTAAGGGACTTACTTATTTACTATTTATGCATAACATTTCTAGAACTATGATGAATATGAATATCTTCATAGCTAAGAAGTCAAAGGATAGGAAGAGTTCTCTAAAGAAAATTCCAATTCTTTAACTGCTGTATGAAAGAACAATCCAAATCACTAATTCAAAGGCAAATCAAAACAACCCTGAAATTTCACCTCACATAATGCATATTACAAAAGGTGACAAATGATGGGAATAGTTGATGTTGAAGGGGCTGTGAGATGATAGGATCGTTAGTGTATTGTTGGTGAAGCTGAATCAGGATAACAATATTGAAAAGTAATTTAGATGACTGTAAATGATGTAACTAAAATGTCCACATTCTTTGACCCAGAGTCCACTACTATACATATTGATAAGGAAAATGTCCTTATTTACACCAAACTATAGTAGCATATTTTGTGGTAGCAAAGAACTAGGAGTACAGGAGATATCCATCAACAGGGCAAGAGTTAAATTGTGGCATACGAATGTAATGGAATATTACCACATTATAAGAAATGATTAATATAAAGAATACAGAGAAGCATAGAAATTCTTATGTATTTCTGAACTGAAGAAGGGGGAAGTAAACAAGGCAGGAAAACAATATGCACATTGACTACAGCAATATAAATGGAAAGAACAGCCACCACGGAACAATCAGAAAGGAAAATTGTAAAATTACAAAGTGTGATTCCAAGAAGATACAGGAAAAGACAACTCACTTCCCCAATCCTTTTCAGGGTTGGTATTTTCACAGATATGGAATATTGTGAACATTTTTGGACTTTTTAAACATATTTCTCTATTCTGCAAATTTTTTCTCTTCTTCCTTTGATGACAATACTGTTTGTTTTATAGGCAAGCTCTCTGGGAAAGAAAAAATCAGGGGATTACATACTGTAAGAAATTTTGTAGATGTAGAAATATCAAATGAGTTTAGTATGTGGGCTTATGAATTTTCATTGTTTCTTAAGTGGTGTGATCTGGGGAAAGGTCTGTCTGCTGTCATCCTGGTTTGTATTCTTCAAGTTCATGACTCAGTTTGGATCATTTGCTTCTGTGGGATTGAGTCTCTAAGATTCCTGCTGGATCTGGTCACAAGTTCTGCAGGTTCAGAGTAACTGAACTGCTGGCTCTCTCTTGGTTTTGGTAGCCAGCTGTGATTTATTCCATTGCAAGCTCATGTGTAAGGCTCCAAGTCTGAACTGAGACCCTACTCAGCTCTTGGACTCAGTCACACTTTGCCCTGGAACTATGATTTAGGACTATGTAATAGGTTACAGAGCTGTCAAATGGCACTCTTTTTTGCTCCCAGGGCTGGTACCGGTGTCCCTGGGATCTTTTACTATCGAGGAGTTCATTTTCCTTCCTGTCTCTTGGCAATGAGCTGCTTTCCTCCACAGCCCATTGCTATCATAGGGCTGTTGCATTGTGTTCCTAGTCATCCCTAACCCCACTGTCTATGGTTCTCTCTAGTCTTCCCTGGGTTGGAATAAAATGACTTACTCTGACTTTTTGTTGATTTTCCTAATCAGAATTCAGTTTGGTGCACTTTCTGGGTCATTGTGGAAGAAATTTTAAAGGAGCTAAGACCAAATTTCTACCTCTCATTTTGCCAACTTCCTTTACCTCTATATCTCATTTTTTTTT
>CM053771.1:342458568-342468970 GCA_028658325.1 Potorous gilbertii
AGAAATATAAAATGCTTTCTTTCAGATCATGATTCAATAAAAATTATATTTAATAAAGGGATACGGAAAGAAAATAAAAAATTAATTGGAAACTAAACAATATAATCCTAACCATCAAGTGGGTCAAAGAACAAATCATAGAAGCAATTAATAATTTCATCAAAGAGAATGACTACAATGAGATAACATACTAAAATTTATGGGATATAGCCAAAGCAGTATATAGGGGAAATTTTATATCTTTAAATAGTTATAGCAATAAAATAGAGAAAGAGCAGATCAATGAATTGGGTACACAACTAAAAAGACTAGAAAAAGGACAATTCTTTTACCCAATTATTTGCGAATAAAATGGATAATATTCACAAAAAACAGAGGAATAGAAGAAATAGATTCTTTTAATGCCCCAATCTCAAAAGAACACATTAGACAAAATAAATGAATTCCTACATAAACTACCCACCCTCCGTCCCAGATAGGTTCTGTGAGTTGTGCATAACAAAGAACAATTTAGTCTATTACTAAGTAAATTGCTTGCAAATATAAAGAGAAATATATCCAGACAAGCTCCTACTCTGAAACAAATATGTTCCTGAGAGATAAAGCATAGAAAGAAAAGTATCATTATCTTTAATAAGCAATAATATGAAATATTGAACAAAATATTAGCAACAAGTCTGTGACAGTAATTTAGAATATTTACATTATGATCAAATACCAAATATTCAGGGTTGCATATTAAATATCAATATTAAAAAAAACTATAAACAAAGTTGGTATTGATAACAAAAATAATGAAAAATACATTAATATTTGTGTATAATATATTTAATAATTTAAAATACATTAAAGTTACAGAAAAAGCTTTTGACCAAAACATACTTATTATGCTAAACTCACTTTTAAAACTATAGGAATAAATCAATTTTCCCCATAAAGGTAAATGTTATCAAGTTATTAAATATTATTGATATCAAAATCAAGGGGTACAATAAAGGCATTCATTGTCACCATTATTATTTTACATAGTTCTAGAAATGCTACCAATTGCAAAAAGACAAGAGAAATAAATTGAGGTAATCAATGTAGGCAAAGAATAAAAACATTTTTCACTCACTAAATTGATATTTTAAAAATGGGAAATCTAGCTAAAATTGAAATAACTTGTTAAAATAGCAAGGTATAAAATAGATACATGAAATAAACTTTTCTGTTTTTTACCTATAACACAATCTACTGAGAGAGAAAACAAATTAAATTCAGAGTAACCCCAGAACATATAAAATGTAGGGAATCTACCTATTAAGTCATAAAAATGAATTATGTAATGATTAAAAACCTCTTTACAGAAATAAAAACAAAGCATTGTAGAAAGATAAATTGCTCATGACTGTGCTATGCTAATAAAAAGGCAACCTAAATTACTTTACAGAATTAATGCCAAACTACTGTGGAATTACTCTATAAAAGTAAACATAACAATTGCAAAAGAGAAGGGGGAAAAGGGTCAAGAAAAACAAGAAGAAAAAAACAAGAAAAACAAATGGTCAAGAGTTTCAAGGAAAATAACAAAAACAAAGGGGAAGAAGGTAGCATAGCAGTGCCAAATAATAATACAAAGCAATAATCTATTTCATATTGGTTACAAAATCAAGAAACTGATCAACAGAACCAATAAGAAAAATAAGATCCAGAAGCAATTCAATAGAGCAGCATGTGATAAGTTCAAGGACACCAGCTACTTTGGTAAAATTTCCCATCTGATAATTTTGGATTGGTTATTGGACTAAGCAGAAAGCAGCCTGGAAGAAATTAGATGTAGACCACTATTTTATAGCACATTCAAAATTAAGTTCCTAATGATTATGTTCTAAATATAAAATTTCATATCATAAACAAATTAGAAGAAAAGGGGAGGAGCTACCTCCCATAACTGTGGCAAGGGAGGGAGGGGTGATTCTTAAATGAAGAAGGAATACAGAGGATTATATGGAATCATCTTGATAATTTTGGTGAAATAAAGTTGAAAGTCCATTGGACACATTAAAAACAAAAATTGGAAGGTAACAGTTAACTTGAAAAAAATCTCTGCAACAAATTTTTCTTTTAAAACTTTGCTATTCAGAATACATATGGAATTAATACAAGTATATAAGAAAAAGAGACTTTCTCTAAATATAAATGATAAAAAAATGTATACAGGCAGGTTTTGAAAGAAGAAACACAAGTTGTCAACAATGTTAAGGTCATTATCCTTCATCTGCTACAATGGATTACTCAGAGCCAGTGAATTTAAACAAACAGTTCTTTTATAAAATAATATTTCAATACTCTCAGCAAGAAGCAATTCTCAAGGCAGTTTGAAAACAGTCCAGTGAATAAAAATAATTTAAAGTTGCTTGCAAAAATGCTTAAAAAAATAGTCATTCAGGAAGGAGGTTCCTGGGTCTAAGAAACTCAAAATGACTCAAAAACTGCTCACACCCTCCTCTTGCCAAAGAGCTCACAACTAGGTCCCTCATCTATCCACCTGATTAGAGAGTTTTAACCCCGATAGTCCCTGGTTTGTACCATATATGCCTTGCTTGCAACAATCCTGTCAAGAGTATGGAGGGTGGGGGGGTCAATTCATGCCTCCTTAGGTCCCGAACTACAATAGCCACCATATAAAACTGTCCAAAGCTTCATTTTCATTCCTATTTTTCTTTGTACACTAAAATATTCTTATTGATGATTTTTTAGAACATCATAAAAGAAAGAAATTTTTAGATGATAATTATTTATTGTAACTTGTTGTTTCAAGAGGCAATAGAAAGTGACTCAAAATAGGTCAGTGACATAATACGGGTGAACAAGAAAATGAGGCAGTTCATTCAGGCTGATTTAACACGTATTTATTTAATCTTCTAATTTATTTTAAGCACAATATTAAGTACTACAGCAAATATAAATATTAGTGAGACTCTGTACTCAGAAAATTTAGTAGGACAGATATTTCAAATACATAAAGTGACATATGGTATGTAAGGTAGGCATGAAGATAGAAATGAAATATCATGTCAAAGAAGGAAAATTATACATTTCAAGGATATAAAGAAAGATTTCATGAGGGAAGTGTTAATCGAGATATGAATTCCTGGGCAACATTCTGACAGGCAGAGGTAGAGAGATGTGTAGAAGGACATTCAAAAAACTGGAAGAGCATTAACGAAGAATTGAATTTGTAGAATTCCCAAGATCAATGAACCTGAACAGTAGAGAGACAAAGTGACTTGACCAAAGTCATACATTTAGAGAGAAAATTGTGACTTAAACTCTTTGAAGTCCAAATTCAATGATCTTTCTTCAATATGACTGTCCAATTTGCTTGTAGGGTAGATATCTATGTGGGAATAGTGAGAGACAAGTCTATAAGTGTAGTTAGTGAAAGCTTTAAAGCTATATTTTTAAGCATCTATGATATAGGAGAAAAAGTAAGAAGAGATGAAAATACAAGATGGTGCCAGGCTCAAGAAGCTTACAATATATAATGTCTATAAATGGGCATATGTGTGTCGGGTGGGAGGGGACATACGTAGGAAGGTGTGAAGAAATAGTGTTATTAATAATGATAATTACTAAACAAGAATTACTAACATTTATATGATTTGTGAACTGCTTTACCACATATTAATTCATTTGATAGAAGACTCAGTTATACTAATTATATTTATCTTCTTGGGCTGCTCTGGTCAAATTATATCTTCAATATGATTCTCAGTTCCAAGTGTCACATTTTAGCACATTGATAAACTTGAGAACATTATTTGCACAATGCCTCATAAATTATTAGAGCTCAACAAATATAGGAAATTAGAAACAAATTCCAATAATCTTTCCCGAATACAAGTCTCTGTTATGTTTTTGAAAATTATACTGGAGGGAAATCAATGATGATGTAGAGCCTTGTTTTGAATTCATTAGAAAACTACCTATTCATATCCTTTGACCATTTATCAATTGGGTGATGACTCATTTTCTTATAGATTTGATAAAGTTCTTTATATATTTGAGATGTGAGATCATTACCTGAGAAAATGTCTATTAAAAATGTTTCCCAATTTTCTGCTTTCCTTCCGATCTTGGCTACATTTGTTTTATTTGTACAAACCCTTTTAATTTAATGTAATTGAAATTATTCATTTTACGCCTAACTTTGCTCTCTCTTTATTCACATATTGTTCACCTATCCATAAGTCTGATAAGGAATATATTCCATGTTCATCTAATTTTCTTGTAAAATCTCTCTTTATATCTAGATCATGTATCCATTTTGTTCTTGTCTTGATAAATGGGGTAAGATACTGATCTATTCCCAGTTTTTGCCTTTCTGCCTACCAATCTTCCCAACAATTTTTAAACAAATAATGAAATCTTATCTCAAAATCTTAAGTCTTTACACTTGTTAAATACAAGGTTATTATATTTATTTACAATTTCTTAATGAATCTCTTCTGCATCTTGATCTCCCCTTCTAACAAATTTCTAATGTGCTGTCAGCTTCATTTTTTTAGGGGCAAACATCATGGCACCAAAATCTTCACAGAATCAAATAGAGACTGATTGTCGTGAGGAATTACATGGGGCAAGGTCCCACATGTAATGAGGGCTTATTTGTTCCTGATATATAGCATGGTGATGTATGTGTGCTCAAAGGGAGATAAAAGAGACATATATAACTTCTCCCTTCATTCTTCTCCTAGGGAGACTTTAATTCCTGCAAGGAGAATTTGGGGCCAAAAGTGACTCTCTTTCCTCAGAGAGAGGGGGTGCTAAGCTAGAACTATATTAATCTGCTACTATAAATAGAGTTATTCTGAATATCAGATTTTCAGGTTCAATCTAGTTTATGATTGCCATTGCATTATTGGGGGAAAGTGAGACCTCCGTTTTTACATACAAGGCTTGATTCACTTCCTCCAAATATCAACAAAAATGCACATTTTCAATTTGTGCTCATATTAAAAAATGTTCTAAATCATTGTTGATTGGAGAAATGCAAATTAAAACAACTTTGAGATATTTTATACCTGTCAGATTGGCTAAAATGATCGAAGGGGAAAGTGACAAGTGTTGGAGGGGATGTGCAAAAATTGGGATCATGGAATTGTGAACCGATCAGTCCTTTTGGAGAGCAATCTGGAATTATGTCCAAAGAGTTATTAAATTGCCTACGCCCTTTGACCCAGAAATACCACTACCAGGTTCATTTCCAAAGATGATTAGGGGAAAATGAAAAGAATCCACTTGTTCTAAAATGTTTATAGCAGATGTCTTTGAACTGAAATTGTAGTTGGGGAATGGCTGAAGAAGTTGTGGTATATGATTGTGATGGAATACTACTGTTCTCTAAGAAACGATGAGTTTAATGATTTAAAAAAATGGAAAGACTTGCATGAAAAAATGGAGAGTGAAATGAACAGAATCAAGAGAACATTGTATAACATTGTTTCAAGAAAGACTGTGAGTGAATAAGTCATTTTGAATATTGTAAATACCCAAATTAATTATAAAGGATATATCTACATTCAGAGAAAAAAACTGATAGATGTATAGAATAATTTTACACACATATGTGTGTATATGTATACATCACCCCCCCCCCATTTGTGTCTAATGATAACCATCTCCAAGAGGGGGAAGGGAAGAAAAAAAAGCAGGGAAAGGAAATTTACATAACTTTTTTCTGTATTTAAAAGCAATAGCAAATTGTACACAGTAAATTTCCAGTTTCATGTGCAATCATCTTTTTTCATTTTACTATGTTATGGAAATGCTTGTTTTATTCCACCAATTAAAAATATGTAAGTAAATAAAAAGAAAATGTACTAAGAAAGTACTAGGAGAAAACAGAAAAAAAAGAGAAAACAAATACTAATACTAATATGTCAATATATGCAAACATATGTACACAATGTGAATAAACAATTTTAAATCCTCATATAAATAACAAGAACGTTAGATATCATGTGATTTTGAAGGATAAGATGAAGAAATTAAGAAAAAATAATTAAAAAAGAATAAAGTAAGGAGTGGCTAAACTTTCTTTAAGGACTGTGCTGGAGCTGACTCAGATTTTCCATTTTCTATACTTCAGAAATTGGTGCTATAAATCCTAATTTGATTTCTTGTTTGGTTGATTTTCAAGAATTAAGGAAATGATGGAGAAAATGTTAATGCAGATTGAACTTAAAAATATATTGTGTGTATGTTCCTTTGAGAACTGATTTTTAAAATACTTACTAGCATACCTCTGCTACTACAGAAACAGAATATCCCTTGTTTCCGCTACCATTTTCAGGCTCTCTATCACCTTGAATAAACAATTTCTTCTCCTCTGAGGTTCATGCTACCAAATTTATCATTTAATCTAGATATTGACCCTTTTGACAGCCTCCTTCATTCCCCAATTCCTGCCTTCCCATTAGGGGATTTCAATTGAAACTCAAAAATTCTAGTTCCCTAATGTATTTACTTCCCATGACTCACTCCTCCATTTGCCTCAACAACAGAGATGGACATATCATTATCCGTAAATGTTCTACTTCCTTGCTCACAAACTTTGAACTTTATCCTATCCTCATCTTTTAAAAGCATCCACATTACCCTATCTTGCAGCCTTTAACTCTATTCTTGAATCTCATCATAAACTCCATTTTCTTGGATACAATGGACATTCCCACACCATTATCCCTGTAATGACAATGGCCCTTTCTCTTCCTTGGCCCTTTATTATTCCAAGTCATCTCTATTTAACCTCTACACTCTTGTCACATTTTCTTGAGAGAACTGTGATACTTCATTTATCTCTATGCATGTTGTCTGAGTCAATATTACTGGGCATCTGCCAGTGGTACCCCTGACAGTAATAGGAAAGTAAGGAAGAAGGTTTTAAGGGGAAAATAATGAGATGATCTATATAGATACAAAAGGAGTACTAGATGTCTAATAGGCAGCTGGAGTTGTGAGACTGTGTATTACTAATGTATTTTTGCTTAATGAGAAGATCTTTTCCATCCATTAATAGCCCATACAACCTGCTTGAGTCACATGGAAGCCTGAATCACATGAGTCTGTGGTGGGAGGACCTAACTGAACAGGTACAGCAGAAAGAATGGAGCAGAGCTGAGAGAAAGTTGGTCACAGCAGTTAGAGCTGAGGGAGAGAAAGGAAGCAGGCAGAGAACTGTGAGTGTTCATTTGTGGGAAAGCCCTAGCAGGGACAAGGCTTGGGGATAGTGGTTCTCTCTGCATTGTTATTGTTTATAGATTTCTTTGTTGCAAAGATGGATTTGGCTTTCTGGTATTAGGATTCAGTTTTCTAGTGTTTGAATAAATGTTTTAGTTCTGTCTTCCATTAGGAGAATTTGTTATATTTTGTTATTCAGAATTATGCTGGCATATTCATTGCCTCTGTAGGCACTGTGAATATTGCATTGGCGCTATAGACTGAAGGTTAGGAGAAGGGTTAGAGATAAGGAAATAAATCTGAGAATGATCTGCACAAAGATGTCAGTTGAACCTATGAGAGCTTATGAGATTATCAAATAAAATAGTATAAAGAGAGAATAAAAGAGAGCTTAGGACATAGCCACAGTGGACACCAAGACATGACCTTGAAGAAGATACAGCAAAGGTACTGGGGAAGCAACATTGAGAGAGGAAGAAGACAGTAATGTCATAGAAACACAGAGAGAAGACAGTATCAAGAAGAGAGTGATCACTAGTGTCAATGGTTGCAGAGGGGTCAAGAAGGATGCAGGTTGAGAAAAATCCATAATATTTGTCAATTAAGAGATCAGTTGTAATTTTGGAAAAAGTAGTAACATTTGAATGATGAATTTGGCATCAGAATGAAAAGAGTTAAGAAAAGGATAAGAAATGGAGGCATTGATTATAGATAGTCTTCTCAAAGGGGTTAACCACAAAAGGAAGAGATAGACAATAATGGCAAGGATAGATGGATCAAGTTGGATGTTTTCAGGATGGAAGAGACATGGACATGTTTGTAGGTAGTAGGGAAGCAGCCAGTACAGAGGGAAAGATTAAAGCTGAGATTGGGGATGACAGAAGAGGCAATTTGATGAATGAGACAGAATGAAATCACTTGTACATGTAGAGTGGTTTGACTAGGAGTAGAGAAGGGCTACCTGTTCTTGTGAGATATGGGGTGAAGGAGGATAAAGCAGCAAAAGCCACCTCATTGATTTGAGATGAGATGGAGGGGAAAACATATAGTATATATTATCTATGGTAGATCCAGGTGGCATGATTTTGTGAATTTCTCTAACTTTGTTCAATAGCAACTGGGTAGGATATAGCAAGTAAAAATGATGCTTCAACACAGTCTTCTCCAGGGCATTGTTTTAACAGCGATGTTTGAACTTTCAGTAAAATGGGTCACAAGGGCACTTCAGAAATAATGCCAGGGACCTGAGTATGACGAATTTATCAGTTACACTAGCAGTAACCAACAAATTGAGTCAGTGATCTTAGTGGCCAAAGATCCAAGGTAGGGTTGACAGGGTGTTTTAAACCTAAGTGTGTCTTCCTTCTGATTGGTCTGACAATACATCATTTAGACAGTCCCTGGTAAAAGGTAATATAATCCCAACTGGTAGACTTTTTTAATGTGGTGCATTGAGAGTTACCTCAGCTCCTCCCTATTTCTTCATCTTTGGGAGGTGGAAGGCTTCAGGTGATAGGATTAGTCAGCTATGGTGCGGCGGGGATGGGGGGGTAGGGGGAGGGGGAAGAAGAGGGGCGGGGGGTCGGGGGTAAGTGGGTTAGCCTTTAGTTGTGGCTGATCACAACCTTCTCTGGAAATTAAGGAATGCTAAACAAGACACTGTTGCCTCTCAAAATCTTGGCTAGAAAAACCAAAAACCATTTCAATCAGGTCTCTCCCACCCTTTAACTTCCCCTCTTGGAGACCAAGTCACCTTTGAAAAGGAAAAGCAAGGAAAGGAGAGTCAGGTCTAACCCAAGCTGGTTCTGTTTATGGGGTAGAGAGAAGTTAGAGTCCCACTTAAAACTGGTTAAGAAGCAGAAACCCCAGGGGCTAGATGGGATCACATTCCTCAACCTTGCTTTGGTTAGGACTGGAAGAGATATCCTTTGGAGCTAAGCTAAGGGAATGGATTTTGACAAAATGGGGAAAAGGATTAATATAGAGTAATATTAATTATCAAATGATATAGCATAATATTAATTTTCCTCAAGGAGCAAAAATAGCATATAGTGGTAGAAATTCAAGGCTGAGGTATAGCGGGGCAAGATTTTCAATAGGATAAGAGACTTGAGAGAATAAGACAGCTTAGAGTTGAACTGGTCCATCCAGAGATCAAGATAGGGTAGGGAGGAGAGTATAGCCAGTAGAATTGTGATACCTTTGGACAGAACTTAGGGGTGAAGTGTTTGTAGAATCAGGGTTTGGAATTGCAAGGCAGAAGAGATGGAATGACATGGAAGAGGAATATTTGAGTTATCAAGGGTATGACTATCTCTGTTTATCACTGTGATGGTATAGAGGAATAGAAAACAAAAAGGTAAGGTGGGAAGAAGTTTAGTGAAGAGATCAATACCCCCTTCCCTCTAACTCCTCCAAACAGATCTGGAAAATACACCAAATAGTAATAGGTAAAGTCAAGAAAAAGTCACAAAGTCGTTTTTTCAACCAAGGTAAATGTAGGGGTCTTTGGACATGGGGCATGGTGCCTGGTGTGTAACATACTTGTATTCCAGATAGAAGCTATAAACCAGGTAAGTCCTAGACTCATGTAGGGCATTATCAGACCAATACTGGGGCACCATGATGGGGACAGGTATAAACTAGCAGCTTTTGTTACCCATCATCTGATTCCAGATCATATTTATAGGGCATATTGGCAAAGGAACCTATATTGGCAAGTACTATATCCTACCACCAGCAGTGTCAGGTCCTAGACAATTATATGAATAAAAGAACATGTTCAGAAGTAATTAGCAGTGGTGTGTCTTAGACCTCAGTGGCAGAGAGGTATATTAATTCCATTTTTCACCCTAATTTGAAGTCTTCAGAGGAATGTGAGGGTGAAGAGTAGACTTTGAGGCTGCAAGGTAGAAGGGGAGTGAAATGACAACAGAGGATGACCAGATAATGGAAATTTCAAGTTCATGAATATGGGAGTATGAATATGAATATGTAGGTTATGGTAAGCTCAAGGTAATGATAATTGTGTGTAACTGAGCTGGGGAGTAAGGGAATAGGTTAGGAGAAATGAGTAAGTTTAGGTACTGAGAAGTTAGGGTATTTGAGGGATTATCTCTGTCTGTCTGTCTGTCTGTCTATCTATCTATCTATCTATCTATCTATCTATCTATCT
>CM053771.1:342469070-342509170 GCA_028658325.1 Potorous gilbertii
CATGGTCTTCTTCAGCAGCAAAGGACCAACACACACACATGTTCTATATACTTTATCTATCTGTCTATCTGTCTAGCTATCTGTCTGTCTGTCTATCTATCTATCTATCTATCTATCTATATCTCTATCTATCTAGTGAAGTCCCCTAATATTCTGTTAGGAGCTGGAGAAGAGAAACTGTGTCAGAGAATGAACTCGTTAAAAGTAAGAGTGATTGTTTTAGAAGTAAGTAGATAACAGCCACTAGAATCTTGATTTAAATTTTGAAATTTGTTGAAGTTTTCCATGGTTTTTTTCCTGAAATTTCAGTCCTTCTCTAAAGTGTTATGAGTATAATAAAAGTTGACATATTTCAGGATTGATTTATAAAGATACAGTCCTTTATTGACAATTCAATCAATAGGCTACAGTAACATTGGTGAAAAGCAATAATAACAGTTTAAAAAAGGTTTAAGAAGTGAGCACTTTCTGCTTTTAACTTATTAGGTGCTCTAAGTTAATAACTTCTATTGTTAATATTATTTTTTGTAATGTGGCTGCCTGAGGAATTGAAAAGTGCAAAGGAGTTAAAGGGAGGTCATTTCAAATCTGAGCTTGGCTACTTATTTTCTGTGTGACCTTAAGAAATAACCATTTGCTGCTGTATAAAATGATAAAATTATATTGAAGCATTTCCTTCATAAAACTAGATAATATAAATGTTCTTGTAATGCGTCTTAGGAAGTAACAGCATTAGCATCATGCTAAGATGAACTCGCACTTCCTAAAGTCCATAGGTAAAAGTGACAGAAGGTTTCAGATGACTTTTTCTTAAGGTGGCTATCATTATCTGGTGGTTTTGGTAAAAAGCAAATGAGTTGAAAGGAATGTGGAGGAATTGGCAGTTCTTAGATCTCTTCCACTGTCCTATTTAGGCTAGGTGTCACTTGAGCTTGAACTTGATCTCTTTAATTTATTCTACTGAAAGTTGTATTTTCCAGGGCACAGTGCTATACATAGGTTTCGAGAAGATCTTGAGGCCAGACCCCAGGGGAAGAACAAAGTTACAGTGCTCTCAGCAGTACATGACACCTTTACAAAAATCAACCAAGTATTAGGATCTATAAACACATGCAGAAAAGTAAAAATATTAAACATAGCATTTTCTGACCACAGTGCTATAGAAATATGTTCAGTAATTGGACATTGAAGAAAGGATTAAAAATCAAATGTGGACGAAATAACTTCATCCTAAGATTGGTAGGTCACAGAAATGCTAATTTCATTAACAACAATAAAAATATGGATATAATATACCAAATTTTGGAATGTGGCAAAGCAGTTTCTCCTAAGGGGAAAATGTATATCTCGATAAACACTTTCATCAATAAAAGAGAGAAAGAACATATCACCAATTTGGGCTTGCAATTGAAAAAACAAGAAAAAGAGTTTTTTTAAAGAGCCAAACGTCAACATTTCAATCCTAAAAATAATATGACATTGACAAAGCTCAAATTTTTTAAACAAGCTGAATGAGTAGGAGCCTTCTAAAATTAATTGATATAAAACTAGTTACCAGCAATATTTTATTTTAAAAGGGGAAAACCAAATTACCATTTTCAACAAAGAGATAAAGGATCTTGTTAATACACACACAGATGTATAAATATATGTTCAGTAATAGATGAAAGGACAGGGACTGGACTTGGAATTTTATTGGTATAGAAGACTCCTGGGTGAAGAAATTCCTTCTACTGGCACAGATTAGTACCTCTTCTACTGTTAAAAATCTTTGAAAGTTGTCTAGAGTTCTGATAGTTCAAGTGACTTGCCCAAGGTCACACAGTTAAGTATGTATCAGAAATAGAACTTGTTTTTATCTTAGAGACTGGAGATGTGTGAAATAGGGACACCTAGTATGCTCATTTTATAAATCAAGAAACTGAAGGTTAGCTAGGGCTACAGATTGTTTTCCTCTTGCTTTGGAGAATGAAGAATTTCACCACCTAGAAATGAGCAAACACAGAGAAGATCTGGCAGCTCCATTCTCACTTTTATATTGCAGGGAGCAGGAAAATGGAGGGAGTAACCACTGCTGCCATGGCTACTGTTACTGTCACAAACAAGAAGCTATGGGGAAGCCACCTGGGGCTGAGACAATAGAGCCTCTGGCTGCTTGAATCTGCTCAGAAGGATGGTGGTAACACTTTCTTCCCCCTTTTTCTTTCCCTCGTTACCCTCTCTCCAATACCCCTCTCAATTTCCATTCTAAAACTTGCCTCTTATCTTTAAAATGACATTCTGTTTAACTACTTTGAAGGAGCAGACCAAATTAAAAAAAAACCTTATAGATGCTTTCAATCTGTTTTGTTTTTGTGAATAAATAGTTAAATAAAAAGAAGGGAACAGTGATAGCAAAGTATATAGACAAAAGCAGAAGGGAACAGAGAGCATGGACGGAGTCTTAATTGTTTTGTAACCACTTCAATTAGGATCTCCTTTGCTATGTGAGAGAGAACCTTGATTTTTTTTTAAAGAACATGTTTTATATAACATCCCAAAGTAGAGTCAAAGCTAAATCAAGAGATTCAGAATAGAAGAAGGCACACAAAGACAGGTGAAACAGCATTATTTTTTTCTTGTATATTTCAATTAATTTAACTTTAGAGCAGATAAATATAGGAGAGAGAAGAATGTTTTTTTCTGAAGAATTTTTTTAAAGCATAAATATTGTTTCCTAAATAAATATGCAGCATGAAAATTGGTTTTTAAAATTGTGCTTTTGTGAAAATAAAATCTGGCCATCAATGATTAGGTTATTGTATAAGAATGATACTTTTAATTTTATACAGAGCTATTCAATGCTTTTCTCTTTATAAGTTAAATTTATTTCTGTCAACTGAAAAATTCAGGGAACCAAAAAAATTTCCTTCACCACTTGGTATGTTGTTCATATTCTTGTTTACATAGTGAATATTTTGGTCTTTAGTTTTCTCTCTAGTTGATTCTTTTTTTAATTTTTAAATTTCAAACTAGGTGTTTATGTTCAAATCCAGACTTTGCTTCATACTTCTTTGTGTGACTTTGTAACTCTTGTCATATTTGTCATTTTGTTAGATATGAGGTGAAACTTCTGGGTTTTTGATTTGCATTTTTCTTAATGACTTAGAGCAGTTTTCACATATTTACACACACATACACACACACATATATGTATATATGTATTTGACTGCTTACAACTTTTTTTTAAAAGAATACTTCACATCCATTTGACTAGTGGATGAATGGTCTTTTGTCTTGTATATTTCTATTAGTTTCCTTTACAGTATTCCTTAGATATCAGGCCTTTATTAGAGACAAATAAAGCATCGTCCCCCCTTCTGTAATTTCCCTTTTTATTTTTATCTTATTGATTTTGTCCATTCAATATCTTTTCCACTTAATGTATTCAAAATGTACATGAAAGAGCCAAGATTTTAATTGAGGGCCAAAGAGTCTAAATGCTCTCTTTCCATTACATATAAATAAAATTGAAAATATGCCATGAAATAATTTTTAAAAAACCAAGACAACTCAACTCTTATCTTGTACAAGTTTTGATAGCCCTGGTGTGTAATAATAAGCATAAGTTGGTGTAAAGTTAATTATGTTAATGAGTTAAAGATCTTTCCCACTCCTTAATGGGCCTGCCCATTAAGGGAACCTTGATTGGGGAGATTTGTTCTGTGGGAAGACCCACACCTTTTGTTAATTTCTAATGAGGCACTGGTTCTCAAGAGTTGTGATGCCATTTGGCTCTGAAAAGTGAATATATACCCTGAGGTGAGGTTTTGCTTTGGGGCTTACTCATAGGAAGTGTTTGTTTGGCCAGATGAGACTCTGGGTAGCCACTAAGGAGCCCCCTGGTTTTGAAAACCCAGATGTTGGTGCTTCTCTCTCTGGTAATTATGTATGTATGTCATGGTCAGACAGTTGGATCTCTCCATTGATTTGCAATTTATGTATTGTTTATGGTTAGACAGTTGGAATTCATGTGTGTTGGTCTTTACTTTTCTGTTTGTGTTTTCTCTGAAGTTCAGGGTGCTGACTTTTTCCCCTGAACTAAGTGAATGATCTATGTGCTTGTTTAAAGTAGGTTGTTGACCCCTCAAAAGTTGCATTCCTTTTAGAAAAGCAGATCTAAGAAGCTGGATAGCAGGGCCTCCTGCATATGCTGGGATATTTGCTGATACAGTTGGCAAGCTGTCTCTCAGTCAATCACAAAATTTGAGAAATGAAAGGAAAAGCTTAGAAATAACTTAGTTCAGAATCCCGTACTTTTGCAGGGAAACAATTTCCCTAAATTTGCCCAACCTGAGACTAAAATCACATCACTAGACTTACAGTACAAGGCTCTTTTCACTAGAAATGCTGGCCTCTAATATTTTAGAGGGTAGTTCAGGAGATAAAAGGGAATTCACGAAAAGTTAACTAACTATGCAAAGTCTAGACAATAAATGCACGACACAGTTCAAAATACCATCTTCTACATGAATCCTTTGCTGAGCCTCTCTCCCAGATTATCTTATACTTAATTTCTTTGTATTTTACATACACCTATGTAATACATTCCCAACAAGAAATGTATATGCATATGTATATGTGTACATGCATGTGTGTACACACACACACATGTCATGTCTTTCTTCATATCATGTAAGCTCCTTGAGACTAGGATTTGTTTCATTTTTTTGAACTGATATCTCCAGTGGCTCCCTATTATTTCCAGGATCCAGGATTTCCAAGTTGAATATAAATTCAGGTCTTCCCAATTGCAGGTCCAGAACTCTATCCAATGAGTCATCTAGCTGCTGCCTCCTCTATTATGTATAACATTTACTTATTCTTTTATAATCAATATATCACCAGTGATGAAGAAATAATGAATGTTCTTTTCAATGAATAAGTATTATGCTGATTACTTAATGAATTTATTAGTATTCATAGCACAGCTACTTCAGGAAAACAAAAATCCACCATTTAAAAAACTTGATTTGTATTTTTAGTGGGAGAACTCATAAGATGTATGCTACCTACAGTTTTTCAGGTGAGAATATGGGCGGTGCTATTTCCTAATCATCAATTCAAAAGTCAGAGAATATTCAAAACTAGCTAAATTTAAATCCTAAATCATTTCTTTGAAAAATTATTCCCCTTAAAATAAGCACAAGGTATTATGGGTATTCTTACACTTTAAGTTATATTTAATTTTTGCCAGCCTTGTTCATTGTTACCAATGTAATTTTTAATACCTTCTATATCACTAAACAAACAGAAAAAAACCCTCAAATCTGTAAAAAAAATCACCCCAATTTTTAAAATGTCATATATCTAGATGTTTGAAATTAATGGATTTGGTACTGAATTTTTCATTTTTCATCTAGGTATTTAGCAACATGTAAAGTATCTTAGAATTCATTCATGCAAAGATTTATAAAATTTGAGTGAAAACATTAATAAGTTTTTGAAAAGAGTTTTAAATTAATTGAATTCATTTAGGATTTTGGCATATGGACAAAGACGTATTTACATACTTGGAATAGCTAATATTCTTTTATTTTTAAAAACAATAGGGTACTAAGACTAGATATAAGACATCAAAAGCTGAAAATGAATGTATTCAAACCTGTAATTTATCAAGTGAACAAAAATTAAAAGCAATTGCAGTACATACATTTTAAATTGGCATTAGTCTTTATTAACCCCCAGAAAGTGGTGTGTGTAGTAATAAATGGGTAAAATTAAACACTTTTTATGTAGTTGAGAAGTTTCCAATTTGTGAATTTTTCCCCTCATTTTTGGCTATCAATCAATCAACAACCTACTATGTGTCAAGGTATTGTGCAAAGGGCCTGCCATACTAATACAATAAATGGAACAATCTCTGTTCTCATAAAGCTCACATTCTAATTGGGAAAAAGGCATACATTATAAATATAAAAAATGCCAAGTTATTAAATACAAGGTAATTTGTCTTCCAGACTGTAAAAAAATATTTATTAAATGCCTACTATGTGCCAGGCATTGTGCTAAGCATTTGGGATACAAAGAAAGGTAAATGACATCCCTATTTTTGTCTGTGAGGAACTCATACTCTAGTAGAGACAACATACAAACTACTACTATTACCAACAAGCTACATACACACACACACACACACACACACACACACACACACACATACAGGAAGAACTGGAAATAATCAACAAATCAAAGGCACTAGAGATAAGGGAGATCCAGAAAAGCTTCCAACAGAAGGTGGGATCTTAGCTGGGATTTGAAGGGAGCCAAAGAAGCCAGGAGGTGGTGATAAGGGAAGACTATTCTAGGTACTGGAATTTATTGATTGGGAGAAGCATGGTATTTACATGGTCAAATTTGCACTTTGTGAAATGTACTTTAGCACCTGAGAGGTGGACAGACTGGAGTGGAGAGAGACTTGTGGCAGGTAGACCATTCAGTAGGCTATTGTAATAGTCCAGGTGTGAGATAATGAGAGTCAACACTGAAAACAACAGACTTTGACAATTGATTGGATATAGGCGATGAGAGAGAGTGAAATCAATAATGACACCTAACTTGGAAGTCTAATGAACGGAGGGGATTCCTTTGTTAGCAAAAGGGAAATTTGGAAGGGAGAGGAGTTTGGAGGGTAAAATGAGTTCAGCTTTGGATGGATTTAAGATATCTACAAGATATCCAGGTGGAGATGTCCAATAGTCAGTTGGAGATGTGGGAGTAGAGTTCGAAAGAGATTGAACCTGAATAAGTAGGTTTCAGAATCATCCTCTGAGGAGTGATAATTGAATCCATGGGAACTGAGGAGCCAATCAAGTGAAATAGTGCAGAGGAATAAAAAGAGAGGGCCCATGTCAGTTACCATGTATGACCTTGATGGAGATCCACCAAAGGAGACTGAAGAGAGCTCAGATAGGTAGGAGGAAAACCAGGAGATGAGTAATGTCATGAAAATCTAGAGAGAAAAAGACAGTTTCAAGAAGGAGTGTGATTAACAATGTTAAAGACTGCAGAGAAGTCAACAAGGATGAGAAATGGAAAAAAGTCTTTAGATTTGTGAATTAAGAGATCAGAGGTAACTTTGGAGGGAGTTTCAGTTGAATGAAGATATTGGAAGCCAGATATTTGAGAGTTAAGCAAGAGTGAGGGCAACTACATGGCTGAGTGAATAAAGCACTGGGCTTGAAATCAGGAAGATTCATCTTTAGGACTTCAAATCTGGCCTCAAACATTTATTAGTTCTGTGACCCTGGACAAGTCACTTAACTTTGTTTGCCTCAGCTGTAAAATGATCTGGAAAATGAAAGGGCAAACCACTCCATTATCTTTGCCAAGAAAACTCCAAATGCAGTCATCAAAAATTGGACATTACTAAACAGTAAGAGTGTGTAGATAAAAAGTCCAAGCACTTGTTTTAGATAATTTTTTTAAGGAATTTAGCCACAAAATGGAAAACAGATAAAACAATATATATGTATATATATACACATACATATCTTTATATAATAATAATATGATAATTAGATAATATCTTTATTGGATAAGGGATGATAGCCTCTACAGATGAATTAATCAAATGATGTTCTTTTTTGAGGATCGAAGAGACAAAGGTATGTTCATAGATAGAAGAAGAACAGTTAGTAGATAGGGAGAGACTGAAATAAATAGCAGATAATGACAATACGGAGAATTCTCTGCTGGAGAGGATAGGACAGCATAGGATCCCTTGTGCATGTTGAGGGGCTTTGTCTTTGCCACCAAAAATGTCACATTTTCATGCAAGATGGTTGAGGAGAACATAGCATCAAAAACCATCCTGGTGATGTGGAATGAGGAATAGAGGAGAATGTCCTCATTTATTTTTCCAGTAAAACATAAGACAAAATCTCAGGTGTGAGGGTGAGGTATGGGATCTATGGGAAGTTTTTGGAGGGACAAAATGATTTGGAAGGGCTCTTGTAGTGCTTTAATTAAGGAGGCACCAAGAGAGAAAATACAGAGAAAGAAGAGCAGAAAGTCCAAATGAAGGATTTTATGAAACAATCTTTGATAGGAAGGATATATTCATAAAAGAAATGGTAAAGGGATTGTTAAACAAGTCAGAGGAGAATCAAGAGAAAACAATGTCAGAAAACCCGGAGAACCATTTTTGGGAGGAGATGGTGGTGAGCAGTGTCAAATGCAGCTGACAGGTCAAGAAGGATGTGGACAAAGAAAAGACCATCACATTTGATAACATATATAATTGTTAAAAGAAAAAGTAATTTCACTTGTGAAATAGTAGTGGAAGCCAGATTACAAAAGTTGAGAAATAAATGAAAGACTAGGAAGGGGACATGATGAGTGTAGATAGCTTTTCCTCCACTTGGAATTTGGCTGAGAGAATGAGGAGAGGTGTTGGACAATGATTAGAGGAAATTATTTAGTGAAGTTTTTTTTAAAGGATGGGGAAGAGTTTATCTATGTTTTTATCATGCACATATTTGAAGGAAGCAGTCAAAGGAACCAATAGATAGGGAAAGGTTGAAAATTAAAATTTGGGGATGATTGAACTTGCAATCTGCTAGAAAAGCTGGAAAGTGATAGAATCCTATAGAAAGTTTGATTTTTGGAAAGGAAAAAGAAAACTTCATTGTTGGAGTGGGAGAAGGGGGAAGAAAGAAAGGGTAGAGGATGATGTCCAGGGGGGTTTGCAATGAAGAGAGAGGTAATGAGAGATTTAGTTTCAAATGCTTTGTATTTTTCTCAGTAATTTAAGAGGTAAGGTCCTTAATCATGAGAGAGGGTAGAAAAAGAGCTGTAGATATATCGTAGGACTAATATCCACCGGCTTTTTCCCTATAGCATGGGTAAATCCCATGCTTCTCCCTTTTCCTCCCAGACCCCAACATAGGTTAGGTACACATCTCTACCTTACCTCCTACAAAAAAGGATTAATTTTCTCAAAAAAGCAACAAAACTGTCACTAGAATTAGATTGACCGCTGCATCACTTGACATAATTTCCTGGTCACTAAAGTGCATAAAAAGGCCCACTCACATGAAATCAGGGCTCCTCCAACTTAGTGAATTTATGGAGACCATGGAGAGCCATGGTACTCTCTTCTGATGACCAGACAAATTTCCATACAGAGATAGGGGAGCTCACCCAGAGAAACTAAATTCCCTATATGCCTGTTGCACATCCTTCCTGGGTTAAGAAAAAAGTAAGTCTCCTTTTGATAACTGTTCAATAACTTTCAAATACCTCATTTTGTCCCAAAATCAAGCCTGAACTGAGATAGTGCTGGTATTAGACTTGCTTCTAATAAGGTAGAAGAGAAGAGAGGAGAAAGTTTGAAATTGCTTTGGGGAGGTATAAAATGGGGAATCAATTAGTTTATTAGCACCTAAGTAAGATTACTAGAGGCAGATAATATGAGAATGAGATTTGGTCCTTTGGCACAAAGGACACTTTGTCAGAGCAGAGGTAATATCTATTCAGTAATTATGTGAAAATAGATGGTTTTCTTATATCATAAATATGTACAAATTAGCATAATGATAGCTAACCTTTATATAGAACTCTAAGGGTTGCAAAGTACTTTACATATATTATCTCATTTGAACAGGTTAAAACATAAAGACATCACTATTAAAAGATTTTCCAATAAGAAGCTATTTACCAAAGAGCCGCATATGCCACACTCTCCTCAAAAAGTTACAAATACCTTTGAAACTTCTAAGATTTGTGATTTCATCAGTATGTATATTCCTTCCATCATGGCAACCCATTCTTGTCCTTTTCTGTTCAACAGTAACCTGAGTACTCCCACAGTTCTTCCTTCAACATCCACTCAAATAAAATGCTGTAGGACATATTCTGGATCAGAGGTTCCTAAACTTATTTGACCTACCACCTCTTTTAAAAAAAATACTCAATGACCCCTGGAAACCTACTTACTTTAATTCTTTAGCATTGTTTTGAACTTTGCATCATTTAAAAAATTTTGATAAAATATTTTTTGAAATGATGCATCTTAATTTTAATAATTTATTGTAAATTTGTGGGTTTTTTCCTGCATTGAAATTTTGATGGCACAATTTGAGTCATGTAACTATATTGTGTCATATAGTAAACAAATTATTACATGCATATATTCCCGCTGATGCATCCTGTACTTCCCAACAATGCATGACACACTTGCCTGCCAACATTGCTCGTTAAGACCCTTGTCAGTGTACTTGTCCACTGATTAGTTATAACTTGCTTTTGGTGTGTTTATTTGGAAAATAATGTAATCGCTACAATTAACTCTATTATGCAACAGATGCAATATGTACAAATGGTTTTTCAAAATTCTCTTCTTTCCTTATGTTTTCACCATCCCCTTATTTTTATTCAATGCCCCTCAATTACACCTGAAGCTGCTGCTTCCCCTCCATCATTTCAGCACACCCAGGGGTGATATGACCCACTTTGGGCAGATTGCTTGACTAGATATCAATGTAATATATGACCTGTTCATAACTCATTTCTCTTTTTCTCTGTCTGTCTGTCTGTCTCTCTCTTTTTCTCTCCTCTCTCCCCCTACCTCAGACTCCGTTAAAAGACCACCTCCTTTGTTAGTCAAACATCTTTCAGATGACTTTCCTTATGCTACATGTCCATATTAGTCTTTAATTCTATGATGCAGCCTACCCATGCTCACCAGGTTTCTCTCCAGTGGACCTTGGGTGACCTAAAACTTTAAATTTTTTGGAAATTCTATTATTCTATATCATCAGTCAGCTACTTTTACTTGAAAAAGACAGTCATTTTCCCAAGAGAAGCTTGGGATCATTAAAAGTACTGAGGAACATCATAAAATAATCAGGCCTGCAATCTATTCCTATTCAATTCTATAATAGGTTTGCTGTCAATATGCAATATTTATCTAATGCATATTTACTAATGAACTAGCTGGCCATCTAATTGAACATAGGCATTCTTGCATTTCTGTTTCCATTACACTGTACTCTTTGGAATTACTATCTCTCTCATTGGAGGCTCTGTGATGTTCTGAGACTTGATACAATCAGGATGACAATATGAGGTGTCATTCTATATCCATCCCCTCCCACTCTTCTCTAGGTCAGTTGTCCCCAGGAACTCTTATTTTTCTCCAGAGGCAGGATATATGGTCTTTATAAATATCAAATTCTCATTGTTATACCCATTGTTAGATCCTCCTCTCCCTTTATAGAATATCTTGCTTCTCTTGCAGGAGTATTAATCAACTAGACGCACCTTTCCCCAGTCAACCAATTTCTCCTTCCTTTTCTCCTATTTCCATTTCTCCTTCTATTTACTCATCCATTTTCCTGGAGGCTCTTTTCTTCCTGAGAAACTAGGGGAGTTATTTTCCCTACATTGTTAACCTTTCACTTCATTAGGACACATCATATATTCCCATCCTTCTTCTTCCTTGCCTCTCCCATTTTATGTCTTTCTATTTTTGAGTTGAAGGATGAATGTCCATTATATTTTTCCATTTCTCAACAATAATTTTGTTTACCTTCAGATTTCGCTTTTTGTCTGGAGGTATTTGCAAAGCAAACAATTTATTCAAGTCTTTTTTTCTTTCTAGGAATGCTTCAGATCTTTGTCTTGTTAAAAATCAAATATTCAACTTGTTTTATAAATAATTAGGCTCAAGTTTTTAGGATATGTTACCTCAACTTGTATCTTTAGTCTCTTTGCTCTTCGGAACACTTTATTCCGTTTCTTCCTGCAGTTTCTGGTGGCTGCAAAATAGTCTGTTGTTGCTTAACTTTAATTTACTTTAGATGTGAAGGTTTTTCTCCTGCCTGGTTATTAGCATAATTTGTTGTTTAGTCATTGTAATTTTTCAATTTAACCACTATCTGTTTTTAAGTTTCAGCACATGATTTTTTTCCCCAGGAAATGATCCATGACTTCTTTCAGTTGCTATTTTGTTTTCTGTCAGAAAGTCTGACAGAATTTTCTTATATTATTTTATAATATAATATTTATTTTAGCATTTTCTTATATTATTTCTTACATTATGGTTTTCAGGATTGGGGATTGGTCATGTTCTTTTGGCAGAACTTCTATAATGCCTAAGTTATCCCTATACATCCTATCTTCAAGATCAATATATTTTGTTTACATCGAGATCTTATTTTAGCATCTTTTTTTTCTGCTTCTCTTCTTCCAAATTGTTCTTTACTTCTGTATTTTTTCATTACCAACAAGTTTTTGTCTCCTTTATTTCTTTGGCAAAACTTGCTACCATAGATTCAAATTTTTCTATGCTGCCAGTTATTTCTGTCATGCAGGACATAAATACTACTTTTAAAATTGTCATTATTTTTCTCTTAAACTATTCGGGAAAATTCTGCTGTGGTTTTGTGATTCCTTGGGAATCTGCAGGGGCTTCTGATCCCTCAGATGTTGATACATTTTTCTTTGCCTTGATTTTTTTGTATTAATAATCATGGCTTTTATTTTTACTTATATTTTATTACTTTCTATCAGCAAAAATCCAGTTTTCCTTCCCTGTTCACTCTCTCTATTGAGAACGAAAGAAAAACCAAACTCTTATTACAAACACCCGTGTGCGTCATTATATATGTATACATGTATAGATAAGGCATGTGTGTATAGTATATAGTATATCAGGTGCTATGCTAAGCTCTTTACAGATAGTGTTTGATGCTCACAGCAAACCTGGGAGATAAGTACTATTATCACTCCTATTTACAACTGAGGAAAACTGAGTCATCCTGTCTGCAAACTCCCTTCAAATTACTCATATAGAACTGCCTATTTACATACCCTAGGTGAGACCATTTTCCCTAACCTTCTTTTCATTTCCCTATACTGTATTCCTCCTGCCTTCCCTTTCCACTTGTCTTTTAAGATCAAGACATAAGAGAACCATTTTCAGGCATTCTGTCTAATTAGATTGTCCCTATGACCCTGGGTAATTATGGGGTTTATACATACACTATTTTTTCTCATGTTAGTATGTAAATGATTTATCCTTGGTTAGTTCTTTATTATTGTTCATTCATATTTCCTTTAAACATTTTTTTTAATTCCTATATTTGAACTTCAAAGTTTCTACACAACTCTGGTCTTTTCATCAGGAATACTTGGAAGTCCTCTATTTCATTCAAAATCCACCTTTTCCCTGTAGAATCATACTTAGTTTTGCTTGGGAAGAAATTATTGGCATAAACTTTTATGCTTTGTCCTCTGTAATATGGCAAGTTCTGCACTCCTTTATAATAGTGACTACTAAATTATGTGTGATCCTGAAAGATGGCTCTATTTCTGGCTGTTTCTTTTACCTGGAAGCTATGGATTTTGGCTACAATGTTCCCGAGACTTTACATTTTGATGTTTCTTTCAGGAGATGACTGATTGATTCTTTTTATTTCTACTCTGCCCTCTAAGATCTTAACAGGTTTCTTTCAAGATGTCTTGAAATATGTCTGGGCTCTTGTTTTGGTCATACAATTCAAGTATTCTGTTGAATTCTTGATTTTTTTTCCATCCTCAATCTATTTTCCAGATCAGTTACATTTCTTCTACCTTTTTTCAGTGTCTTTATTATGTTATATTATTTCTTGTCATTTCATCGCATTCTTTTTGGTTCATTCTAATTTTCAGGGGGATTTTCATGGGTGAGGTTTGTACCTCCTGTGCTCAACTGCTAATTCCCTTTCCAATTCTTTCTTTCATAGCTTTCATTTCTTTTCTGTTTTTTCCATTTAACACTCTTATGTTATTAAAAAAATTAGCCCTTAAACTTTTGCTTCATCTCTTCCAGAAATTTCAGTTGAATTAACGCCCAAGCTATCCTTTTGTTTTATTTTTATGAGGTTAGGCTCTTCTTTTAGTTTGTGTCTTTAGCATCTCAGTCACCAATAGAGTTTTTAATGATGGAATACTTTTTTGTTTTCTCATTCTCCCATCCTTTTTCCTGACTCTGGATTTGATGTTAAGACTGGTCTCTGATCAGTTCTATAGGGAAGGTCTGGGTTGCTCTTGTTGCTGTTTTCTTGAGGTTTTGAATGTTGTGTTGTTCTAGGATGTCAGGAACCATTCAGGATCTGGATCTGCAAGCTTTCAGTGCTTCCAAAGTGGTCCTATCTAAGGCAAAGTACGATTGCTGCCCAGCTTGTTTGAGTTCTGCAAGTTTTTGACCTGGATTTGGGTTTAAGAAATAGTAGATTGTTGCTAGATTCAGTTATTGTCAGCCATCTGGAAAGCTCTGCTGGTTCCTAGTTACAAATCTGTAGTCCAGGATTCCCACCCAGGTTTTCTTCTGTAGGCATCAGACTGGGCTGAAGGCTAGAACTGATACTCCATCCTTCTCAGCACTGGACCACACCTCTGCTTCTGACTTCTATCCTAACTCTTCTATAAGTCTACCACTAAAAATTTGAGACTGCTGGGGAAAGGCATGAGGGTGGGATCACATATCCCTTTTTGAGTCCACCTCAGGTCTGTGACCAGGAACTGGGTAGTGGGCAACAAAGCTGCTAATTCACAGTCATTCATGTCACAGTGCCCTGATTTGGTTTTGGGATTCCTTTTTTTCCCTAGTTAATGGCCTCTTCCTGGATCCTGGTGTCCTCTGAGTCCTGCTCTAGGCTCCATCCCCAGCATCTTTAGTGTCTGTAGACCTTTCTATCTTTCTCCCAAGGTCATCAACCTGTGCTGGTAAAATGATTGTCTTTGATTTTTTCTGGGCTTTCCCAATAAAAATTCCATGGGTGCATTTTCAATATTTGTATGGAATAGTTTGGAATGGGAGCTCCTTGCTGCATTGTTTCCTGATACTTGTCTGTCTTGGCTGCCCCATGATGAATTACTTATTCGTAGATGTCTGTGATCACTTAACTCTCTTTATTTAACTCACATGTATGAATATGTCATCTGCTACTTATTTGCTTGTGCCCAACACCTTTAACTGCTGTTTTTTTCTCCCAGGATTCATAACAATTCCAGTAACAACAACACTTTCAGTGACTGAGTCATTTTGACTTAATATCCAAATTAACTTTAAAGGACATATGAAGGAAGAAGGTATTTGCACTCAGAGAAAGAACAAGTATGTATAGAATGGTTTTAATTTTTATACACATGCATAAAATACATATTTGTGTCTAATGGTAACCATCTCTAAGATGGGAGGAGAGAGAAGAAAAAGGGGAGAAAAGAAAGTTACATGATAACCTTGCTACATATTTTAAAGGAATAGCAAGTTGTACATAATAGATTTGCAATTTCATGTATAATCATCTTTCCCCCCTATTCTATTATGTTATGGAAATGCTTGTATTATTTAAGTTCAGAATAAAATAAATAAAATTTTAAAAAAAGATCCATGGTGATTTCCCTTATATTTTTTTTCCCTTATATGCCTTTATAGCCTAAAACTATCTCAGCTTCCCCATGCTGAGCAATTCAGTCTTAGTACCAAGTGACTTCTTTGGGGAAAGAATGGCCCCAGCAGGATACTGTTTCTTTCCCTTCACCTTCATGGAGATCCACATAATCACGCATACTGGCATCTTGCCCCAGGTACTTTAATTTCTTAGTTATCTGACTGCACTCCATTTCACCAGAGTGATAGTACCCTGCTGTAACAGCCAGAACAAACTTCTGCTTTTTGATTTTCCTCATTGGGTATGGGGGAACTGTTGGGGAGTGGTCAGAATTGATGTATATTGTAAGCCAATGGATTGACTTGTGTTTCCCTGCCAGTGTGATAGCTGGTGGGGAAGGGGATAATGTGTGCCTTAGGGATTAAAGATTAGCCTTCTTTGCTGTTAGTTTATTGGATTGTTCCATTATTTTGGTTCTTGGCTTCCTCGACTATGAAGATCACCTGAAATTTCTTTATCTTTTGTGCATAATTCTATTTTTGAGCAGTTTAAAGTTTGAAGAAATTGATTGAGAATTGAAGAAAGTATTTAATCCTACACCTTATTTGTCATATGACCCCCTCAATTTTCCCCTCATTCTTAAGCCCCCTTATCACTCTGAAGCCACTTAATTCCCCACTAATTTTAGTATAATTCTTTGTGTGCTTGTATGCCATCCTTGGTTTACTTCATATTAAAGTGAGGTTCCTGGAATACAGATTCTCCTCACATCTCCCCCAAAGTCTATATACTCTTTATCTAATGTACCCTTATTATATGAGATATCCTGTTCCTTCCTTCTTCTTCCCTTCCACCCCAGCATATTCTTCTTTCCATCTCAGAGCAAAACTATGCCCTCAATGTTGTCTGTGACTCTTGAAGAGATTTGAGTTGTGAGAAGATACTTGTGTCTTCTCACTCTCTAGGAGTTAAACAATTCATCAAACTTTTCCATTTATCAAATTTATTTATCTTCCTATGTTTCTCTTAGTTCCTGCAATTTGTTTTACAAAATTTCTATTAGTACTGGCATTTAAGAAAAATCAGAAATGCTTTCAATTGCTCTATTCCATTAAAAATCCATTTTCATCTATTTTATGATGGTTCTCAATTTTGCTGGAAGGGTCATTCTTTGATATGCTTTTTTGCAATATTGTATCCCAAGCTCTCTGCTCCTTCATGGTGGCAGCTATCAAAAATTGTTTGATTTTCACTGAGTGTCCTTAGTACTTGAAACATTTCTTTTTGTCTTTGCAGTATCTTCTTTGACCTGGAAATTTTGAATTTTGGTTATGATATTTCTGAGAATCTTTATTTTGGAGATTAGCAGTTCATTCTATTTTCACTTTGCCCTATATCTAGGAAATTTTTATTTATGGTTTTTAAAGTTGTTACATGAAGACTTTATTTCTGGTTATGTTTTTCACATGCCTGTTTTTTAGATCAATTATTGCTGACAATTTATACTTTACATTTTCTTCTGGTTATTTTTTCAATCTTTTTAGTTTGTTTTAAATATTTTTATTTTCTCATGAGGTCATTGCTTTCTGTTTGGCCTATTCTAATTTTTAGGGTATAAAATTCTACTTTAAGCTGTTGATTCTTCTTTCCATTGTTTCCTCCTTAGCTGTCCTTTTCTTTTAACATTACATTGTTCTGTCCTTTATCATTCCTTCCTGGCAGTTTTGTAGTCCTTATGGTTAGAGCATTCTTTTCCCTGATGCTCTATTTGGACGGGTTGTAGAATTACATTATTCTTCTGTGTTTAATTCTTGAAGTTTTCTCAGTCGATAATTATTTAATTGCTTTCAGTATTTCCTATTGTGCAATCATATTTCTATCCTTAGTTTCTGGATTGGAGCTTTGTGTTTTGGATTCCACTCCCTTCAGTTTTATTAGTGTCAAAAAGACCTGCTTGGGCATAGAAGTATTGTTGGCTAGATCCCACTGTCTCAAGGTATGTTTTCTCATTGAATTCCTTCTTTTCTTTTCCATGCTTGGCTTTAAACTTGGAGCTTATCATTAGTAAGTATGCTCATTCACTTCATAACATTTGAATTCTTATTAGCTATAAGTTGGTACATGGGAAAAGTTGAGGATATTGTTTTCTGTCATCTTGCATTTGTTCCTCTTGCACTAAACAGAGTATGACCTATTTTAAAAAAATAGATGCTCTTATGAAAAAAATAAGTCTTCCATACAAAGAAATTAAGAGTCATGCTTAACTTTGAGAAAAGTACTTCCCTTGTAGGTGGAGCCAAATCCAAATTTCTCATGTTAGAGAGAGATTAGTAGGATACAATAAGTAATTGACAGGGACCTGACACGTGATACTTTGACATCCATTGCAGAGATCTGTTGGAAGTGAAAATATAAACAGCTAATGGAAGTGCATATCATAAGAACAATGATGTCACACAGCTGATATGATTTTTGCTACTTTTTTTTCCTCACTAAAAGGCAGCAAAGTTATCCCTTTGACTTGACAGACCTGAAAAGTGAAGACTCAAGCTCTGTCATATTTAATGTAGCTACTTGGTAGACTCTGTCTGTATTGATATGGCTTCCTCACCACTTTAATAGCATAAAGAGTCCAACCTACATGGATTCAGGGCTCTTCAGAGTTGGCTTACATTCTAACTGTAGTCTGATCTGCTGACCACGCAATTTTCCATAAGGAAACAAAGGTGGAATGTGTCTGCTCAAGCTAAGTTCTACCATATCCTTTTTTAAATATCCTTGGCTAAGTAAAACTCCTTTTTGTGAAACATCAATGACCTATCAATATATAATTTCATTCTAGTAATGAACCTAAGCTATGGAATGTGGGCATTAAATCTAAACAACAGAATACAGGTATGAAATAGACACATGTCTAGCAACTGTCTTTAAAAATTCAGGATAGGATCACAAGATATTTTACTTTAATGACTCCCCATTACTGGGATTACAGAAAGATCAGTTGAGAATGCAGCTCACAAGAGGACAAATATATATTTGAGGACATGTGTGAGACATGAGATATGCCTGAGGAACAATCTACAGTATCCAATTCATTGACTATTCCAGGAACATTCTACAGAAGACATCTTCATCTATATAAAAATCTTCAGAAATTATCTGAAAAGAACAGCTAGTCAGTGGCATCATCTTAGAGCCCAGTAACCCACAGAGTAGTAAAGAAAGATACAAAAGTGTATAGACTATGGACTTCAAATAAAAAAATAAATAAATTTGACCAGTACATATGCTTATGGGCCCTAAAGTATATGTCAGAGAGATAGTGGTTTTCATTTTTGCATTTATGCAGCAGATATTCTCATATTCCTACAACTGAGGAAGACAAAGAAAAGGTTGCTTTTGTATTTACAACTGGTTTTTTACCAATTTGAATGTATGCATCAAGGCATCTTCAGGGCACTTTCCACTTTCCAATGGTTAACAGAGAAAGTAGTCAGAAATAATTTATGGGAAAGTGATTATTGTATGGGAAAGAGCTTATTGTGTTTAAAAAGGCAATGGTAAAACATGGAGAATTTGATTGTTAAATTTAGATTTAGATTAGAGAGTTTTAGACTGACTAAAGAAAGCTGGCCTAAAACTGTCAATTATATATGAGTTATTGCAGAGCTTCTTTCAATGAAGAGTCACATAGTATATCAATAAGGTATGAACATTATCCAAGGAAAGACAAAAATTCTTAAATATTCACCATTTTCACAGAATCTTCAAAATCCAGGTCTTTGCTTCTGCGTATTATGACCAACAAAAATGGAGGTCTTTTCCAGCTCCAGAAATTTTCAAATGTCTCCAAATTAAGAATTATGTATAAGAGATAAAGCAGTTTTACCTCTCTCTATAGTTTAAAACATCAAAAACCCTAAGGATGTAACAAGCTGATGAACTAAGAGTAGAAAAGGCTCCACCCCTAACACATTCACTCAGCATTTCCCCACATTAACCTCGGTGATCTGGCAGCGCTGCAAAAGTTGACCCACCAGCTTGCAACAAAACTCAAATATGCCATCATGACCAGGCAGCTAAATGGTGCAGTGGTGATATGATGATATACTTGGAAAATCCCAAAGACTCAACTAAAAAGTTAGTTGAAACAATAATTTTAGCAAAGTAGCAACATTGCCATATATCACAAACAAAACTCTGCAAGAAGAGATAGTAAAAAATAATCTCATTTAAAATAACTCTAAACAATATAAAATACCCACAGGTATACTGGTCAAAACAAACCCAGGAACCATATAGACAAAATTTTATACACACATACACACACACACACATATGACTTTTATGCAAATAAAATTGGTTGTAAATAATTAGAATAATATTAATTGTTGGTAGATGGAACCAATATAATAAAATTGACACCTTTACTCAAACTAATTTACATATTCAACATCATTCCAATTAAATTACCATTTTTTACTGAATTACCAAAAAATTTTAAAAAATCATTTAGAAAAACAAAAAGTCAAGAATATCAAAAGAAAGATTTAAGAAACATAAAGGAAAGAGGTTTACCAATACCAGATCTTAAACTATAATATAAGGCAGCACTTACCAAACCTATTTGGTATTATCTAAGAAATAGAAAGGTAGATCAATGGACTAGAGTAGACATACAATTTACAGCAGCAGATAAACATAATAACCTTGTATTTGACAAGTGTAAAGACTTAAGATTTTGGGATAAGAATTAATTATTTGGTAAAAAATTGTTGGGAAAACTGGAAAGCAGTATGGCAGAAATTGGGCATGGACCAATGTCTTACAGCATTTACCTAGATAAGGTCAAAATGGGGATATAAATTAGATATAAAGAGAGATTTTACGAGAAAATCCGAAGATATGGAACATATTACTTCTTAGACTTATGGATAACCAAAGAATTTATGAATAAACAAGATAGTAAATGTAAAAGGGTAGTTTTTATTACATTACATTAAAAAATTTTTGTACAAATAAAACAAATGAAGACAAGATTAGAAGGAAAGAAGAAAATTAAAATTTTTTTTGTAGTTTCTCTGATAAAGATCTCGTATCAAAAATATATGAAGAACTTTGTCAAATCTATAACAATGAGTCATTCCCCAATTGATGGTCAAAGGATATGAATAGGCAGTTTTCCAGTGAATAAATCAAAACAATTTATCGTCATATAAAAATGCTCTAAATAAGTATTGATTAGAAAAATGTAGATTATAAAAACCTTGAAGTGTCATTTTGCACCTACCAGATTGACTAAAATGATAGAAGGGGAAAGTGACAAATGTTGTAGAAGGGGTGGAAAAATTGGGCCACTAATTCATTGTTGGCGGAATTGTTAACTGATCCAACCATTTTGGAGAGCAATTTGGAATTATCCCCAAAGAGTTATTAAACTACTTATATCATTTGACCCAGCAATACCACTAGTAGTTCTATCTCCAAAGATAATTAGAGAAAAAGGAAAAGAACCTATATGTTCTAAAATGTTTATAACAACAGTGTTTGTGGTGGCACACAACTGAAAATTTCAAGGATGTCCATCATTTGAGTAATGACTGAACAAGCTATGGTATATGATAGTGATGGAATATTATTGTGCTACAAGAAATGATGAGCTCAATGATCTTAGAAAAAAAGGAAAGACGCATGAAATAATGAAGAGAAAAATAAACAGAACGAGAACATTGTACACAGTAACAGCAATATTATTTTAAGAATGACTTTAAGAGAATAAATCATTTTGATTATAATAAATATCCAGATGAACTATAAAAGACATATGAAGAAAGAGACTATCTGCATCCAGGGAAATAACTGATAAATAGAAGCACGCATAGAATAATTTTACATATATATGTGTATGTGTGTGCATATGCATATATATATATGTATATGTGTGTGGGTATGTATGTAATCTATATATATGTATTTGTGTCTAATGTTAGCCATCTCTAGGGTGCAATAAGGGGGAGGGGAGAAAAAAAGGAAGAAAAAATTTACATGATAATTTTATTGTATATTTGAAAGGAAGAGCAAGTTGTGTTTAGTAGATTTACATATTCATGTACAATTACCTTTTTATTGTACTGTTATGGAAATGCTTGTTTTATTTCCTAAATATGTATTGATGTAAAAAAAAGGAGGAAAAGTGACAGAAAATGAATAAACAACTGAGGAGACAGAGGGCCCTATGGATTGTCAAAAACTCTAAGTACTTTGCAGTAAAAGAGGGTTTTTGTTTGTTTGTTTTTCTAGAAACAATCTGTTGATTGTTACAAATGAGATGTTTTCTCTGTTCAGAATTTCTAGGCAGTTTTCTTTTATTATTTATAACATTGTGGTCTTCAGGTTTTCTGTCTTGTAATTTTCAAGACCAATGATACTAAAGTATTCTCTACACATTCTGTCTTCAAGATCAATATGTTTAACTTACAGAGTCCTGTATTATTTGAATTTCCTTTCTTTTATATTTGAGGTGCTTTCTCCTTGTCTCTTGAAGAATTTATTTGGAACCAAGACTATTCAGTGTCCTTCAGAAACTGTCTTAAATTTATAAACTTAAGATGCCTGAGCATCAAACTTGAACAAAATTAAATTAATACAGACAACAATACAGCAGTGGCATGAGATTTTAATGTTCTCTCAAATTTTTTCTGGAAAAAAAAATCTAGCAGGACAATAAAGAAAAAGGAAAATATTGAATTGAAAAATGTTTTGGAAAGATTTGTGATATTGGAGTGGAGCACAGCCAAGATGGAGGAGTAAAGGCAGGGACTCACCTGAGCTCTCCTCCAAGCCCCTTCAAATACTTTTAAATAATCACTCTAAACAAATTCCTGCAGAACCAACAAAAAGTGAATCAATTTTCCAGTCTAACATAACTTAGAAGGTCAGCAGGAAAGATCAGTTATACCAGGGTAAGAGAGAAGTGCAGTCCAGAGGCCACAGATGGTAGGGAGAGTGGACAATGGGTCAGAAGGAGATTTACAGGGGTCCCTTTGCTGGCAACAAGGGCAACACTCTGTCGCATTGCCTAGTTCTGGATCTGGGTTGCAGTCCTGGGTCTTAGTCCCAATGAGAGGAGGAGTACTAGCACAGCAGAGCTTGTGGCTACAGTGAAGTAGGAACTCTGGTCACAGTTGCAGGGTTGAAAAGAGTGCTTGTGTCCTCTCATAAACCATTGAAAAGTACAGGAGAGTAGTAAACGCACTTCTCTCTAGATTATAGTAACTTGGGACAACCAAAAAACTTACAGGTCCCCAGAAGTACCTCTGAAAACAGCTGCACAAAAAACTTAGAGCATGAGATAATGCCCCCTCCACTTGGGAAGCAGAGCCCCACTTTAGACTGGAAAAATAAGAAAACAGAAAAGTAAATTGACCATAGAAAGTTAACATGGTGACAAGGAAAATCAAAACACACATTCAGAAGAAGACAACAAAGTCAAAATTCCTGCATTCAAAGCCTCAAAAAGATATGAATTGGTCTCAGGCCATAGAAGTTCTCAAAAAGGATTTTAAAAATCAAGTAAGAGAGGTAAAGGAAAAATTGGGAAGAGAAATGAGAGTCATGCAAGAAAATATGACAAAAGAATCAACAGCTTGGTAAAGAAGACACCAAAAATTTTAAAACAAATAATACCTTAGAAAACCCAGAATAAGCCAAATGGTAAAAGAGGCACAAAAATCCAATGAAAAGAAGAATGCCTTGATAAGGCATTAACCTTAAAAAAAAGCCTTAAAAGAAATTAGCCAAATGGAAAAAGAGGTTCAAAATTTCAATGAATTGAATAACTCCTTAAAAAGTAGAATTGTTCAAAAGGAAAAGGAGGTAGAGAAGATCATTGAAGACAATAATTTGTTGAAAGTTGAAATTGAGCAAGTGGCAGCTAATGGCTTTATGTGACATCAAAAAAAGCTAGCAAAACCAAAAGAATGAAAAAATAGAAGAAAATATGAAAATCTCATTAGAAAAACTGCTGACCTGGAAAATAAGTCCAGGAGAGATAATTTAAGAATTACTGGACTATGTGAAAGCCATGATAAAAAAAGAGCCTAGACATCATCTTTCAAGGAATTATCAAGGAAAAATGTCTTGACATTCTTGAGCCAGAGGGTAAAATTAAAAATGGAAAGAATTCACCAATCACTCCCTGAAAGAGATCCCAAAATAAAAACTCCAATTTATAGCCAAATTCCAGACACCCCAGAGAAAAGAGAAAATATTGCAAGTACCAAAAAAGCTTCTACATTAAAGAATTGGAGGTCTTGGAATATGTTATTCCAGAAGGCAAAAGAGGTAGAATTGCAATCAAGAATCACCTGCCCAGAAAAGCTGAGTATAATCCCTTGGGGGAAAAAACCCAAATATTCAATGAATTAGAGGACTTTAAATCATTCCTTATGAAAAGACTAGAGCTAAATAGAAAATTTAGTTTCCATATACAAGATGCAAAATAAACACAAAAAGATAAACAGGAAAAAGAAACTAAAAGGGATTTGATAAGGTTAAACTATTTATATTTATATATGGAAAAATGATATTTATAACTCTTCAAAACTTTTTCATCCTTAGGGCAGTTAGGAGGAATATACATAGACAGAAAGCAGAGGTGTGAGTTCAATGTGATAGTATGATTATCTTAAAAAATTAAATTAAATTGGGAAATGAGAAAGTGGAATGCACTGTGAGAAGGAGAAATGGAGAGAAGTAGAATGGATAAATTTTATGACATTAAAGAGTCCTTAAAGATACTTTATAATGAAAGGAAAAATAGTGGAAGATAGAGGAGGGAGCACATGACCCTTACTTTCACTGGACTTGGCTCAAAGAGGAGGATAACAGAAGGGCGGAAGTTGTTTGAGGAAGGTAAAAGTCAGAAGCAAATACTTTTGAGAATGGAGAGAGTAAAAGGAGAAAACAGTATAAAGATAGGAAAATGGGATGGAGGGAAACGCGTAGTTCGTAATCTTTACTGTGAAAAAAATGACAGTGAGTTTCATAAAGACTTCATTTCTCAAACATATAGAAAATGGAGTCAAATTTATAAAAATAAGAGCTATTCCTCAATTGATAAATGGTCCAAGGATATGAACAGGCAGTTTTCAGACAAAGTAATCAAAGCTATAGTCATAAAAATGCTCAAAATCACTACTGATGAGAGTAATGCCAATTAAAACAATTCTGAGCTACTATCTCATACCTTGCAAACTGGCTAATATGACAGAAAAGAAAAATAGCAAATATTGGAGAGGATGTGGAAGAATTAGATCACTAAAGTACTATTGGTGACGTTGGATACTGATTCAGCCTTGCTGGAGAGCAATTTGGAACTTGCTCAAAGGACTATAAAACCATCCATACCCTTTGACCAAGCAATACCACTATTTAGTCTATATTCCAAAGAGGTTAAAAACAAAAGAGAAACAAACCTATATGCACAAAAAAAATTTGAGCAGCTATCTTAAGTGGTGACAATGAATCAGAAAGTGAGTTGACATCCATCAACTGGAGAATGGCTGAACAAAGTTGCATATCTTTGTGATGAAATATTGTTTTCCTTTAAGAAATGATGAGCAGGATGCTGTCATAAAAACATGGAAAGACTAGCATGAACTGATTCAAAGTGAAAGGAGAAGAATCAGGGAACAATTGTACAGAGAAACAACAATTTTTTTTGATGACCCACTATAAATTACTTAAGTATTCTTAGCAATAGAATGATACAAGACAATTCTATAGGAGTTAGGATGAAATGTGCTGTCCATCTCCAGAAAAAAATGATAGAACCTGAATGCAGTTTAAAAATACTTTTTCTTTATTTTTCTTGGTGTTTTTTTTTTGGAGTGTTTTCTTTCATAGAATGACTTACACGGAAATGTTTTGCATGACTATACAAGTAAACTTATGTCAAATTGCTTGCTTTTCAGTGGGAGGAGAAGAGTGAAGGAGGTAATTTGGAACTCAAGATTTGGAAAAAAAAGAATGTTAAAATTGTTTTTACATTTAATTGGAAAAATATAATATGAAATAAGATTTTAAAAATAAATTTAAAAAGACATGATATATTCTAAATGAGTCTATTAAGAATTTTTTCAGCATTTCAAAGTACCACCTAGAAAAAAAATTGACCATGTACTAGGGTACAGAAATATTACAAATAAATATTAAAAAGGCAGAAATAATTTACACATAATTTATAGACCATAGCAAGTTAAAAATAGGAATAATTTGAGAGAACACAAACAAAAGACACAGACTCAAATGGAGGCATAGCAATGAATTCCTAAATAACAAGAGAGGTAAAGAACAAATAATAGAGAAAAGGAAAAAATAAAAGAAAAAGTAAAAGAAAGCTATGATACAATATACCAAACATACCAAAATTTTTGGAATGCAATGGAAACATTCCTCACCAGATAAATTATATTTCCCAAACATACATTAACAAAATGCCTTATTATCCATACATTACTGGAAAACCATATCAAAAGCTGCTCTGTGGCTTAGATGCTGCATACGTGATCTTGAATTGGGTTTAGCAGGAAAAATCTAATACACAATGAAATCTGAGGAACTTACCAGTGAAGATGTAATTAGTTTCTTAAGTAGACATGGTTTATTCTGAAAGGGAAAAAATTTAATAATTTTACTATTATGATTATTTGATTATTAGAAATAATGTAATTTTTAAAAGCAATATAGAAATACTTCATATTTCATCTATAAGCTTAATTTTTTAAAAAATGATTACTTTGTTTTAAAATAAGCATTTAATAATACTGATAACTTGACATTTGCTGCACTCAAGTAAAGATTATCAATTTCTAATTTAAAACTTGGGACATAAAACTTCCATTAGGAACTCTGACAAGTCACACTTTTCTGAGGACTCAGGATGAAACATACTATCCACTTCCAGATAGAGAAGAGAGGGGCTCAAGAGTGCAGACTGAAATTTGAGGGAGGAGATGGGAAATTTGTTTTGTTTTGCATGACTACATATTTGTTATGTGTTTTGTTTTTCTTGCTTTCTCAATAGCTAGAGGAGTGGGAGGTGGAGAGAGAGAGAGAGAGAGAGAGAGAGAGAGAGAGAGAGAGAGAGAGAGAGAGAGAGAGTTCAGAACTGAAGATAAAATAAAATTGAATTTAAAAAAATAGAAATGTTCAAAAAGACAAAAAAAACCTGTTAATGAATGGAAAAAAATATTATCAGGGTAGCTAGATAGCACAGTGAATAGAGAACTTGGAATCATGTAGATCTGAGTTCAACTTTTCCCTCAGATGCTTAAATAAATATTGACTATGAGCAAGTCATTTAGCCTCTGTTTGCATCAATTTGCTTATCTGTAAAATGTAAATAATAATAGTACCTACCTTCTAGGATTGCTATAAGGATAAAATGAGATTTGTACAGTGTTTTGCATACCTTAAAGCACTACGTAAATACTACTTGTATAATCAATATATAATAATAATCTTTGTTTCTTCTGACCAAAATTACAAATCAGTGTTATTTTTCCATCACTGTTGATTCATGATTGATGAATCATGATTGATGATCTTTGATTTATGATGGGGAAAGTTAGATCAGTCAAAATAATTTCTGAAAAGCAAATATGCTAGCTCATCATTCTTTTTTAAAGTGTGCACCATTTAAACAGAGGATAACTTGCAAACTGATTATATCAATATTTTCTCAGGGAGTCTTAGAATTCCATATGGCATATTTTAGTCAGAAATGGATTTGTAGATATATTTATACATATATTCTTCAGATCACGGATTTGGAATTACAAGGGATCTTAGAGGTTATTTAGATCTGCTCTTTCATTTTGTTGTTGTACCATTTTGCCTCATACACATGCTTATTTATCTATCTAGTGTCAATGCAAATGTACATATAGAGTGACAGGTTTTCTATGTAACTATATCCAAATTATAGACAAGTATATAAATGTATAATTACATGTACATCTATGTATACATATATACACACAAAAGAATACATGTACTTAAAAACTAGTTATACTACCAAAAAATAGAATTGCTAAGCTCTTTCAGGAAAGCTACTCTGTAAATATTTCTAAAAACTCACATATAAAAAGAAACTTTTTAAAGCATAGATCCATAAATATGTATACATGAGAATTTATCATATCTGTTAAAATTTTAGAATTAGAAGGCCACGTAGGTACCAAGTCTTCAATTTATAGATGAAGAAATTGAAGCAAGACCTATTGAAAGTCAAACAGTAAGTGTTACAGTGAGGAGCCAGGTCCCTTAACTTGCAGGCCAATAGACTTTCCAATTTAAAAAAAGTTTATTATTAAATATTTATAAAACAACCGTCTGAGGATATTTGTTTTGAGTCACAATAGTGACGATGGGTTATGCTGAGCCCTCCAAAGAACAACATAAAGTTGTGAGAAGACTTCCTAAGTTTATTCATGAATATAAAACTTACTTTCCTTAAAAAGGCAGATTTAAGACGCTTTGGTATGAAGTATAAAGAACTTAGAATTTAAGATCAGAATGCCACTTGCTGTGTAAATTTGAATTAGTCAATTAACCTCTTCACTTCAGTTTTCTCACCTTCAGAATGTGAATAATAGTTGCACAGCTATCCTACAAGATTATTATGAGGTTAGGGGGCTTTGAAAACTTTAAAGTGCTATTTAAGTGTGAGCTGTTATTATTATAAATGCATTTTAGACCAAAATCTAAAACTGCCTGCCAGTGAATGATATTCTCATCTGTTTTATTTAGTTTTTAAAAACAAAATCCATAGAAACTTCATTAGCCTATATAACTTCATCTTCCATGATGAAAAAACAAACAAATTTATACTAGATTGGAATTAAATTTATTAAAGACGATGTACCATCCATTTGTATTAATGAAATGACAGAACATTACTATTAGCATTTCATTGTAAAATGACATTTTTTGCACATATCTCTCCCTTACCTCCCTTTAAAAACAAAGATTGAGGTCTTTTCTTTGCTTCCCTTATGTAATCTGTAACTTCGCTACTAAGGCTTCATTGTTTGTTAATCTTTTATATTAACAGTTCACTGAAGTTCTGCCAAAATTGGATAATTATGTCCCATTTAATGTTACAATTTCTTTACCTCATTACTTGAATTTATACCATTAGAGCAAGGCATTTTGTTTACATAAATGAATGAAGTTATCTTCAAAAATTGCTGTTACATAATTACCCATATTTTGAAAGTCATGAGTCGAAGACTAAAGAATTAAATCTTTTTCCCCCAAGACTGAACTAATGCTGCTCTCTAATCATCCAAAAGTCTCTAAGTAGAAAAAAAAATACCTTAAAGGATATTACATATTTAAGCCAAATTAGGTCATCATACTATTTTTATGATTTGATTGAGTATTTATCAATGTGTTAGAAATGGAAAAGTTTCATGGTTTCATTAAGATTACAGAATACTATTCAATAAAGAAAATGACTTTGAAATGGAATATCATTTAAAATATGTTAGTGCAAGAAATATGAAGAAATAAATTGTTCACATTATTCTTATCTGTGGCAAATTCACCAAGTATTTAAAAAGTGAATATAACAATACTAAAATAAGAGCATTTCTGATTTTTAAAAAGAAAAGATAAAGAAATTAGAAATTCATATTTAAATTCTTAAAAAAATTAACTCATAAACCTGTTGAAATGACTACTCTGTTAGGTGCTACCACTAGAAAAGGTGGTTTTCTTGGCTGCTTCAACTGATCTTGTGACTTAGATTTGTCTGAAAACTGACGTTTTTAATTTTACTCAACTAATATTTTGCTAGCATCTTAAATTGAATTTAGTTTCTTTGCTCTATTGTCAATGTTCTTCAAGTCTTTAATATATAGTTTCCATTTCAAGCTATTCACTTTGATATGTTCTCCATTTAAATGACGAATGACAAGAATATAATGTCATCAAATTCATTGAGTAATACATGTGTTCACTGGAAATATTTTTTTAAAAAAATTAACATCTGACAATGTAAAATCAACACATAAAAGTCGTAATGTCCTGCCACATAAACTTTTTCTTTGGGGGTAAAGACTAGAAGTTTAGGGAGTTGTGGCAGAGAAATTCACGTCAAAAAGTCTTATATTAATAGACATTTTACTGCTAAGTGATATTACTTACACTATTTTTACTGAACCTATTTTTACCAGTGAATCATGTATAAAACTTATCCTTTTCAAATTCTCTCCCACAAACTCTGGAATTTAGTTCTTGAAATTAATATACGATTTAAATTTTCTTGAAAAGGTTTATATTAAATCAGTCCATAACCAAAAAAGATAGATTCTGGTTTGCAAATATTACTTAATCACTTTTTTTTAGTAATGTCAATGCTGCCAATTTATTATTTCTACATTTTTTATATTGCTGATATCATTGCAAATTTATAATTCAAATACTGGTAAAGTGTATATAGTATCATGATTCAATCTATAATAAAAGAATATTGAATTCTATACTGAATTAATAATTTTCAGGTCACTAAATGTCCCTAAAGTTCCTCAGGTTGTTAATGACAAGTTAATGACATCTTACATGACATTATAATAAAGAGAAAGCAATCATATTTAGAAAAAAATTATTAAAATATCAAGTTTTCTAAGAAGACTTATCACAATCACTTTGTACAAGAAAAATAAAACTAGTTTACTCTGACTTATGTGAAAAAAGATATGATTACTTTCAAGTCAAATATAAAGGACATGAAAATTATTCGAGATAATAAAGTTGCTTTTATGTGTGGACTTTTTAAAAGAAAGCTTTCTGGTGATTCCACTTATTACTTATAAATTCAGTTTCCATTTAAGTGTGATTGTCTTTGAGGATTAACAATTTTGCTAAAATCTTCTAAGTTAAATACGTGTGCATAATTTCTGATTACTGTAGTGCATTGTTGGTAAATGTGATTTAGCTCTCATGCACAATAATGTATCTGCTGACCTGATAATTTTCATTTATAAAATATCAAAAGGAATTACAATAGGGCAACTAGGTATAAATGAATAAAAATTTCAGATTTTATTTAAATATTGTAAATTTTGGTTTTGACTCAAGAAAACTCATCAACTTTCCTTGAAAAATGCCAAGCAAATACATCTCTAACGTATTTAAATATAAACATTTTCAAGTGTTTGCCAAGAGCAATTTCAAATTAGATATGATTAGTTGGATCTTAAGTAATATCAACATTTTAAAGTCACACATTTCATCCTACTTAAACATGTAAAAGATCTCATCAAAACAGTTTAACAGTGCACATAAGAAAACTTCTAGAAGACTTCATTACTTACTGTTCACAAAATCTTGCTTTCAGAGATGAACAGTTTTAGGAATTCACTTGCTATTTATCCTGGAGTGTGAGATGGTTAACCCTGCTTTAGTTGGCTAAGGAGAGGTAAAAAATAGTACAAATCTCCCCCCTTTCATATTATTCTCCATAACCTATTTTAGGTGGTGTGGAGCAAGGGAATTGTAATTGAATACATTAGGGAAAAAAATCAGAAGCCAAAGTCAGTTTCAAATCTACTGCATAAAGTCATTTTGACATACCTCCACAACGGGTTGTGGCAGCTTTCAGAGATGATTTCTAATCACACACACACACACACACACACACACACACACACACACACACACACACACACGCTCCAGGTTGTTTTAGAGAAAGCTTGCTGCTGGGAAGTTGATTTTGGCAAAACGCCAAAATAATGTGCAAAAAGGATTCATTACGGATTCATGGCAGCGTTCTGTACTCATTAAAAAAAAATGTGACCCGACAGGCTGAATTCACCACTAAACACAAAAACTAAAAAACGAACATCACTTACTTAATATTCTTTCCAGAATGACATTACACTTTTGTGGAGATTAAATACTTATTACTTCAATGCTGCTTTCCAAAGGTTGTATAGTTTCTAACCCTGGAAAACTTGTTGGTATTCCTTCTAAAACACTTTCAGCCTAAAGTAATCTAGAAAGCATTTTTCCATATAATAGATCTTCAGGTTGGCATAATCATTTAATTTTCAGGAGCAAAATCATTTTAATTTTCAAACTAAACCATCTCCCCCTAGTTGTTGTTTTTTTAAGTATACAATAGTCTGCTCTCCTTTAAACTTTCAGAAAGCTGATACACAACTGTAAACTTACAGTCACTGCAGTTAACCAAGCTCAACAGCACTCCCCACCCCCATCCCCAACTTTAACATAGAAGTAGATGCAATATACAGTCTTACCGAGACGTCTTCTGGCCTTTTCCCCCTGTGGATCAAAAACTTTCCTGCTTAAGCACACAGATAGCCTTTCACAAACCATAAAGGCCCCTTTTATGAATCTAGCACTGTAACTGCCTGCTTTCTATACTATATTGAGAACCTAATTCTTCAGCTTTCAAGATATAATACATTCGCAATACATAATTAGTGGGAAGTATTGCATAATACATTTTCCCTAAAGAAGAAAAAAGCATTTTTTTTTTAAAGCAAAGAGGGTGGGGTCAGATGTTGAGCTATGCCTGAGAAAAGAAGCCTACACTGCACTAGTACCTAAGTACTAGCAGAAGCTGACCGGGAAAGGAGCCAGTGGAATGACTTTGTTTGACCCAGCTGCCAATCTCTCCCCAAGCAGTGCGCCAGACTAAACACTCACACTATTTGAACTCAAATCAGGCTACAGCAGCTGTTTGCTTCGCAGCTCTGAGCTCTTCACCAACCATGGCCTGTGTAACACATAGGATACAGTTAGATTGGTAGTATGGCTAAAATATGTTTCATGCTTAAACTTGTCATTAATGATCAATTTTAAACCCCATTTTGAAGAAGAACAATGATAAGCTTATAATCCCATATAAATTCAATGTCTGGGCCTCAGGATTATTTTTATTTTTAAAGAATATTAACACTTTATTGCTTGGAAGAAGTCTATGACATGGAAGTAACAGGGGCTCATATACTTTGAAATCATAAACTAAATGTTTATAGTGATGCTGTAATTAATGGTATAATACTTCAGCATGTGAACAGCAAATATTTTTATTTTTTCTATATTTAAGATGTCATAATATTTTTGATGTCACCTTAAATAAATGGAGATGGGGCATCATTTAGTTTTACTTGTATTTTTAACTTAATAGACACAGAACAACTCAATAACACAAAATACCATAATTATATGGCATGGAAATTGATTTACCATATGTGTTCTGAAAATAGTCCGAAACTAAATATAGAAAACTCCATCAGATTTGATATAGTATCTTGGCAAAGTTTGCTGGAACAAAGATTCATATTAAAATCAAACATAAACACTGTTAAACCTCTTTTATGCTATAAAAAGTATGATTACTCAGCATGATTCACTGGATGAGCACTATCAGAATTACCTAAACAAATGTTTCCTTCCTACCATTTTACTGTATATATTTTCCTAGAAGCTATAAAATGGTACTCCCATTTTGGGTTTTGTTGCCAACTAACCTGAGTAACTCTCTACATACATACTGTATTGTCCTTAGTGACATCTGTCCAAGTGCATGGTGACATTTATTTCAAATTGTTTCAAAAGGGAAAAAAGGAGAAAGTGAGACTTGTTAGAAGTCATGCTTAGAGATGGTTCAATGATTAACTATTATGGCAAATGGATAATAAGAGTTAAACTACTTTTGGAAGAAATCACATTTTACTGACATTTTAAGAAAGAAAATAATCATATGAATATACTACAAACCCTTATAGAAAAGCCAAAATAATTAACATTAAGCTGTGTCAAGAACAAAAGAAAATATAACAGCCATTTCTATAATGTCTGAATTAATTTATGAAATTCTATTAGAAGAATGATGCTGTGTCTAACAAAGTATCTTGCACATGGTAAGAGCTATTGAGTCACTTATTGATTTTTTTTTGAGATTCCTTTGCCAAGGAATATTCAAATTACTGAAGAGTTGTGCTCATTTCATGTGCCAGCAAGATTATGCTTAAGATTCTTCAAGTTAAGCTTCAGGAATATGCAAACTGAGAGTTACTATAAAGGCAGGCTGATTTCTGGAGAGGCAGAGGAACTAGAGACCAAATTGCCAACACTCATTAGATTGTAGAGAGCAAGGGAGTTCCAAAAAAAAAAAAAAAGGAACTACTTCTGCATCAACTAGAATGAACAAAACTTCTGACTGTGTGGATCACAACAAAATGTGGCAAGTCCTCAAAGAATTAGAAGCATCCAAAACATCTTAATTGTCTCCCAGAACCATGTATTGAACCAAGAAGCAACATTTAGAATCAAACATGGAACTGATAGGTTTAAGAATGGAAAAGGAGCATGACAATGCTATCATCACTTTATTTATTGAACTTATATGCACAGTACAACATGAAAAATGCCAGACTGAATGAATCAAAAGATGGAATTAACATTGCCAAGAGAAATATCAACAATCTCACATATGCAAATGATCCTACTATAATGGCAGAAATTGAAGCAGAATTAAGAAGCCTTTTCATGAGGGTGAAACAGGAGAGTGTAAAATCTGATTTGAAGTTTAACATGAAAAAAAACCACCTAAGATCTTGGCAACTGGTCTTATCATTTCCTGGCAAAGAGAAGGAGAAGAAATAGAAGGAATGCCAAATTTTATGTTCTTAGGCTCAAAAATCACTGCAGATATGAATTTAAAAGGTGTTTGCTTCTTGAAGGAAAACTTTGGCAAATCTAAAGAATGTACTAAAACACAGAGACATCACCTGGCCCTCAAAGGTTCAATGTAAAAACATTGTTTTTTCCAGTAGCCATGCATGGCCGTGAGAGTTAGACTACAAAGAAAAACTGAGTGCTGCAAAACTGATACTTTCAAAATGTGGTGCTGGAAAAGACTTTTGAGAGTCCCTTGAACAGCAAAGGGATCAAATCAGTCAATACTTAAAGAAATTAATTCACTCTGTTCACTGTAAGGTCAAATATTGAACATGAAACCTAAATATATTGACCACATAATGAGAAGACAGAATTCATTGGGAAAGACCTTGATGTTGGGAAATACTGGAGGCAAAATGTAAAGAGGATGGCAGAGGAGAAGATGAATAGATGGTGTCATGGAAACCATAAATATGAACCTGGGCAAACTTCAAACATAGTAGAAGATAGAAGGGCCTGATATGCTATGGTCCACGGGATCAAAAACAGTCAGACAGGACTGAAAGACAACAACAATGTGTGTACATTTATATATAAGTGTACACACACACATGTATATATACATATATATAAGGGGTGTGTGTATATATGTATATGTGTGTGAACACACATATGAATAGATAGATATAGATATGGATATACAGAGATGCAGATACAGATATTTCTAAAAGGAAGAGGGAGCCAATGAAGTTTATTGTGTATGGCGGTGACATGGTCCAGTGTGTTTCAGGAAAATCACTTTACCAACTCGGTGGAGGACAGTGGAATAGGGAGAGTCTTGAGCTGGGCTGACCAACTAGGAGTCAAAGGAATAGTCAAGCGAAATACTATTCTATTTACAAGATGTTCCATCTCTCAGCTCCAGGCATTCTCTCTGTCCATCCCTTATTCTTAGAACACTCTTTTCTCCTCTAACCCACTGCTCACTTCTTACACTTTAAGTCCTAACTAAAATTTCACCTTCTACAGGAAGCCTTCCCAACCATTCTAATTCCAATCCCTTCTTCTCTGTTAATTTTTTCCTATTTATCCTGTATATAGCTTATCTATCTATCTATCTATCTATCTATCTATCTATCTATCTATCTATCTAGCTATCTGGGGCAGCTAGGTGGTGCAGTGGATAGTGCACGAGTCAGGAGGACCTGAGTTCAAATCTCACCTCAGACATTTGACACTGACTAGCTGTGTGACCTTGGGCAAGTCACTTAACCCCACTTGCCTCATCCTGGATCATCTCCAGTCATTCTGATGAATATCTGGTCACTGGATTCAGATGGCTCTGGAGGAGAAGTGAGGCTGACGACCTGCACAGCCCTCCTTCACTCAAAAACAAAGTCAAGTGATGTCATTATTTCTCTGATGGCATGATCTTCGGCAACAAAGGATGAACTCACAAATATTTTTTTCCTTGACAATTTAGGTCTTTTGGTTTTTTGAATGAATCTTGTTTTATTTTTTCTCACTGTAAAGTATCTCTTTTTAGAACAACATTTCATTTTCCCCTAATTACATGTTACAACTTGTTTAAACTTTTAACAAAGTTTTGAGTTCTAAGTTCTAAATATTTCTGCAGTGTTTACTATGTGCTAGGCACTGTGCTAATCATTTTTTTTAACAATATTATCCCTTTGGATCATATGGCATTTGATAAGGCTCAGTATCTTTAATTGTTTCTTCTTTCTTTCTAGCCCTTAAACTTAAAAGATCTCATGATGAGTAAAATACATGAGCAAAAGAAAAAGGAAAAAATTCTCATGTTTTCTTTCAAGTGATAGGGAATGTTATGTTCAGTCCATGCATTTGTCATATTTATCACAGCTTCATTAAAGTCCTACTGTGATGCCTCATTGTGGGGTGAAGATGAGTGTTCTTGAGAACTATGCCAGCAGGATATAATCTATACCAAGATGAAAGGTTGTTTTTATTCTTTTAGTAAATAGTGTATTTTTCTAATGATATGTAAAGATAGTTTTCAACATTAATTTTTATAAGATTTTGAATTCTAAAATTTTCTCCTTTCCTTCTATCATCTAATAAGAATTAGATTTATGTTTTCCATTCTTTGGATTTCTAATATTTATTTTTCTTATTTAAAATGTTTTTGTTTCCCCTTTTCTTGAAATTGGTACTTCACCTGTACAATTAATTTTGCTTAATCCGCTTTAATAAAGTTCCATTGTCACAGGTTCTCTTTCCCACTACTCTTAGTCCTCCCTCCCTTTTGTCAGCCCTTTGCCTAGTTTTGGAGTTTTACTTAGCAAATTTTACCTCTAATTCTTCCAATTCTTCCCTTACAGCTCTTCTTTTCTTCCTTTCTCAGGTAAGTACCTAATGCTATATCTCTCTCTTCCTTCTTCTACCAATTTTTTAAAAAAAGATTCCCCCTTCCCTTTTTTCTGTACCTTTTTCCCCCAAAGGATTTCTTTATCTAATTCTTTTCCCCTTTCTGTTTAATATGAACATTTTATTTTTCCTTCATGGTCTGTAAACTTATTTATTACTTATTTAATGTCTTGATGTTCCTTAGGAAATTAAACTTCTGCAGTACTAAGCTTGAGTATCTATTTCTCAGCAATTTCTGTGATCTTGCTCCCTTAACATTTTTTTGGTTGTTGTTCCTCACTCTTAGACATATCAATTCACAAAAGAAGTAATTAATACAAAGTTATTGTCATATGGGAGAATTTTTCTATTTTATTAATCATATATTCTAATTATGCCCCATCCTTTCCCCCTATCATTCTCTTTCCCATTTGCCTCACGATCTTTGCTTCTGAGTTTCAGTTGTCCAAGCAGCTTCAATTTCCTTTGTCTTGAAACTGGATGTTATCCATGATTCTCACAGAGGAACTGGTCTCCCTATGCACAAATTCCATGAAGAGTAGACCCCCATGTTCCATTACAAGATAAGGTTAAAAGGTCTGCATATTCCATTACAGAATATGCCTCTTCCAACATAAGGTTAAAAGGTCCGTATATTCCATTACAAAAAGTGCCTCTTCTCCCAGAAGAGTTTTCTTTAGTAGGACTAGCTCTGTTCACTGGCTTGAGAACTACCATTTTCTCTCTCCGTTTCAGTCCTTCCATTTGCCCCCTTCTCTGTTCTTTTGAAGTCTCTTTTCTTGCTGAGAAATTACAGAAGTTAGTTTCCCTTCATTACTCACCCAAGAATTTGATTAACTTCTATCCTCTGCCTTTGATCTCTCTTTATGACCTTACCTATTTAATACCACAAAATTCATTGATTCGTGGAGTGAACCTTTGAGATTATCCATGGTATTGCAGTCTTTCTTCTTCATCATCACTTCTATCTTTTTAAATTTTGCTTTCATCTTCATCTCTTTGTTTGATTTTCTAAAAGAAATGATTTAATGATCCTTCTGTTGTTTTCTTTTTTTGAACAGAACTATTTTTTTCTATTTTTAAAAAATTCTGTAGAGAAGGGACACTATATTTCCTTATGTATTCTATTTTTGGTGATTGTATTTATTTGATGTTATTATGTTTCTGTTATTTAAGTTGTGTGAAAGTCAAAGTGTTGGCATCTGTTTCTGTTTTGTTTCATTTTCCAGGAGTACTTTACATTATGGTTTTCATACTTTTTAATTTATCTTGTTCTTCTGGGAGTTTGATCAACCTTAAATTGTCTTTACAGATTCTGTCTTCAAGATCATTTTTTACTTGTATAGAAATCATCTGTCCTCTTAAGGTTACTAACTTTTGCTTCTCTTCCATATTGTCATGCATTTCAGCATATTTATATTTCCAATCTATTGTTTTCTCTCTACATTCTTCTGAGAGATTCACCACCATGGATTCATCTTTTTCTATTCTAATAACTTCTGGTATATAGGCTATACAATTTTCTATTTGTTCCCTTCTAATTTCTTTCAATATATATTTCTTTTTTGAACTAATCTGGAGTATCTTACTATGGTTTTCAGGCTCTCTTGGTAATTTGTTCCAACTCTTTTGTATTGCAACAATTATTTGGAGAGGTTTGTAATTTTTTGAGTGTTTTGGTATTCATCTTAATTTCTAATTTTAGTGTCCTTACTGTTGAATTTCTGTACTCTTGGGGTTTTTTCAAGAATTTTTGTTAATTAATTTTTAGTTTTCAACATTTACTTTATAAGATTTTGAGTTCTAAATATTCTCCCCATCTCTCCCTTCCACCCAGCCTCAAATAGTATGCATTCTGATTATCCCATTTCCCAATCTGCCCTCCTTTCTGTCACACCTCTCTCTTCTCTCATCCCCTTCCCCTCTCTTTTCTTGTAGGACAAGATAGATTTCAAGACACCATTGCCTGTATGTCTTATTTCCCAGTTGCACATATAAACAATTTTTAACATTTGTTTTTTAAAACTTTGAGCTCTAACTTCTCTCCCTTCCTCCCTCCGCATCCATCTCCACTGAAAAAGCACACAATTCAGTATAGGTTATACACATATCGTCAAGCAAAACACTTCCATAACACTTACGATATTTCCCTTCATCCTATCTTGCCCTCCATTTATTCAATTCTCTATTTTGACCATGTCCCTCCTCAAAAATGTTCACTTCTAATTACTGCCTCCTCCCATTTTCCCTCCCTTCTATCATCCACCTCACCCCTGCTTATCTCTTGTCCCCTACTTCCCTGTAGTGTAAGATGTATTTTCATACCAAATTGAATGTGGATGTTATTCTTCCCACTTAAGCCAAATCACCTCCCCCTCTTGCATTTCACTGAAAAAGCTTTTTCTTATCTCATTTATGTGAAAGATAATTTACTCCATTCTATTTCTTCCATTCTCCTCCCAATATGATCCTCTCTCACCCCTTAATTTTATGTTTTTTAGATATCTTTTCATATTCAACTCATCTTGTGCCCTCTTTCTACATGTTTATGATCCTTCCCACTACCCTAATCCTGATCAAAGTCTCAAGAATAACAAATATTATCTTTCCATCTGGGAATGTAAACAGCTCAATATTAGTAAGTCCCTTATGATTTCTCTTTCCTGTTTAGCTTTTCATGTTTCTCTTGATTCTTGTGTTTGAAAGTCAAATTTTCTCTTCTGGTCTTTTCATCAAGAATACTTGAAAGTTCTCTATTTCATTGAATGACCATTTATTCCCTGAAGGATTATACTCAGTTTTGCTAACCAAGTGATTCTTGGTTCTAATCCTAGCTCCTTTGACCTCTGGAATGTCATATCCTAAGCTCTCTGATCCCTTAAGGTAGAAGCTGCTAGATCTTGTATTATCCTGATCATATTTCCACAATACTTAAATTGCTTCTTTCTGACTGTTTGCAATATTTTCTCCTTGACCTAGGATTTGTAAAATTTTGTTACAATATTCCTAAGAGTTTTCCTTTTGGAACCTCTGTCAAAGGGAAATTGGTGGATTGTTTAAATATCTATTTTACTGTCCAATTCTAGAATATCAAAGCAGTTTTCCTTGATAATTTCTTTTTTTTAAATAAATTTATTTATTTAACTTTTTACATTCATTTTCACAAGATTTTGGGTTCCAAAATTTTCTCCCCATTTGTCCCCTCCCGCCTCCCCAATACACTGAATATTATAATTACCTATATCACCAATCTGACCTCTCTTCTTTCATCCCTCCCTTCCATTACCCCATCTTCTCTTTTGTCCTGTAGGGCCAGATAACTTTCAATTCCCCATTACCTGTATTTCTTATTTCCTAGTAGCAACAACAATACTCAACAGTTGTTCCTAAAACTTTGAGTCCCAACTTCTTCCCATCCCTCCCTCCCCACCCATTCCCTTTGGGAAGGCAGGCAATTCAATATAGGCCATATCTGTGTAGTTTTGCAAATGACTTCCATAATAGTCGTGTTGTATAAGACTAGCTATATTTCCCTCCATCCTATCCTGCCCTGCA
>CM053771.1:342509670-342526970 GCA_028658325.1 Potorous gilbertii
GTTTTGTGATTTCTTGGTTTCTCAGAAAGTCATTAGCCTCCATCTGTTCCATTCCAATTTTGAGAGAACTATTTTCTTCAGTGATCTTTTGCACCTCTTTTTCCACTTGGCTAATTCTGCTTTTGAAAGCATTCTTCTCCTCATTGGCTTTTTAAACCTCTTTTGCCAATTGAGTTAGCCTGTTTTTCAAGGTGTTATTTTCTTCAGCATATTTTTGGGTCTCCTTTATTAAGGTATTGACCCGTTGTTCATGCTTTTCTTGCATCTCTCTCATTTCTTTTCCCAGTTTTTCCTCCACCTGTCTAACTTGATTTTCAAAATCCTTTTTGAGCTCCTCTATGGCCTGAGCCCATGGGGTATCTATTTCAGATGTTTGGAATACAGAGGCCTTGACTCCTGTGTCTTTACCTGATGGTAAGCATTGGTCTCCTTTGTCAGAGAGGAATGACGGAATCATCTTCTCAAGAAGGTAACCTTCTATGGTCTCAGTTTTTTCCCTTTTCTGGGCATTTTCCAAGCCAGTTACTTGACTTCTGAGAGTCCTCTCCACTCCTGGCCTACGTCTGCCCAGCTAGTGCTTGGGGTCTGAGATTCAAATGCTGCTCCCCAGCCTCAGGGCTTTTGGCGGCAGGCCTGGCTGCTATTCAGGGTAAGATTAAATCAGATTCTCAGGTGGGGGTAGGGCTGCCTCCCAGGCTCAGTTCCCTCAGGGGGGTTATGCAGAGACCTTTTCTAATGGAGCTGCTGCTGAGCTCCTGCCTGCTCTGGGAGCCCCTGGCCGCCCGCTGCCTCTGCTGCTGCTGCTGCCTCCCGAGGGGGCGTGAGTCCTGGAGACACCCCGCTGCCCTCTCAGCCTGTCTCTCTCACTGACCTGTGCATCTGTGGGTGGAGGGACCTTCGCGGCTGCTGGAGATTCCGTCCCTGAAGCCTGCTTGGATCTGCTCACTCCTCTCAGGGCAGTGTGGCTGGAGCAGGGGAGGGAAGGGCTCCGCTCCCGTCCGGTGTGCGATGGACCTTTGGGATCAGTTTTCAGGGCTCTCTGGAACAGAAATCTCCTTCACTGTGTTGCTGCGCGGCTTCCACTGTTCCAGAATTTGTCAGGAGTTCTTTTTAGAGGAAATCCATGGGCTGTGGGTTCGGAGCTAGCAAATGTGAGTCTTTCTGCTGCGCCATTTTGGTTCCGCCCCACCTTGATAATTTCTTGAAAGATGATGTCTAGGCTCTTTTTTGACCATAGATGTCAGGTAGTCCAGTGATTTTTAAATCCTGAATCTATTTGCCAGGTCAGTTGTTTTCCCAAGGAGATATTTCACATTGTCTACTATTTTTTCATTCCTTTGATTTTACTTTATAATTTCTTGATTTTTCATAAAGTCATTAGCTTCCATCTGCTCCATTCTAATCTTTAAGGAATTATTTTCTTTTTTAATATGTATTTATTTTGCATTTCTCAACATTCACTTCCACAAGAATTTGAATTCAAAATTTTCTCCTCATCTCTTCCCACCCCACCCCCCAGAACAGCATGTACCCCATTCACCTTCTTTCTCCTCTGTCTTCCCTTCTATTATTCCCCCTTCTTCCATTCCCTTCCTCTCTGTTTTCCTGTAGGGCAAAATAGATTTCTTACCTCATTGCCTGTATATCTTATTTTCCAGTTTCATACTAAAAAGTTTTTTTAACATTCATTATTAAAGCTTTGAGTTCCATATTCTCTCCTCTCTCCCCTCTTCCCCCACCACCTACTCTCATTGAGAAAGCAAGCAATTCAATATAGATCATACATGCATGACAATGCAAATCACTTCCATAATAGTTATGTTGTAAAGGACTAACCACATTTTCCTCTGTCCTATCCCACCCTCCATTAATTCCATTCTCTCACTTCACCTGTCCTCCCACAATAGAGTTTGCTTCTGATTATCCATTTCCCCAATTTGCTGCTCCTTCTATTATCTTCCCTCTCCTATCCCCTTCCCCTTTGCCTTTCTGCAGAGTAAAATAGATTTCCACATCCAATTGAGTGTGTGTTATTCCCTCCTTAAGCCAAATCCCATGAGAGTAAGGCTCACTTATTTCCTTTCATCTCCCTTCTCTTCCCCTCCATTGTAAAAGCTCCTTCTTGCCTCTTTTTTGTGAGATGATTTGCTACATACTACTTCTCCCTTTTTCTTACTCCTAATACATTCCTTTCAATAGTAAATTTTATTTTTTTAGGTATTCTCCCTTCATATTCAGTTCACCCTGTACCTTCTGTCTATGTATATTTATATACACACATATATACATACATGTACACATGCAAGCCTACATATATATATATATATATATATATATATATATATATATATAGATATACCTATACCTATACATATACCTATACCTATATTCCCTCGAACTACCCTAATACTGAGAAAGGTCTCATGACTTACAAATAACATCTTTCCATGTAGGAATGTAGAGTTCAACTTTAATGAGTTCCTCAAGGCTTCTCTTTCCTATTTACCTTTACATACTTCTCTTGATTCTTACATTTGAAAGTCAAATTTTCTATTCAGCTCTAGTCATTTCAACAAGAATACTTGGAAGTCTTCTATTTCATTGAATGACCATTTTTTCCCCCTGAAATATCATTCTCAGTTTTGCTGAATAAGTGATTCTTGGCTTTAATCCTATCTCCTTTGACCTCTGCAATGTCATATTCCAAACCCTTTGATCCCTGAGTGTGGAAACTGCTGAATCTTGTGTTATCCTGATTGTATTTCCACAATATTCAAATTGCTTCTTTTTTGCTTGCTTGTACTATTTTTCTCCTTGACTTGAAAACTCTGGAAGTTGGCTGCAATATTCCTAGGAGTTTTCCTTTTGGGATCTATTTCAGGAGGTGATAGGTGAATTCCTTCTATTTTTATTTTACCCTATGGTTCTAGACTATTGGAGTAGTTTTCCTTGACAATTCCTTGAAAGATGGTGTCTAGACTCTTTTATTGATCTTGTTTTCAGGTAGACCAATAATTTTAAAATTATCTCTCTTGGATATATTTTCCTGGTCAGTTATTTTTCCAGTGAGATATTTCACATTGTCTTCTATTTTTTCATTATTTTTGTTTTGTTTATAATATCTTGGTTTCTGATAAAGTCATTAACTTCTATCTGCTCCATGCTGATTTTTAAAGAACTATTTCCTTCAGTGAGTTTTGAACATCCTTTTCCATTTGGCCAATTCTTCTTTATAAAGTATTCTTCTCTTCATTAGCTTTTCGGACCTCTTTTGCAATTTGGATTTAAAAGTGTTATTTTCTTCAGCATCTTTTTGGGTCTCCTTTAGCAAGCTGTCAATTCACTTTTCATGATTTTCTTGCATTGCTCCCATTTCTCTTCCCAATTTTTTCTCCACTTCTCTTATTTGATTTTCAAAATCTTTTTTGAGTTCTTCCATAGCCTGAGACCATTTCATGTATTTTTTTTGGAGACTTTGGATGCAGAAGCCTTTATCTTACTGTCTTCTTCTGATGGTATACTTTGCTTTTCCTCATCTGAAAGAATGAGAGAAAATACCTTTTTACCAAGATAGTAACCTTCTATAGTATTATTTTTTCCCCTTTTTGATCATTTTCCCAGTCAGTTACTTGACTTTTGAGTCCTTTATCAAGTGGAGGGTATACTACCCTAGGCTTCAGAGGTTTTCTCCAGCTGTTTGCTGAGATATCTCTAAGTTCTCAGTTCCTCCAAGGTGGCACAATCAAGGGAGAGGAACTTATTCTTCTCCTGGCCTGTGCCCTGGTTTGTGAGCAACTGCAAGCACCCTTTTCTGCCTTGGAACTGCGAGTAGGATTCCCTCTACACAACCACCACCAACTCCACCACATCACACTCCTCATCCCAGGACATCCACTAAGACCTGAGACCCAGATCAGCAGCTCAATTCCCTCAGGATCTTTAGGCTGAGGGCTCCAAAAGTGGAAACTGTTGGTACAGTGGCTGCTGCTGCTCTAGGACCAGGGCTGGGGCCAGACCATGCTCCCCTCTCACTCAGGTGAAAGAGCTTTTGTACTGATCTTTGAAATTGTCTCTGGCATTTGTGGGTTGAGAAATCTGGGAACCACAGCTGCTACCCATGATTCCAAGCCCTGAAGCCTGCTCCAGTCCTATCTGTGCTTCACAGGCCATGCTGGGCTCTGCTTTGCTCCAAGCCTGGTATGATAGACCTTTTCTATTGGCCTTCCAGGCTGTCTTGGTCTGGAAATCTCTTTCTATTCTTCATTTTGTGATTCTGCTGCTCTAGAATTTGTGTAAAGTCATTTTTGCAGGTGTTTTATGGACTATGCAGGGAGAGCTGAGATCTGACCTTCTACTCCACCATCTTGGTTCTGCCCACAAGGAATTATTTTCTTCAGTGAAATTTTGGACCTCCTTTTCCATCTGGTCATTTCTACTTCTTTAAGGCATTCTTCTCCTCATTGGTTTTTTGGATCTCTTTTGCCATTTGGGTCAGTCTATTTTTTAAGGTGTTATTTTCTTCAGCATTTTTGGGTCCCCTTTATCAAGAAGTTGACTCATTTTTCATGATTTTCTTGGATCACTCTCATTTCTCTTCCCAATTTTTCCTCTACTTCTCTTACTTGATTTTCAAAATTATTTTTTGAGCTCTTCCATGGTCTAAGACCAGTTTGTATATTCTTAGAGGCTTTGAATGTAGGTGCTTTGACTTTGTTTTCTTCTGTTTGTATATTTTGGTCTTCCTTGTCACCAAAGTAAGATTCTATAGTCTGAGTCTTTTTCTGGTTTTTGCTTGTTTCCCCTGCCATTTACTTTACTTTTGAGCTCTTTGTCAAGGTAGTTCTCTGCTTCCAATGGGGGTGGGGGAGTGTACTGTCAATCCCTCAATCCCCCCACAATCTGTAGGCCTGGAGATCCATAAACAGGTGCTGCCCCTCCTGCAGCTGCTGGGGGCTTCTCTACCCCATCCACCACCCTGGGGCTAGGGTAGGGAATGCTCTACTCTCTCACACAGGTCCCACAGGGTTTTTCTACCAACCTTCCAATTGGTCCTCAGCATTTTGGGGTTATGAAGTCTGGAAACTGCCACAGGAGCCAGAGATTTAGTTGTCTTCCCCACCCCTAGGCCTGCTTAGGTCCCATTTGTGCTAGTGCTGCCCTGCTGGACTGCATTCTGCTCACAGCCCAGGGAGATAGATGCTTCCTGTTGACCTTTCAGGCTGTTTTGGGCTGGAGATTTGCTTCACTCCATCATTCTGTGGGTTCTGCAGCTCCAGAATTTGTTTAGAGTCATTTTTTATGGGTATTTGACTGGGTTTGAGGCAGAGAGATCTAGAATGTGACTGCTTTTACTCCACCATCTTAGCTCCACCCCTGTGGTCTAGCTTTTTAAGTGAATTTTCTTCCTTTTGAAATAGTTTGTGATAATAACATTTTTCCTTCTATATTTCCTTCTCATTCACTTTATGACTCTTCTCCCTTTGATAGTTTACTCTCATTGATGGAGTCCTAATAGAACTGCCCCCAGTCCTCAAAGTCTAAATTCATTACAGACCCACAGTACTTACCCAACTCCTCCCCTGCCAATGTCCTAACTTCTTCGTATATGCCTCGTTGCTCACTAGACCAACAGGTATGTCCCTGAGATTCATAGTTCTCACAGAAACAGCAGGTGTGGGAATCCAGCCACTGCCTGTACTCAGCCATGACACCCAGACCTATTCCTACAGAAACAGGTATCCTGTAGTCAATCACAATCACATCATGCATCTTGCCCAAGACAGGACCACAATGTCTATCTTGACCAGATAGGACCACAATAGCTAGTCAATTGGAGGTTAGCATGAACAGCATGTTTAACTACCAAACCAGAGATGGGACCCCTCCTCTATTACCTTATCCCTTAAAAAACTCCTCCTGACTTTTTAATACTAATCATATCCCTATATTCTACATAAATTTCTTTACCCTATAAAAATCCATCCTGCTTTCGCTCAGATTGCTGGTTCCTCTTAGAACTTAGCCCACTTCATGAGAGGCATTATTCTCAATGAACGTCTATATCTGGATTAGAGGTCGTTAGACTCTGAATTATGTGAGACAATTACACCACAATACATCATGAATCCTCTACAGTTTTTGGTGTCCCTGGGTTTAAACCTCCACACCATGGCTAGATTACAATATTGTCTCAGGCTCCCTTCACATTGGGGAATTTGCTTTTCACTGATCTCAGTCCTTGTTCCAAGTATCTTTTGGACAGAGGGGACTAGTCCCTGATGGATTCTAGTCTCCTTTCCTTCGGATCAGGGGCAGCAAAATATACTAGTTCTCTACCCTAATTCCCTCTGGTTTTTGTTTTTAATTTCTCTCACTGGGTTGAATCAATATTTGCCACGTTTTTTGAAGTTGGAGAAGACATGGGTGGATTATTCCAGGCTGAGCCTCTGCACCTGACAGTTCCCTAACCCAATGTAAGCACCCCAACATACACAGTGGGGCCTGCTATCACAGCTTTTTTGATCTTCTCTAAAAGCAACTTTTGAGGGCTTAACAATCACTTTAGTCAAGCACATGTATTATTCAATTAGTTCAGGGGAAAAAGTCAGCACCCTGAACTTCAGGGAAAATACAGAGAAATCAAAAGTCAATAGACATGCTTCCAAAGTGTTTGCTCATACATCTTTACCAGAGAGGGAACATCTGGAATTTTCAAAATGGGAGGGGGAGGTTGGTTAGTGGCTTCCCAGAATCTTTATCTGGCAAAACAAATATTTCCAGTCAGTAAGCCCCAAAGTAAAAATTCACCCTGAGTATTTATACACTTTTCAGAACCAGAGGGCATAACCCTCTGACTCAGTGCCTCAATAGTTGAAACAAAAGTTGTTTGAGACCCTCCTACAAAACAACTCCCCTAGTCAAGTTTCCCCCCGTGGACAAGTCAGTCAATGAGAGGGAAAGACCTTCAATCACATTTTTCAATCAGAGGCACTTTTAGTAAAACAAAAACAGCAAAATATCCTAATTTGATTGCCATCTCTTTAGGAGATGGGAGACACATTAGGCAGAAGACCTCCCCAACTTGTACCTGTCCTTCCTACTCAACTGGTAGGTCAATGAATGTCTCCTCAGTATTGCAATAGGATGATAAATGGAGAACAAGAATGAGATGCTCTTTCAGACATTCTATATCTGAAGGGAATTTTCTGAGTGGGTCACAAAGAACTATGGGTCTGTTTCCATGTCCTACTGAAGCATGAGCTGATGAAGGAAGGAGCTGAACGAATACATTGGAGATTATTGCTCCCCATTGTTAGCTCATTGGGCTCTTACTTTGTTGAAGTTCTTGCTTTTTTTTAATCCAATGGAAAATTATAGTTTTTCTGCCTCTAGTCCATATTCCTCTTTGACATTTTAAAAAATAATGAGAATTAGAAGAAAGATCTCATTCTACACATTTTTGCTGATATGACACAAAAATTCCCCATTTGCTACTTTTTGATATTTTATGAAGCATTACTGCTCTCCCCTCCTTTTACAAGTGAATTTATATTCTAAACTTGCCTTTCCCTCAGACTACATCTCTTGGCTTGACACAAAATTCCTGGCTAAGGTAACTTTCAATTTTTTATGTCTTCTTGCTTTGGTAGTTGCTTAACATTGATTAAACTTCCTTAAGAAATGGTAATAGTCTACATTAATGTCTGTTCTTTCTTAACTTGAGTACATGTCATCATTTGCATGCAAAGTAACAATGTAGAGTGTAAATGAGCACTTGATTTTGAATCATGGGATATGATTCGAAATTCCAGCTCTGCCATTAACTCTCTGTGTTACCCTGAACAACTGTCATAAGCTCTCTGAGCCTTAATTTCCTCATCTACAAAATGAGGGAATGGAAGACCAAGGCCCCTTTCAGTTCTTAATCTATGATCCTGTGGTCTCATTTTGATCCTTTGGCTGTTGTTGGTGTGCCTGCAGAGATCCTGATATGAACATAAAGAGACTGTGAGAGTTAAATTCTCTTGGAAAATAATTGCTTTTTTTCTATTCAGAGCAATGGTAGCAACCTGTTTAGTTTAGGATTGTGTCTTCTTCCTTGAATGTTCCAATTACAACTCTGTCGCTGTGTCCACTAACAGTACTTCTATCAATCTCCTAACTCTGTGCCTCCTTATTTGTCTTTTGATTTTTTATCAGTAAATTTATGTTTTGTCTTCCTAATCCAGTTGTAAAACTAGAAAAGTTTAAGCAATATTCCTCTTGCATGAAGAACATGGCTGAGGAACATGCTACTTTATCTATGATTCTCTTGATATTTACATAATTAAAAAATTCCTTGGCCAAGCCACAAAAATACAGAGTACTGTGTTAATTCCCCTATAATTCTGATATTGAGCCCAAAATAGAGTATGCTTTCTAACTCTTATTCTTCAGTCATCATCACCCTGAGACCTAACCTAGGTTCAGAAGACTTGAAATTTTTAATTAAAGGTTTAAGCTTCTGTGGTTAGGAAAAAAGCAAAATTATGTTTTTTTCCACCACATTCTTTTGAGATTGATCCCAACAAATAAATGTTTAATTTTCTCTATCTTTATACAAGCTGCTTGATGAGAGCTGCTTGGAAAACTTGGCAGTTATTCTGATTTGAAGGTGTGTCCTTTAGATGTTTCAGATAATCCCATAGTCTCTGAGGAGACCTGAGTGACGTGACCTTCTAGTATCAATACCAATTCTGTCTTGCCCTTTGATTATTGCCCAAGAGTGGTCAGGTTCTGTTCAGTAATGAAGTACTGAAAAAAATGAAGTTTCAGATTATTTGAGGGTAGAAATTACTGCTTAATATTTTAAAAGTCATAGGAATTATTTTTAGAGATAAAATTCCTTATGTAAGGTTTATTGTGCAGTCATTTTCAGTTGTGACTTCTTTCTGAACTCATTTGAGGTTTTGTTTCTTGGCACAGATAGTGGAGTGGTTTGCCATTTTTTTCTCCAGCTCATTTTACAGATGAGGAAACTGAGGCAAACAAGGGTAAGTGACTTGCTGAGGGTCACACAGCTAGTAAATATCTGAGGTCAGATTTGAACTCAGGAAGATGAATCTTCTTGACATCAGGCCTAGTACTCTGAACCACCTACCTGCCTGTAGACATGGCTTGTCTTGTTTAAAAAATATAGATTTCCATGAATAATTATAGGAGTGTCATCTTAATATGTTTTAAAAAAAGAATCATTCTAAAATAAAAAGTTAATATTATTTTTTGAAGAAACACTGAAATCAGTTCCAATAAACACAGGAGTAAAGCAATGATCTTTTTCTTTGTTTCTTTTTTGTCATAGTTCTAGAAAAGTTACTGGTAGAAATGACAAAAGGAAGAACTTAGAGGCATAAATATTAGCTATCAGGATACAGAATCCTCCCTATTTGCAGACATAACTATTTGTTTACTTGTATAGGGGGTCCTTACATATTGTGAGGGTTGTTCCCTGCCTGTAGCATGGGGAAACCATGATTCAAAGGGTGTCACAATAGATATCTCTAACCTCTTTTTATCTCACAGTTCTCTAAAGAATTTAATTCCTGCCAGGAAGTTGGGGCTGAAGATACACTGTTCTCCACAGAGAGTGGGTACTAGGCTAGAATTTTATCTGTTTGCTCTCTCAAATGTCATTAGTCTAGGGATGGGAGTTGCAGATTCAAGCTAACTTCTGATTACTGTTCATTATTGAGAGTGGGGAACTGAACCTTAAGCTTTATATCCAATGCTTGACCCTTTTCCCATCAAATACCAGTTTCACAACGAACACACATAGCACTTTGTCTAAAAACTCATTTATCCAAGTTGGTAAGAAAACAGAAATCAGAGAAGGTGTACTTCAGAGAATATATACCACAAAAAACAGAGTGAAGGAGCTCTCTCATTGGGAATGAGATAACTCAGCTTAGCTGAGAGAGAGAGGAGAGAGAGAGGGAGAGAGAGAGAGAGAGAGAGAGAGAGAGAGAGAGAGAGAGAGAGAGAGAGAGAGAGAGAGAGAGAGAGAGAGAAAGTTGGATCTCAGCGGAGAAATTCCCCAAGGTCTCTCATGTAGCAATTTGGAGATAAAGACTTAATAGATACTGCCAACTTCTTTCATGCTGGCTTATTTCCACAGATTTTTCCTTCAGCAGCCAGAAGTAGGGATGACTTTGGCCAACTTCCATCTTGAAGATAGAAGCCAGAAACACCCAAAGCAACTTGAAGAAGACTCAAGAGCTCCCCTCTCTCCCAGTCTGGCCAAATTCACCCATCCTAAGCAGGTCAGATTATTCATTTCCACCAGTAAAGAAACAATCCCATACCAAAGTACCTTAGAACTGTGGTTACACTTAGAAAATCCTAGAGAACCAACAAAGAAATAATTAAGACAGTTAAATAAATAAATTGTCTTAAAATACATATCAGTGTAAAAAAATAAATCCATAAAATCTAAATATATTGATTTTCTACATATGTGGATTTCAGTCAAATAACAATATGACTTAAGCACCTATGCTCCCAAAATATACTTTTGAATATAAATACATATGAATATTAAAATACATTTTACACATATTGTCATTTTCCTGTTCTAGAAGGGAATAATAGAAAGGGAAATCTTATATATAAAACACTTGGGAGCCAATATGTTCAGATACATTTGAGATTTATATAAATTTATTTAAAAAATGGTCTTTAAAAAAAGAATGACTCAAGCGATTAAAAGACTAATAATTGCTAATATTTGGACCACAACAATATGATAAAAATAACAAAACCTTTTAAATCATTTCACTATTTTAGCACTATGCCAGTCAATATTACCAAGGGAATATTTATAGTTCTTGATAAATAATAACAAAATTCCCTTAGAGGAACTAAAGCTTTAGATCCTGAAGGGAAATAGTGAAAAATGGTAGAAATGAAGGGGGAAGATTGAAATCTCAAGTTATTTTACAAAATAATAATCATTAAAATGTGTTTGTACTGCTTTAAGGGAATAGTAAAGCAGATCAGTGGCATAGACTTGATAAGCAAGCATAACAAATAATTTAACTCAGAAACCAAGTGTTCAGTAAACCCCGAAGTATACATTTATTGGGGAAGAATTTTCTGTTCGACAAGAACTATAGATAAAATTGGAATGTAGTTTGGCAGAAATTGCATTGCACTATCACAATAAGCTCAAAATAGACCTGAATAGTAAAAGACACATAACTTTTAAATTTTTAAATTTTAAAAAATTAAATTAAAGCAATTTAAACTATATCAGACACATATTACAGTTATAGCTAAGGAAGAAATTATTTTTAAAAAAACATTTCTATGTATATATTTTGTTTTTACATCATTTAGATTTTGCTTGTTTCTCTGTCCCTTTTATTCTTCCAGAGAGACATCCCTTATAATGAAGAAAAGTAGAATGACCACACAAAAATAGAAATGACCAATATAGTGAAAAAAATCTAACATTATTTTTATAATTCTTTTATAAATTATAAATAAATTATATATATATAATATTTAGCAATTTTGTACAACAATGGATTCCTCTACAGAAGGAAGTATCTTTTCATATTGATTCTTTGTCCCAATATTTTTCTTAAAAATTTATCATCATTCATTTTAGGCAGTTTTCTGATTTTTGTTCATTCCATTTAGATTATTGCTGTCATTGTTTTCTTGGCTCTGCTTACTTCACTTTGCATTAGTTTGTATAAGTCTTTCCATTCCAGTCTATAATTATTCTGTTAGTATTTTCATATAGCCCAGTGATATTTCATTACATTTATGCACAATAAAGTGTTTGGACATTCTCTAATTGATGTAAGAGACATTATTAACCAAAAAAGAGTTAGAAGTAATTATAAAAAATAAAATGGGCAATGTTAAATATATGAGTTTTTAAACAAGCATTTTTATTTATGTATCCTCATTACCCTCCCTCAATTGAGCAAGTAAAAAAAAACAACAGAAAATAAAGCCCTGAATACATAAGTCCAACAAAACAAATTCCTGTATTAGCCATGTCTAAAAATGTGTTTCTCCTGAATTTTACTTTCATCACTTCTATAGGATATGAGTGGTGTCATTCTTCGAACTCATATTCTATTTCACTGACCGGAGGTTTAAAATTTCTCATAGTTGCTGTTGTTGTCATTATTTTAGAGATTGTTCTTCTAGTTTCAGTCACTTCACTCTGCACTAAGTCATGGAGGTATTCTCAGTTTCCTCTAAAATGGTCCACTTCATTATTTTTTTATGGCACAGTGATACTCTAGTGCATTCATAGACTACAATTTGTTTAGCCGTTCCCCAATGGGTGGACATCCCCTTGATTTACAGTTTTTGACCATCACAAAAAGAACTTCTGAAATTAAAATATTTTTGTGTACATATAGATCCTTTTTTTTTACTTTCTTTAATTTCTTTGCCAAAATGTGTGTAGTTCCAAATTTATTTCCAGAATATCTGACCAATTCACAGCTCCATCAATAGAACACGAGTTCACTTGTTTCTCCATACCCTTTCCAATATTTGTCACTTTCTTCTTTTGTCATCTTTGCCAATTAATAGATGTGAGGCAAAACTTCAAAGTTGCTTTTTTGTATGTCTTCAATTATTAGTCATTTAGATAATTTATCATATGATTATTGGTACCTTGGATCTCTGTCAGTAAAACTTTGTGTACATTTATGTACTGATTTTAAAATAAGATTATTAAATTTTATCTAATTATATTTTGATCTTAAAAATTTGAATTAGTTCCTTATAGATCTTTGCTATAAGACTTTTATTGGAGAAACTTGTTGCAATCAATTTTTCCCTCAGTGATTTGTTTCTCCTTTAACTTTTACCATATTAGATTTGTTTGTGTAAACTTTTTTATATAATTAGAATTGTTTATTTTATCTCAATAAGCCTCTACATCATATTTAATTATAGCACCATCTATAGATATGAAAGCTATTTCCCCCTTCCTCCTTTAATTTGTTTATGATGAGAATATTTATATAGAGATCATAAATCCATTTACTATATATCTTGGCATATATTGTCAGGTACTGATCGAACTCTTATTTCGGCCAGACTGCTGGTTACCTCCCCCAGCAATTTTTACAAAGAATGGTTACATCTCCCAGTAACTTGGAGTTTTATGATTACCAGATACCATGCTACTATGTCCATCTGCTTCTGTATGCGGTGTACCTAATTTTTCCAGAGTTCATCTTCAGATGATGATACTGAAGGAGAAAAGCGTCACCTTTTCTTATTTCATAGCTATTATATGCATTTTCAGAGTTACTCTTATGTGTATTTCTATTATTAGTAGTAACCTGGAGCTGTCTTTTATATGACATGTTTCATGTGTTTGTCTCTATCTCTCTGTATCTCTGTCTGTCTACCTCTGTCTATGCATTTCCAAGTTTACTCCTTGGATGTCTCTCAAACCAAGGTCTCTCAAACCTCATGGTGCTTGGAGTTTTTCTTAATTTGCTTATGATGGAGTTGGTGGAGCTAACTTGGATCAGACTCTGCAACTGAATGATCTGGATAGGCCAGACTAATTTCCTTTACAAGACTGTGGGTTGCTGAACTCAGGTTCTACTATCACTGCCTAGACATATGCCTCCTTTATTCTCCTCTTCCTCTCTGTGCTGCACTTGAATCACAGGTTAGTTTTTACTTAGGGTTTTTGCCTAGCTTGGTTCCCATCATTGTTTCCATATTGGACCCTATGAAGAATGCTCTAGACCTGATTTCTCCGGTTTTGGCAGCCAATCAGGGCTTGAGGAAGACTTGGGCTTAGTTCAGTTAGTCAAGGAGAGCCTCACAGGTCCTACCTAGAACAGCCCAAAGATATTCTGTTACATTTACAGCTTAGAGGATATTTCAAGTGGGTCTAGGGAAGGAAACAAGAAATTTTTAAGCACTGTTCCAAGGTGCTTTTCTATTCTAGCCATTGTTATAAACATTTTACAAATATTATTTCATACGCTTATCATCATGACCCTGGGAAGCCATTGCAGTTATTACCCCCATTTTACAGTTGAGGAAACTGAGGCAGGCAAATGTTAAGTGACTTACCCAGGGTCCTAATGCTAATAAATTTCTAAGGCTAGATTTGAACTCAAATCTTTCTAACTCTAGACCTAAACCTCTATCCACTGCACCATCTAGTTATCTAAAAAGTAGACTCTTGTATTGAGTCCTCTATATATCAATCTCAACCTGCTTGTCTAGTCTAGGATCTTTTGATCACCCTGGGGTTCTCTCTGTGAATTCCTGGATTAAATATGGGATTTCAGAGATCACTCTATCTCTTAGTAGAGCAGTATATTGTAAGCACCCCAAAATGGCCATCGTCATTTTTAAATGTAGACTTAAACTACATGATATTGAAAAGCTTTTGCATAAACAACATTAATTCAGCTAAGATTAGAAGGGAGATGGTTGATTTATTATACTATCTCTGATAAGGATCTGATCTGTAAGATATCTAGATGATGATCACAGATATCTAAAACTGAAACCTACTTCCCAGTGATGACATATTATGATGAACAGTTCACTAAATAAGAATGATAGACTATCATATGAAACCCATGAAACTACCATATGAAGCATATTACATAAAAGACAGCTCCAGGTTACTACTACATAAGAATAACTCTGAAAATTCATATAATAGCCATGAAATAAGAAAAGATGATGCTTTTCTCCTTCAGTATCATTATCTGAAGATGAGCTCTAGTCTTCTATATTTGTATAGTAACTTTCTATGGTTGGGTTCTGTCTCTTTTGCCTGGTTTTTTTATTTGTAGCAGCTTATTTTTTATAATCACCTCTAGACCTGGGACATGGGGGATGGTGCCTCTAGCCTCAGATCCTCCTTCAGTTCTCTCTTATGGCCTAAAACTAAAACTAAGAACTCTACCCTTCTATACGTATCTACAGCCAGTGGCACCCCTGCCCCACTGCTTCTGCACTCACTAACCATGTGTTGGTTTCTTCTTGGCCAGGGTGACATCTCTGCAGCAGAACTGGGTCTGGAGTTCCTTATCAGCAAAGGTTTCCATGCTGACTCTGACACCATCCAGGAAGTAAAAGTTCCTTTGGCTGGGGCTGAAGTTATGTCCCAACCTAGGTAGCCTCAAGGCTTGCTGTTTGCTGTTTAGGGAAACTAGCCTGGAGGCTAGTTTCACAGAGACTAAACCTTAGTCCTAGAATTTTTCTCCCAGTTGTCCCTGGAGGATGATTATTTTGGCCCAACTAGTTTTTAATAACTATTTTATTTATTTTATGACTCTATGTTTGCTCTGAAGTGCTATTTTTTTTTGTTCGTGGGGAAAATCTGGAGAGCCTGGAATGTTCTGACCTACTCCACCATCTCGCCATTTATATACTTTTAAAATCCTCATGAACTAAAATAAAAATCCTTAAGCTTTGGAACTGTCATACGTCACATCTATCCTCTATTTCATGTACCCCTTGCAATGGGCACAAGCCTAAATCACACTCATAAAACTCATGATTGGAGCCCCCCATGTCAATAAATCTTCACCAATACCTTTCCCTATTTTACAACAATTGGCAGTCTGTCTATTGACAAGTAGAGGAAGAAGAGACAGAGGAATCATGAAGAAGTCATGAAGGTATACATGATGTTTAGAACCATAAGCTAAAAGAGAATAGCATATTGGGTCTGATAGAACTAAAGCTGGGACTAACACCACTGGGGTCAGTTGTTTGCTCCCAGAAATGACTTGGAGCAGGAACCACCAAAGGTCACCCTCTATATGCCCAAATATAATAAAGCTGATACCATTTGTCATTCCAGACTTGAGAATCTCTCTGTCAGTTAAGAGGACAGGGTCAAAGAGTGAGAAATGTAGACTAAAAAGAAGCAACTGAAACACCAAATTATCAAGAGAGAATGATGAATGACCTTATACACAAGACAATAAAGGAAATATTCTAAAAATAGGAGAAATTACTAAAACCAAATCATGATAAATATTAAATTATGAAAGCAAGTGAACCAAAAATTTTGAAAGTTAGACAGAATCATATGTACTCACCACAGATCATAGGGCAGCATCGAGAAATTGAAAAATATTTCAAAATAAAACTTTCTATTCTGTGTTTGACTATTCTAATTGTGTTTATGCAAAAGTTTTTTAATTTTCTTTTTTTATTAATAAATTTATTTATTTAACTTTGTACATTCATTTTCACAAAATTTTGGGTTCCAAATTTTCTCACCATTTGTCCCCTTCCCCCACCCCAATACACTGAGCATTCTAATTTGCCCTATCACCAATCTGCCCTCTCTTCTATCATCCCTCCCTTCCCTTGTCCCCATCTTCTCTTTTGTCCTGCAGATAACTTTCTATTTCCCATTACCTGTATTTATTACTTCCTAGTAGCAAGAACAATACCCGAGAGTTGTTCCTAAAACTTTGAGTTCCAACCTCTCCCTATCCCTCCCTCCCTACCCATTCCCTTTGGGAAGACAGGCAATTCAATATAGGCCATATCTGTGTAGTTTTGCAAATGACTTCCATAATAGTCATATTGTGTAAGACTAACTATATTTCCCTCCATCCTATCCTGCCCCCCATTGTTGCTATTCTCTCTTTTGATCCTGTCCCTCCCCAAGAGTGTTGACTTCAAATTGCTCCCTCCTCCCATTGCCCTCCCTTCCATCATCCCCCTCACCCTACTTATTCCCTTCTCCCCCACTTTCCTGGATTGTAAAATAGGTTTTCATACCAAGATGAGTGTACATTTTATTCCTTCCTTTAGTTGAATGTGATGAGAGTAAACTTCTTGTTTTTCCCTCAGCTTCCCTCTTTTTCCCTCCACTAAAAAGTCTCCTGCTTGCCTTTTCTATGAGACAATTTGCCCCATTCCATTTCTCTCTCTCTCTGCCCAATACATTTTTCTCTTACAGTTTACCTTGATTTCTTTTAAGATATGATCCCATCCTATTCAATTCACTCTGTGCTCTCTCTCTCTCTCTCTCTCTCTGTGTGTATGTGTGTGTGTGTGTGTGTAATCCCACCAACTACCCAGATACTGAAAAGTTTCAAGAGTTACAAATATTGTCTTTCCATGTAGGAATGTAAACAGTTCAACTTTAGTAAGTCCCTTATGACTTCTCTTTGCTGTTTACTTTTTCATGCTTCTTCTCATTCTTGTGTTTGAAAGTCAAATTTTCTTTTCAGCTCTGGCCTTTTCATCAAGAATGCTTGAAAGTCCTCTATTTCATTGAAAAG
>CM053771.1:342527470-342560897 GCA_028658325.1 Potorous gilbertii
GAAAGTCATTAGCCTCCATCTGTTCCATCTAATTTTGAGAGAACTATTTTCTTCAGTGAGCTTTAGAACCTCTTTTTCCCCTTGGCTAATTCTGCTTTTGAAAGCATTCTTCTCCTCATTGGCTTTTTGAACCTCTTTTGCCAATTGAATTAGCCAATTTTTCAAGGTGTTATTTTCTTCAGCATTTTTTTGGGTCTCCTTTATCAAGGTATTGACCGGTTCTTCATGCTTTTCTTGCATCTCTCTCATTTCTCTTCCCAGTTTTTCCTCCACCTGTCTAACTCGATTTTCCAAATCCTTTTTGAGCTCTTCCATGGCCTGAGCCCATTGAATATTTATTTTGGATGTTTGGGATACAGAAGCCTTGACGTTTATGTCTTTCCCTGATAGTAAGCATTGTTCTTCCTCATCGGAAAGGAAAGGAGGAATCATTTGGTCACCGAGAAAGTAACCTTCTATGGTCTTACTTTTTTTCCCTTTTCTGAGCATTTTCTCAGCCAGTTACTTGACTTCTGAGATTCCTTTCCACACACACCTCACCTCCAGATCTGCCTAGCTAGTGCTTGGGGTCTGAGATTGAAATGATGCTTCCCAGCCTCAGGGCTTTCAGTGGGGGCAGGGCTGCTATTCAATGTAAGATTATATTCAGGTGCTTGGGTGGGGGCAGGGCCGCAGCACAGGGCTCAGTCCCCTCAGGGGGTTTACGTGGCAACCTTCAACAATGGATCTGGGTTCCTGCCTGCTTTGGGAGCCCCTGTTAGCTGCTGCCTCCCGAGGGGGCCCAAGTTATGGAGACAACCCACTCCCCTCTCGGCCAGCCAAACAGGCCCTCTCACTGACCTTTGCAACCGTGGGCAGAGGGAACCACATGGCTACTAGAGATTCTGTCCTGGAAGCCTGCCCAGATCCACTCCTCTCAGGGCCATGCGACCAGGGCAGGACTGGGCTCTGCTCAGGGTGTGGTCCGTGATGGACCCCTGGTGTTGGTTTTTCTGGTCTCTCTGTAGCAGAAATCTCCTGTACTCTCTCATTCTGGGCCTTCCTCTGCTCCAGAACTTGTTGGGAGTTCCTCCTTACAGGTATTTTACAGGCTGTGGGTTCGGGAGCTAGCATATGTGTGTCTTTCTACTCTGCCATCTTGGCTTTTCCTCAATTTTCAATAATAAGATATCATAAATGATTTTGGTTAGATATTAGAACTTTCAGCCCAGAATTTAACAATACATTTAGCAAAGTAGAAAAATTTTATTATTTATTAGAGAATCTCTCCAAGGAAGGAAAAGTTGTGAAAGAGAGAAAAATAGACTTTCAGCACAAAAATACTAAAATGGAAGGCAATTTGGCAGGAGAAAAGCAAAAGATAATCTCAATAAAAGAAAATATGAAGTATTTATAATCTAAAATTTTGAAGATATGCAGAGATAACTTGGATATTTAAAAATGTTCAAAATGTCCGTTTTGGAGGCAGTGACAAAATGGTGGAGTACAAGTTATACAAGAGTATAGGAGTACTCAGATGAACTCTCCCAACTTTCCCTTCTAAATAACTTAAAAATAATTCCTCAAGTTAAATCTTGGAGTGGCAGAACCACCAAAAGGTCAGAGTGATATATTTTCTAGCCTAAGACAAACTTAGGAGGTTGGCAAGAGAGGTTTGAGACATTTGGTGGGGTTCAGCTCAGAATTCTGCTGTGGCAGTACCAGCAATGAGCTTTTGGGAGCAAATCAGTAGCAGCTTTGGGAATTCCCAGACCAGAGATGGTAAGCAGGTTAGACAACTGGTTGGATAAAGATTACAAGGGACTCTTTGTTAGCAGTGAATGCAACTCGTGTTGAATGGCAACTCTCTTGACCATATGCAGTACTTGGGCACAGCTCTAGGGTAGAAAGGAGTGCTCTTCATCTGTTACAATGAAGAGGAGGCTCTGGTTACAGTTCCAGAACTGAAAGGAGTGCTAGGGCTTGTGACTATGGGGAAGCAGGTGTCCCTCATGGGTAAAGACTAGAAAGCAGAACAGGAGATCAGTGATCAAACTTCTCCAAGGATCATACCACCTTGGAAGCACTGAAAAGTTATAGAACTTAATATGAAAACAAGAGAAATAGCTCTGAAAAAATAATGGGAACAAACTTGAGGCTTAGAACAATGCCTATCTACTCCCAGGTGAGAAGAACCCAACTTAAACATAAAGGTCAGAGTAAAGAAATAGGGTGGGAAAATGGGAAAACAAAAACAACAGTACTGGAAGATATGACAAAAAAATCCCATACACTTAGAATTTTTTTTTAATGTGAAAAAATAGCAACAAGTAAAGCCTCAAAGAAAAAAAGCTAATTCGACTCAAGGCCAGCAAGTATTCTTGGAATAGTTAAAGAAAAAGAGAAGACTAGTTGAGGAAAACCTCAGAAAAGAAATGAAAAGAAATTGAAATGAAAAGAAAATTAAAAGCTTGGTTAAAGAGGTACAAAAATTACTGACAAAATAATGCCTTAAAAACATAATTGGCCTAATGATAAAAGAGGTACAAAAATTCACTGAAGAAAAGAACTCCTTAAAAATTAGAACTGGGCAATTAAGTAGAAGGTATTGACTATATCACACATCAAGAAACAATCAAAATCAAGAGTGAACAAAAATAGAAGAAAAGTGAAATGTCTCACTGGAAAAACAATTGACCTGGAAAAATAGATACAGGAGAGATAATTTAAGAATTACTGGATTATTTGAAAGTCATGATCAAAAAGGAGCCTAAACATATTTCAAGAAATTATCAAAGGAAACTGCCTCAATATCTTAGAACCAGAGGTAAAATGCAAATTGAAGAATCCACCAGTCACCTCCTGAAAGAAATCCCAAAATGAAAACTCCCAGGAATATTTTAGCTAAGTTCCAGAGTCCCAGATCAAGGAGAAAGCAGCCAGAAAGAAATAATTCAAATATTATGAAGTCACAATCAGAATCACACAAGATTTAGCAGCTCCACATTAGAAAAGTGGAGGATTTGACATATGATATTTCAGGAAGCAAAGGAGCTATGATTATAACCAAAAGTAATCTACCCCACGAAACCAAGCATAATCCTTCATGGGAGAAATGGAAATGTAATGAAAAAAGAGGACTTCCAAGCATATCTAATGAAATTTTTAAAAATTTAAGTTTAAAATTTTTTCCGAAAAAGTCTTATCAGGAATGTTTGGAAGTCCTCTATTTCATTGAATGTCTTTATTTCGTAAGAACCAGAGCTGAATAGACAACTTGATATTTAAACAGAAGATGCAAGGTAAGCATTATGGAGTAATCAAGGGACTGAATAAAGTTAAACTATTTACATTCCTAAATGGGAAGACACATTTTACTCAAAAGAACTTTGCCATTATTAGGGTAGTTAGAAAGAGTCTGAATAGACAGCAGGAACAATTGTGAGACAATCTGAAAAAATATATAGGGATGAGAAAGAGGTACCAGAAGGAGGAAGGGAGTGGTGAAAAGAGGAAATTTTTTCACATTAAAAAGGTGTGTAAGGAAGAGCTTTTATGGTGGTGGACTATGCTCGAACCTCATTCTCATCAGAATTGGTTCAAAGAGAAAAGCATATATACTCACTCAATTGGATAGAAGTCTGTCTTACTCCATAGGGAAATAAGAAGGAAAAGGAATAAAAGATATGAGGGAGTATGATAAAAAGGGAAAGTGGATTAAGGGAGGCAGTGGTCAGAATCAAAATGTACTTTTGAGGAGGGTCAGGGGAAAAGGAGGGAGAGGAAAGATAAAGAGTGGGGAAAATAAGATGGAGGGAAATACACAATTAGAAATTGTAACTATGAATGTAAATAGAATGAACTCACCCATAAAATGGAAGTAGTAGAATGGATGAGAAACCAGAGATGCTGGAAGCAGAATGACACCCAGAGAGTTAAAATGAGGGACTGGCACTAAATCTCCTAAGCTTCAGATGAAGTAAACAAAGAAAGGGGTAGTAATCAGCATCTCAGATTAAGCAAAAGCAAAAATTGTTGTCCATTCATTTTACATTCTTCATGTCCCCTTCTTGGCAAAGATACTGGAGTAGTGTGCCATTTCCTTTTCCAGCTCATTTTTACACATGAGGAAGTTGAGGCAAATAGGGATAAGTGACTAACCCAGGTTCTTATAGCTAATAAATATATGAGGTCAGATTTGAACTCAGGAAGATGATTCTTCCTGACTCCAAGCCCAACACACTGTACCTCTTAGCTTCCCTAAAAGCAAAAATAGACCTAATTAAAAGAGAAGATCAGGAAAATTGTACTTTGCTAAAAGGTATCATAGACAATGAAGTTATATAAAAAAATCCTAAGACCAAATTTCTGTGATAAAGGACTCATTTCTCAAATATATCAGGAACTGAATCAAATTTATATAGAAAAAGATAAATGGCTGAAGGATATGAAGTTGGTTTTTAGAAGAAGAAATCAAAGCTATCTATAGTCATATAAAAATGCCCTAAATCACTATTGATTAAAAAAATTAAAATTAAAACAACTCTTAAATACCATCTCAAACCTATTAGAATTAAAAAATGGGGGCAGAGAGGATGATAGGTACACTAGTAAACTGTTGGTGGAGTTGTAAATTAGTTCAACCATTCTGAAGAATAATTCGGAAATATGTGCAAAGGGCTATAAATCTGTGCATATTCATTGATCCTACAATTCCTCTACTAGGCCTATACTTCAAAGACATCAAAGAAAAAGGAAAAGAACCTCTATGTAAAAAAAAAATATGGTAGCTCTTTTAGTAGAAACAAAGAATTGGAAATTGAGGGGATGCTCATCAATTGGGAAATGGGTGAGCAATTTGTGGCATTTGATTGTGATGGAGAACTCCTATACTATAAGAAATGATGAAAGGGTGGTTTCAGGAAGAAAAAAACATGGCAAGACTATATGAACTGATGCAAAGTGAAGTGAGAAAAATCAGCATATCATTGTGAACACTAGCAGCAATTCTATGATGATGATCAATTGTGAAAGACTTGGCTACTTTGATCAATACAATACTCCAAAAGGCTCGTGATGAAAACAAAAAATGCCATCCACTGCCAGAGAGAGAACTGATGAACTCTGAATGCAAATTGAAGTATAATTTTCTTACTTTATTTTTTCTCTTTTTGTCATATTATTAATCATAAAATATATTTTTCATTATTTCATGTGTGATTGATATATTATTTGCCTTCTTAGTGGGAAAGGTTGGAAGGAAGGGAGAGAATCTGAAACTCAAAATTTGAAGAGTTAAGAATAAATAATTAAACTTGAAGATAAATAAAAATAATAGATTAAAAATGACATTTAAAAAATCTGAATATAATACATTAGGAAATAATATAAGAAAACTATATAGAATATTTGAACAGAGATAACAGAACATCAAATGAGAGAATACAGAGACTGCTACCAGGGGATAAAATAACTACAACAATGACATACTTCAAAATTCAAGACAGTGGTTAAATTAAACAATTTCAGAGACAAAAGGAAGACTTTGAAAGCACAAAAAGAAATGCCTTCAAGTAAGGAGTAAAGGAAACAAGGATAAAATAACATTACTCTGTAGTTATGAGAAATAAAAGAAGGAAATAGAGTAGTACATTCTGAAAAAACAAAGGAACTCAAGACCCAAACAAAATAAGATAATATGAAAACCTCAGGAAAAAAAGATATTCAATGTGAGACATTTCTTTAAACAACAATAATGTAAGACTTAAGACAGAATGAGATTATTCAACTTGATGTCCCAGACAGGAACACAAGTGGTAAATAGGCATGACAATGGACTATGTAATGTAATCAATTATCTCATTTTATTTCTTTTCAAAAAGAATTAGATTGATCTAGTGGCAAAAAAATCAACAGACTATCAAAAGCAAAATGGACTGAAGAATTAAGAGGAACTTAAAGAGTCAAGAGCAGTAGAAATGGAAGACTTGTCCTAGTACAAATGGGCTTTGACCACTATCAGGTGAATCAATGAGTTTTGTAAAAAAAATAGAGGAGTAAGAAGTTTAGTAAACACGTAGAGGGGATGTGGGAGACAGATGGGAATGGGTGATACACTTCCACCAGATTTATGAGTGAATTTGAGGGAATGATGATTTCTATTGATTTTCCCCCATTAGAATATAATCAGCCTCCTTATTAGTTGTTTTATTTGTTGTAGTTGAATCCCCAGCACCTAATACAGTGTGTGGCACATAGTAGGCATTTAAAAAATATTTGATGATTGATTGGCAATGGAGATTTAAGGGAGAATACAATCAAAATGGTAGAGGAGATAAAATGAATAAAGGGGTCAGAATTAGACCAGTATCAGACTAGTGTGATAACAGAAATTCCTTTGAAGAGCACTATTATATGGAAGAGGGGTGTGTGTGTGTGTGTGTGTGTGTGTGTGTGTGTGTGTGTGTGTTTGAGTTCATGCACTGTGAAGTTACCTTGTCCACAGGGAAATGTGATTTTCTAGGGACAGTAAGATACCAAGATAAGAGGGAGGTGGCATACAATCAGCGATAGACTGGTATGATCTTCTTGATGGTCAGTGATCATAGTAAGGACAAGGATTGAGTCAGGAGGACTGGATAAAAACGACAAAGGATTTTTGGGCTGGAGTTAGGAAGACTCATCTTTCCGAGTTGATATCTGGCCTCAGACACTTACTAGCTGTATATCTCTGGCCAAGTATCTTAACCCTGTTTGCTTGAGTTCCTCATTTGTAAAATGAGCTGGAGAAGGAAATGTCAAATCACAGTATGTTTACCAAGAAAATCCCAAATAGGATCACAGGAGTCAGACATGATTGAAATGACTGAACCAAAAAGGCAAAAGTACAAATCACATAGAAATTGAATCAAAAGAGGAGATCAAACTTTCAGAAACTTTAACTATAGGAGGTACATGGAGTGAATTAAGAAGGAATAAAAAAGATATAGGCTATAAACCAGAAAAAAGGAGGCTAAAACATTCATAATCTTTAATCCAGGAATTTTAAGCATGTAGTCTAACGTGGTTAAAGGCAAAAAGAAAAGGTCCCTCATAATCAAAATATTTATAGCAGCATTTGTGTGTGTGTGCATGGTAAAATACCTTTGGAAACAAAGTACATGTACATGGATTGTAGAATGGCCAAAAAATAGTGGTATATGAATATAATGGAATGTGTCAAATTTCAGATGAACTAAATGAATTTAAAGAAACAGGAATTATATACATTGATGCAGAATGAAGTAAGTAGAATCAGGAAAGTTGCATTCAGAATGACTGAAATAGTGCAAATGGAAAAAAAAATTAAAAATGGCACTGAATAGGGTGTAATAATGACCATTCCCAGCCTCAGACACAGGGAACCTTCACTGTCATTTGTAATAGTAGAGAGTTGCCCAGATTATTCTCAGAAGGTAACTTTTTTGAACCCGGGTCTTCCATGATTTCAGGATCACTGTCCATTCTCTGCACCACACTGCCATAATAATACCTCTCTGGGGTCAGAGGAACTGAGAAAATAATATACCTCCCTGCCCTCTTTGCAGGGTCAGAGGATTAAAAGTTGAGAATATTGTAGAGAATAACAGGATAGTTGAAGTGTTGTTTGCTTTCCTGAACTGTTTTTTTTTTAATCTTTCTTTTAAAATATTCATTGTAAGGAATGGTTACATGGATAGGGAGGAGGATGGAGTATATTCAAAAATGGAGATGTGAAAACAAAAGATTTAATAAGATTTAAGGTGAAAATTAAGATTAAAGAAATAGTTAAATAACAAACTGACAGTAGAGAAGAATTTGAAAAGTCAAAAAAGGAAAGTTAATGGTTTAGAGTAGAAATTAGAAAGATTAACAAAGCAATTGACTCTCTGAAAAATAAAATGGCAGAAAGCACAAAAAATGAAGAAATACAGTAAGAAAAAACAGAGCAAATTTAAGGATTATAAAATCTGAATAATAATTGAAGTATCTATCACTCAAAGCACATGAATTGGAAAGCACAATTCTGACTCAGTATCACAATTCTGATCACCCATTAAACAAACAAAAAAGTCCAACTAATTGGAATACCAATTTCCAGAAATTATACATGAAAATTATTAGGAACTTCAAGTTTGTCACCTAGAAATATAATCACTGCATCTTGACCTTGGTGCAGCTTCATGGTTAAAGACGTACTAATGGGATACCGTACAACAGGAAAAGAATACCTTAAATATCCAGACACTTACTGGACTTTGACCAAAGTAAAAGGGTTAGTAATTTATTTATTTGCCTTAATGATAAATTTAACTTTGAAAAGGTGGATGAATCAGGCAGAGATAATTATAATCCAGATCTGATTCCAACCAAAAAAAATAATTGCTGTAGTTGAAATGATGAGAACCTTGACAGACATAACCACTTACATTTGAATTGAGGAGAGAAAAGACAAAGAAGTCTGGAAATAGTCTGATATACATACTAGATCTGGGAAGAGATTAGAGTTAACTCCTAGAGTTAAGTAGAGACTGAATAACAACTTGTTGAAGATGCTATAAAAGGGATTCATACTTTTTAAATGTTTGACTATAGCAAAATTTATCCCTCTTTAGCTGAAAATCTAATAGTAAGAAAAAATGGCAGACTATGAAAATAGGTTTCTTTTGGTTTCAAACAAACCAAAGACAAACAAGAAAGCAATTCTTAGCTAGAAAAGAATTTTGGAAAGCAAAAATTTGGTAATTTGTGATAATATGTCAACATTTTACCCATATAATAAATTATTCATAAAGGCAGAAATATTAAACATCCTATAGAGAATAAAATATAATTTAAATAAAAGTAGTAATAAAAATAGGAACGTGAGATGCAGACCTAAAGACTAAAAATATTTAAAACAAGTGGGTCAAATGAAATGTCAGAATAACTATAATGTTTATATTAAAGGAATGATCACAATGAGGTAACTGTCTAAATTTAATGTTATAGAATTGAAGCAGCCCAAGTGGACAGAGCCAAGATGGCAGAGTAGAACGATGTACCTGTAGAAGTTCTTTCTCCATATACCTGTAAAAAATGACTCTAAACAAATTCTAGAGCAGCAAAAGACACAAAATGACAGAGTGAAAAAGATTTCCAGCACAGGACAACCTGGAAGGTCAACAGGAAAGATCTATCACACCAGGCTCGGGATAGAGTGCAGTCCACAGAGCACAGCACAGCCTTGGCCATGCAGCTCAGCTCAGTCAGGACTGGAACAGGTTTCAGGGTGTAGAATCCAGGGTAGCAGTTGCAGTTCCCAGATTCCTCAACCCACAAACGCCAAAGACAACTTCAAAGGTCAGTGAGAAACCCCTTTCACTTGGGTGAGAAGGGAGCAGGGTCCTGCTCTAGCCCTAGCCCCAGCCCTAGGCAGCACGAGCATCCATTTTTGGAGATCTCCACTTAAAGACCCTGAGGGAATTGAGCTGCTGATCTGAATCTCAGCCCTGGGTCACAGTCCTGGGGTGAGGAGGAGCACTGGCTGGTGGAGTCATGGAGGCTCTAGAGAGGGAATTCCACTCACTGATCCTGGGCAGAAAAGCTTATGGTTGCTCCCAGACCAGAGCACAGGCCAGGAGAGGAGTAAACTACTCTCTCTTGATAGTGCCACCTCAGAGGAACTGGGAACTTATTTCTCCTTAGAGTATACCGTCCTCTTCTCAAAGGATATAAAAATCAAATAACAGGCTGGAAAAATGCCCAAAAAAGAGAAAAAATAAGACTATTGTAGGTTACTTTCTTGGTGAACAAGTGTTTTCTTCCATCCTTTCAGATGAGGAAAAATGATGTATACCATCAGAGGAAGACATAAAAGTCAAGACTTTTGCATCTAAAACCTCCAAAATAAATATGCAATGATCTCAGGTCATGGAAGAAGTCAAAAAGGATTTTGAAAATCAAATAAGAGAGGTGGAGGAAAAATTGGGAAGAGAAATGAGAGAAATGCAAGAAAATCATGAAAAGCTAGTCAACAGTTTGCTAAAGGAAACCCAAAAAAGTGATGAAGAAAGTAACACCTTTAAAAATAGACCAACTCAAATGGCAAAAGAGGTCCAAAAAGCCAATGAGGAGAAGAATGCTTTAAAAAGCAGAATTAGCCAAATGAAAAAGGAGGTTCAAAAGCTCACTGAAGGAAATAGTTCTTTAAAAAGAAGAATGAAGCAGATGCAAGTCAATGACTTTATGAGAAACTAAGAAATTACAAAACAAAACCAAAAGAATGAAAAAATAGAAGACAATATGAAATATCTCACTGGAAAAACAACTGACCTGGAAAATAGATCCAAGAGAGACAATTTAAAAATTATTGGACTACCTGAAAGCCATGATAAAAAAAAAAGCCTAGACATCATCTTTTATGAAATTATGAAGGAAAGCTGTCCTGACATTCTAGAAGCAGAGGGTAAAATAAATACTGAAAGAATCTACTGATCACCTCCTGAAAGATACTAGACAAGAAATACTCTTAGAAATATTGTAGCCAAATTCCTGAATTCCCAGGTCAAAGAGAAAATATTGCAAGCTGCCAGAAAGAAACAATATGAGTATTGTGGAAATACCATCAAGATAACACAGGATCTAGCAGCTTCTGCATTGAGAGATCAAAGGATTTGGAATGTGATATTCCAGAAATCAAAGGAACTAGGATTAAAACCAAGAGTCACTCAACAAAGCTGAGTATAATATTTCAGGGTAAAAAATGGTCATTCATAGAAGATTTTCAAGCATTCTTGATGAGAAGACCAGAACTGAAGAGAAAATTTGACTTTAAAACACAAGAATCAAGAGAAACATGAAAAGGTTAACTGGAAAGAGAAATCATAAGGGATTTACTAAAGTTGAACTGCTTACATTCCTACCTAGAAATATAATATGTGTAACTCTTGAAACTTTTCTCAGTATTTTCTCAGCATATATATATATATGTATATATATATATATATATATATATATATATACATATATATATATATGGAGAGAGAGAGAGAGAGAGAGAGAGAGAGAGAGAGAGAGAGAGAGAGAGAGAGAAAGAGAGGGCACAGGATGAATTGAATAGGAAGGGATGATAACTAAAAATATAAAATATATAAAATTTAAGAGTGAGAGAGGAATATATTGGGAGGTGAAAGAGAGAAATAGAATGGGGCAAATTGTTTCTCACAAAAGAGGCAACAAAAAGCTTTTTCAGTGGAGGGGAAAAGGAGGGTGGTTAGAGGCAAAAAATAAATTTTACTCTCATCACATTTGGCTTAATGAGGGAAAAACATGCACACTCAATTTGGTATGAAAATCTATCTTACACTATAAGAAAGTAGTGGAGAAGGGGATAAAAGTAGTGGAGGGGATGATAGAAGGGAGGGCAAATAGGAGGAAGGAGTAATTAGAAGTAAACATTTTTGGGGAGGGACAAGGTCAAAAGACAGAATAAAATAAATGGGGGCAAGAAAAAATGGAGGCAAACATAGGCAGTCTTTTACCATATGACTATTATGGTGGTCTTGCAAAACCACTTATATCGAGTTGTTTGCCTTGTCAGTGGGATGGGTGGGGAGGGAGGAAGGGAGAGAAATCAGAACTCAAAGTTTTGGGAACAAATGTTGAGAATTGTTTATACATGCAACTGGGAAATAAGAAATACAGGTAATGGGGTATAGAAATCTATCTTGCCCTACAAGATAAGAGAGAAGATGGGGATAAGGAAAGAGAAGGGTGTTATAGAAGGGAGGGCAGACTGGGGAAATCAGAAAGCATGGTATTTTGGAATTTGGGTGGAGGGGAGAGATGGGGAGAAAATTAGAACTCAAAATTCTGTGGAAATGCCTGTTGAAAACTAAAAATAAATTAATTAATTAAAAAAAAAAAAGGAAGCTTCCCTTAGTGGAAAATTTATTTCTCCTTACTTACAGTGAATAAAAAGTAAAAAAAAAGAAATAATTGAAAATTCAATAAAATGCAATTAGCACATTAACTACTCAAAATCACAAACGTAGAAACTTTGAAAAACAAAGTAAAAACAAAATTGAAAAGAAAAACTGGGAAGCCAATAAAATAATTTTTGATATATATAAAAAATGTGCAAAATATTAACTAATTTTATTTCTTAAAGTAACTGTAGAAAACAAATCCTAAGATCACAAGTGAAAAGAGAATTTGCAATTCCCAGAAAAAATTATTAAACATTACTATAGTCAATTGTAATACAACACATCAAAATAAATCAAATCTTTGAATAGTTCTAAAATATAAAATATCACATTTAGAAAAACAGTAACTATGGGTTCTACTTAGATCCCATTCTTAGAGAAATTAAGTGATCCATATGTGAACTTCCAAGGAAAAATATCCTGACCTTGAAGTATTTGCAAATGAGTTTTATGGAACAAGTAATCCACATGATGCATACATTGTTCATTTAAAAAAAAGAGAGAGAGAGCATTTGAGAAAACTCCTATGAGACAAATATGTGAATTTTACCTAAATAAGCAAGGAATAAAGCAGAGAAAGAGAACTACAGAAAAATATAACAAATGAGTGCTGATTTAAAAATAAATCAGTAAAATATTATTTAAAAGACTATTGGAATGAATAAAAAATAATTTCCTATAATCAACTTTGATTTATACTAGGAATTCAAGGATAGTCAGATAAATAGATAATTGATTAATTGTTTAGTATGTATTGAAATTAGGTGCTTCAGTAGCTATGTCAAGAGACATGGAATTAGAAAAGAAGTGCCAATCCAGCTTCACCCACTTACTAGGTGTGTGACTTAGGGCAAAAGACCTAACCTCAAAAAGGCTATAAATAGTTTGTAAATCCTTAGAGTTTGTTTTGCTTATAAATAATCCCTCCCTTAATCTACCCTCCTTCTAATTCCTTCTTCTCCCTTCTCTGTTTTCCCTACTATTTCACTGTTCAGGGAAATGTAGTAGTGGATCCAACACTCTCTCTCTCCCCCCCCCCCTTCTCTCCCTTGGCCAGATTAGAGGAGAGAAATTCAGGTATCAGCCCCATATCCTCTCCCCCTTGTTTGTATAAATGTTTGCATACCCTTATTATGTGAAATAATTTTTTTCTAATATTTCTTTCCTCCTTCCTGCATCTATCGTATTGCTTTTCTCCTGTCTTTCCATTATGCGTTTAAGGTCATCAAGACATGACAGAAGAACTCTCAGACATTCTGGGACTCTCTCTAAGTTCCCTGATGATGATGGTGTTCTGAAGGGATGCATCTATCATTTCCCTCTATTGGAATATAAGCACCTTATCCTTGATTAGTTCTTTCTCATTGTTAATTTGTGTTTACTTTTCTTTTTGTTTCTCTTAAGAGATCCGGGCAATTTTCTTTTAAGAGTTCTTGAAATATGACATCTAAGTTACTTTTTTTGTCTTTTAGTCATTTTTACCCAATGATAATCCAATTTTTTTTCCTCTCAATTTGTTTTCTAGGTCTCTTGTTTTTACTCAGATAACTTACACTGCAGAAGGTGTACAATACTAGCCTTGAGTCAGAAAGAACTGGGTTCAAGTTCTGCTAGCTGAATTTAAAACTCAAGTTTGTAGTCTGTAGATGCTTGCCACATAATGACTAGTTGAACTTGGGAAGTCATTCAAGCACTGATTATTCTAATAAATTCTTTCTTTTTCTAAAAAATATTGTTTTTAGGTGTCAACATTTACTTCCACAAGATTTTGAGTTCCAAATTTTCTCCCCACTCTTCCCTCCACCCACCTGAAGACAGGGTGCATTCTGATTACCACTTCCCACAATCTGCCCTCCCTTCTATTACACCCTCCCTCCTATTATCCCCAGCCTCTCTATTTTCTTATAGGACAAGATTGATTTCCACACCCCATTGCCTGTATATCTTATTTCCCAGTTGCAGGTAAAAACAATTTTTAACATTCATTTTTAAAACTTTGAGTTCCAATTTTTCTCCCTTCCTCCCTCCCCATCTATCCCCACTGAGAAGGCAAGCAATTCAGTATAGGTTATACGTGTGTAGTTATGCAGAAAACTTTCCTAAGAGTCATATTGTTAAAGAGTAACTATATTTCCCTCCATCCTATCATGGCCTCATTTATTCTATTCTCTCTTTTGACCCTATCCCTCCTCAAGTGTTTAATTCTTAATACCCTTAATCTTATCATGCTAATCTAGGTCCCTTGAAGAGAGAGGACCTCAGATTTATCTATCAAGATGAAGTGAATGGCTTCAGTATATGGCTTTGAATGTAAAAACCAGTCAGAGAAAAGATATTACTGCAACAAGAGAGGTGACTCTACCATGGGATAAAGAAAGCTCCCCTTCTCTGTCATCTTACCCCTAAAGAAAAGAGATTCTAGTGGATCCAGTGCACTAGAAGATTGTTGATATGGTCCCAACAGGGACTATGCCATCTGCAACCTCTCCTGATTGATCCTAATGAGATAAGGGCTTAAGAGGATATTTCAGGTTTTGGTAGAGCTGAAGGGCTCTTAGTACCCTGATGTTAAATTTCACTATACACTTTTACTATTGCCCTTCAAGCTGTCCATTAGTTGTTTCTAATCAACCCCATATTTCAGGAGCCTTCTCTATTTCATAGATTCAGGGGCATAGAGTGTCATTGTTCACTGAACACTTAGCAGCATGGCAGGCTCTGTACCTGCTTTCCCCTTTCCAGAATGCCTGTTTTCTCTGACAGTTATATTCATGAACCACAACTATTTCAGCTTCTGATCAATTTAAATTGTATATGTGGAAAGGAACACCCACTGCTAGAATCTGAAGTCATTCAGATCAGGATCCAACCAGAAGATTCAGTTACCCTGGAGATAGGCTGGGCATGGGGTTTGTCAAACTCTAGGTGGTTGGATAAATTCAATCATTCAAACCCTTTTCCTTTAGGAAATTTAACTCTTTGCTTTGCAGATTCCCACTGAGGACCCTACTTCAATGGCAATTCTTTTAAAGGCTAGGTATGAGTAATGCCCCTCTCAGTCACCTCAGAAGGGACAAGGGCATCCTCTATCTAGATGGTCTAATAAATTTAGTTGAATGTAAAAGGACAGAGTTATTTAGTTGCCGAGTGGTTCATCATTGATTCCAACAGACCACACCCTCAGGAGTCATTGCTACTGGGACTCATGGGGTTTCCATTTGAACTTTTGCAACCACACCAGATCCTTGGTGGAAAGGTTCCTCCACCATTAACTTGCTCAGAGAGAGTGTCATCCCCCTCCTGGGAGGATAAGACTAGTGCTTTCTATTCACCAATGTGAGTTACCAAGTGTGCACTCCTCCTCCTGCCTCATGACTGGTCTCAGCAGGAGCCTAAATCTTTGCATTCAAGACCATAAAATGGATTCCATTAGTACCCACTTCTGTCAGGAGAGTTTCCTTCAATATCAAGCCCCAATAGTTATCCCCAAGACTTTCATTGTATAATCCCCAAAAGCCAAGATCTCTGTCTCCAGCTGCTTCATATGCTAATCCGGTTTACTTTCAGTTTTATTATGCTGGCGGGCCATCTTATGCAAAACAGTCAACAACAGCCAAGGAATGCTGGGCTTGATGTTTTATTGACCTAATAAAACCTCCAGCACTCAACAAGATAATCCCTCTGCCTGGGTAGGAGTCTGTTCCCTGTCTCATAGAGAGGACAGCTCACATAAAATCTGGAGAGCTCTTGTGACCAAGAGCTATGATGTGTCCTGCCATCTGAAAATCCCTCTGTTTTCCTAAATTGAAGGGCTCTTGCTTCTACTCAATCATGATGTGATCCATGAAGCCAACTTATCTTTTCCCAACCTGCTGCAACTATGCCAAATAGTGGGGGCAGCCTAATGCTAGCACTATCTCAGTTCAGGTCCAATGTTAGGAAAAAAATGAGAAACTTGCAAAACACTGAAGAATCAAGAAAAGGAGGTTTACTTTGCCCTATTAAAGCAAGAGTTTGCAAAAAACACACAGTAACAAGTAGCTTCTTTGGAAAATATTCCCCTTCATCTCCATGTAGAAATGTGTCTGGTAATTAGGGTAAGATATGACCAAGGACATGATAACTCATGTGATCGTCAGAAATCCACCAAACCAGAGGGACCATAGCTTCTTGTGCCTGGGGCTCTCCTTGAAATGACCAAAAAACTGTGTCTGGGAAGCTGGGGTCAATTAAGTCCCAAGGACAGTAATATCTCCTTTAAGGGAAAGCTAATCCCTTTGTTGAGGGGCATGGAAAGAAACTGAGTCAGGGAGATTTTAGTAAATATAGTCTGATCTCAATACATAAACCAGGCTAAGTCAGATAGGGAAAGAAGACTATTAAACAATATCCCTAAAAAAAACCCATTAAGACAAATATTTTATTTTTCTATGATTAATTTATTTTTAATTTTTAACATTTACTCCATGAGATTTTTAGTTTTTAATTTTCTCCATCTCCCTCTCCTCCCCTTCCCCAAGATAGCCTGTAATCTGATATAGGCTGTACTTATACATTCATACTAAACATATTTTCACGTTAGGTATGATGTAAAGAAGAATTATAACTGATGGGCAAAACCTTAAGAAAGAAGAAACAAAACAAAACAGCAAAAGAAAAAGAGAGTAAATAGTATATTTCCATTTGCATTCAGACTCCAAAGTTCTTTCTCTGATTATGGGTAGCATTTTTCATCATGAATCTTTTGGAATTGTCTGCATTGCTGAGAAGAGCTAAGTCTATCAAAGTTAGTCATTGCACACTATGACTGTTAGTGTGTATAATGTTGTTCTGTTCATTTCACTTAGCATCAGTCATATGAGTCTTTCCATGTTTTTCTGAAGTCTGCTTGCTTATCATTTCTTATAGCGCAAGAGTATTCCATTACATTCATATACTGCAACTTGTTCAGTCATTCAGCAATTGATGGACATTCCTTCAATTTCCAATTCTTGTCCACCACAAGAAGAGCTGCCCTAAATGTTTTTTTTACATGTGGATCCTTTACCCATCTTTGATGATCTCTTTGGGATACAGAACTAGAAGTGGTATTGCTGGGTTAAAGGATATGCAGTTTTATCACCCATTGAACATAGTTCCAAATTACTCTCCAGAATGGTTGGATCAGTTCACAACTCCATCAACAATGCATTAGTGTTTCAATTTTCCTAAGTCTTCTCCAACATTTATCATTTCTCTATTTTGTCATGTTAGTCAATCTGACAGGTGACGTGCAGTACCTCAGAGTGGTTTTTAATCCAAATATTTTAAATAAAATATTAGAAAATAAGTTACAATAATCTGTCACAAACATTATACAAAATGATCAAGTTGGATTTATTCCAGGAATAACATTTTAGATTGGTTTAATATTAGGCAAACTACAAACACAATTGACTATACTAGTAGCAATACAAAGAAGTATGATTCTATCAATAGATGTAAAAACAGCTTGACAAAATACAACTATTTCTGTTTTTTTTTTAAGGATTGCAGGTTTTAGTATTGTGACCACTTAACTACAATAACAACGTAAGCATTTGAAAAGTCAACACAAAAGAATTAGATCCTTCTTGTGTTCTGTTATAAAGTGATTTGTCTTTATAAAATACATGGAAAATATTTTGACTACTAATTTGGTGGCCATTTCACATATTGCTGTCTTTCCTGTTTCATTATATTCAATTACACTTGGGAAAATAGGAACAAGTTTCTTAAAACATGAATAATTCTATTCTTTTTTATCTTACTTGATGTATTGTTACCTCCCAACATCAGCACTGCTGTCTACCCAAACTCTATGCTTTCTCATCAGCTGTGTTTCCCTCAATTCCATCTTATTCCTGACTCTCACTATTAGCCAAGGGTCCTAGTCTTTGCCTCCCACTCTGCCCATCATGAGTTGCCCTTCCCACACTAACCATTTGGCTTTCCTTCTTTTTCTTAATTTCCTTTTGTTTCTTTGATATCTATTACCTAAAAAAAATGTTCTCATACCATGGCTTAAAACTTAGTTTCTGTCCTCATCTATTGACTTAAGGCATTTGTTTTACAGATGATAATACAAAATAAGATACATAATTTGTTTTTCTCAATAAGTTAATATAGAACTGCAGTAAATGAATATTGATTGCTATCATTGAATTCAAAACATAATGTGAAATATATCCCAAATCAAAGAAAAACCTATTTTTACAGATATTAAACTAATATTTCTATTTGTTTAGCTATAAAAAGTTAGCTGATTTTATAGTTAGCAGCATTTAAAACAAAATTTTTAAGGGTTTGAGGTAAATATAAGTAAATTGTTTAAGTATTGCGTATATTTCTGAAAGCCAGTAAAATTAATCAATTAAAACCTCCAAGTCAGGGTCAAAACCTGATCCTTTCTTTTATAATTTCATAAAGCTACATAAGTAAGAAGCATGTTCTTTAAACCAATATGGTTGTCATTTTCTAGCACATATTTGTAGACTTGAATTCATCACTACTCTATTATTAGTCATAATTATAACATTAGTATAAATGTTGACTGGCACGGGCATTGTCAAACTACTATTGAGACTGAATTTTTATGTACAGAATAGAAAATGAATAACATTTCAGAATTTGCTTGTAAATTAAACCCAAGACTAGTTATCATTTAATTTGCAGCAAGGAAAACAAGAGAAGGAGAGATCAAATTGTAGAAATAAAGCCAAACTTGGCTACTGTCAAAGTGCAACTATTTTCTCCAAGAATTTGAAAGTTAAACATTTGGATATAACGCTTGGGATCTTCCTGCTAATCCCAATTAAGGAAACAGCAATCAGAAGTTAGGTTGAACCTAAAAACCACATCCCTTAAACTAACAACACTTAAGGGAGCAGATAGATAAATTTCTAGGCTGGTACTCTTCTCTTTGAGAAGAGCCAAGTGGCCAAGCCTGCTTCCTCTTCTGTGAGAAATTCAAATCTTCCTTGGAGAAGGAAGTGGGAAAAAGAAGCTAGAGAATTCCACCTCTCTTCCAGCAACTTAACACCAATATGCTTATGCATGGAGGCCATTCCTCACTAAACATAGGTACTCTTTCTAGGGGAATATAATTTGTAGTTCCTTATTTTTGTAAGAAATCGTATGGTGAGATTTGGCAAGTTTATCTAAAAACTGCAACAATTTTCTTTCTCTGCCTTGTGCTTTTTCAATATTTAATATTTCTTATATATCTTTACATCAAATTAGAAATAGTTCTGGACCACCAGGTACCATTACACCACAGAAATTCTACCTAATGTAGAAATTCAGGTTTAGAAGATTGTGATTCACCTTCGGATGAGGCTAGCAGCCCTCAAATAGCTCCAATGTGACTACAAGTCTTCTCCCTCCTACACAGACATAAGACTACAAAGGCAAGGAGAAAAACTTAACTTCTTTGTATGTCTAGTTCTTTCGCTATCCAGAGAAATTTATTGTAGGAAGTAAAAGTATGAGTCACATAATCTTTTTCTGCAATATTCAAAGTCTGATATACTGGATAGGAAAAAACCCTGAGGATTCCAGGCAGTTTAGAATAAGATATTGACATTTGTGTCCCTAAGAAGAAATCACTGAACTCTGGGTCTTTAATGTAATTGTAATATTCACTCATTAATTATTGATTAATTAATTTTACAAATCAAGGTTTGATTTTTGATTTTTAAAACAGACTTTAAAATTCTTTTTCCAGTTCTAATTTCTCTCTCCCCTTCATTCTTTCCCCACTCATTGAAAATTCAAGAAAAATAAAACCTCTTATGAGTACACACACACACACACACACACACACACACACACCCATATATACACAGTCATGCAAAATGGATTTCCTGGTTATTTTTTAAAAAGTAAGAAAAAGAAAGGGGAATGACTCAATATGTGTTCTAAGCCCATCAACTTTCTATACAGAGGAGTTTTACGTGTTTCATGATGAGCTCTTTGGAATCGCAATGGGTCATTGTGTTGCTCAAACTTATTATGTCTTTCAAAGTTGATTATCTTTACAATTTTTCTGTTACTGTGTAGATTGTTCTGTTGGGTCTGTTTTCTTCTTTTTGCATCAGTTCATACAGAAAAATAGCATTCCATCACATTCATATGGTATAACTTGTTCAGGCTTTCCCAATTGATGGACATCCTCTCGGTTTCCAATTTTTGCTAGCATGAAAAGAGATGCTACAAATTTTTTTTATACGTGTGGGCAATTTTTCTCTTTCTTTCACTTCTTTAGGGTATAGATCTAGTAATGATAATTATAGATGAAGTGATAGGTACACTATTTTTTGGACATAGTTCCAAATTACTTTCCAGAATGGTTGGATTAGTTTACAGTTCCATTAACAGTGCCTTAATGTACTTGTTTTCCCTCATTCCCTTTAGCATTTAGCATTTTCCGTTTTTGTCACATTAGTCATTCTGATAGGTCTGAGTTAGAATCTCAAAGCTGCTTACTTTTTATTTCATTAATAATTAATGATTTGGAGCTCCCCCCATATGTCTTTGAGAATTGTTCTAATTTTTATAGTTTTGACTCAGTTCCCCATATGTTGGAGAAATGAGATCTTTATCTGTCCTGGCCCGCGGGACAAGAACGGGGACCTGGAGGACGAAAAGAGGGGGCAGGGACAGGAGACTCAGAGAATGGAGACAAGACAGGCTTTCTGATCAAGTCTTGTTTATTGAAGGGCAGAGCAACAGTAATTATAGTTGTACTAGAGGAAGGAGGGGGTTTCCAGAGGGCAGAAGCAAGGAGGGGCAGTAAAGGTTAAGATAACTGAGGAATGTTCCAAATCCGGGGTGGCATGTCGCAAGGCCGGATGTTTGTTGCGATGGGGTAGTTCAGATAGCTTTTGGCTTCCCACAGGTCACCCTTTTCTTTTATACAAAGAAAAGTATAATCCCCAGACCTGTGCCTGTCTTAGGTTGTCCTTATGGGGAAAGGCCTTACCTGTCATGGGGATAGAAATCACTTCATATCCCTGGCTTAGGTTGACCTAACCTTGAAGGATCTTACCCGTCATTGGCTATCCAGGTCCTCAGGGGGAGGATGCACCTGTACATATAAATCAGAATCACCAGTCTCAAGGCGATGATAGTGTACCTGAATGGGTTTTGCCAATATACCATCTATCTGGGTTTTGATAAAGGCCGTAGTTTTTCGAAATAACCAGGGGCCAAAAGACAAAAGGACTAGGAAACCTAGTATAGGGCCTAGTAAGGGGAGCAGGAAGGGGAGGAGAAGGCGGAAAGGCGTTAGCGAGAGGCACTGACAGAGGAATTGCTGGAGGAAGGAAGGACGGCATGGAGCAATAAGGAGGGGGGCGCTAGGTACAAGGGGAGCAGAAGAAGAGGAAGAAGAAGAGACAGCAGGGAAAAGGGAGGGATCATCATTATAATGTGCAGCCTCATCTTCAAGGTCGGCAGCGCTAGCAGGGTCAAGGGACTCATCCCCCGGAGGGAGGTCAGTAAGACAGGGATAAAGCTTCCTATGCGGCACTGAGGTATCAGCAAGCGTGGCACACTTAGAGAGAGCAGGAGAGCTAGAGTCCTCCTCTAAAGGCATAGTAATGGACACAGAATCATCATCTTTCTTGTCACAACATCTTGACCCTTCACAGTCACCTGGATCCCCGGTAGGCTCCGAGGGGTCCCTGCACCATCCATGATTACCCTTTAAAATGGGTGATCCCTCCTTAATAACTTTAGAAACATCTTTATCATGGCGGTGCGCACACAGCAAATCGTTAACACAATTCCAATAATTAAAAGCATTAATCGGGATTTTTTTGGGGCCAAAGGTCCTGTAATAGTCATTAAGACAGTCTTCAACTCTTTTCCATCATTTTTCATCAATTGTCCCCTCTTGGGGGAACCAAGGACAGACGTCCTTTAAAAAAATAAAAAACTGAATTAAAGCTTTTTTCTTAACCTTTACTCCCCACGCCCGTAATGAGTCTTTGAAACCCTCAACAAACTTTTCATGAACGCTAATGTCCTGTCCCATTGTACAGACGCCTCACTAAACTCAAGTCTCTATTCCTCGGGGCAGGCACTCCCGCGGTGACCACCATCAAGCACTCCTTCAGCTGCAGCAATATCACAGAGGTACAATCTGACAAGAACCGACCCACTCCTGAAAAGTCCTTCGGGCCCCACGTTTGGGCACCAATTGTCCTGGCCCGGGACAAGAACAGGTCCCTGGAGGACGAAAAGAGGGGGCAGGGGACAGGAGACTCAGAGAATAGAGACAAGACAGGCTTTCTGATCAAGTCTCGTTTATTGAAGGGCAGATCAACAGTAATTATAGTCGTACTAGAGGAAGGAGGGGGTTTCCAGAGGGCAGAAGCAAGGAGGGGCAGTAAAAGTTAAGATAGCTGAGGAATGTTCCAAATCCGGGGTGGCATGTTGCAAGGCCAGATGTTTGCTGCGATGGGGTAGTTCAGATAGCTTTTGGCTTCCCACATTTATCAGAGAAACTTACAGCAAAGATTTTTTTCCATTTTCATACTTTTTCACTAACTTGAGCTGCATTTCTTTTGTTTGTGCAAAAACTCTAAAAATTCTTTGTGTAGTCAAAATCATCTATTTTGTCTTCTGTGAACCTCTTTATATCTTAATGGGTCATAAACTGTTCTTCAATCCATAAATCCAATGAGTAATTTCTTCCCTGCTCTATTAATTTGCTTATCATACTGCCTTTTGTGTTTAAATCATCCACTGATTTTGAGTTTATCTCATTAGATGGTGTGAGATGTTGGTCTAGTGCCTAGTCTCTGCCATTCAGTTATCCCAAAAGATTTTCTCAAACAATGACTTCTTGTCCTAATAGCTGGATTAATCAAGCATTACCTTACCCTATTTGTTTGCTTCTTTATATTATGTGCTTAATTTGTTCTGATCAACATTCTCTTTTCCAGCACTGAATTGTTTTGATGATTATGACTTTGTAGTAGTTTGAGTTCCGATACTGCTGAGTTCCCTTTCTTCCTGCTTTTTCCATGATTCCTTTGGTATTCTTGACCTTTTATTTCTCTAGATTGTTATTTTTTTTCTAGCCTTATAAAATAATTCTTTGGTGGATTGATTTCTAGGACACCAAATAGTGAATAAATTTGGATAATATTTTCATTTTTATTATATTGATTAGGCCTACCTAGGAGCAATTATTGTTATTTAGTTAGTTTTGTTATGTTTGAAATATTTAGTTATGTTAAGAGAGTGTTCTAGAGTTTTTTAATGGTATTTTTTTCTGTCTCTTTCTGCTAGGCATTGTTGGTGATACACAGAAATGCTAGTGGTTTATATGGGTTTATTTTATATCTTCCTGCTTTGCTAAAGTTGTTGACTGTTTCATTTAGTTTTTTTTTAATGTGCCTATGTATTGTCAAGTTCAAAAATCACCTGAAAAAGTGATAGTTTTGCTTCCCTATTGCCTATTCTATTCCATAATTTTTTTTCTTGTTTTATACTTACAGGTAGCTTTTGTAGTACAATATTAAGTTGTGATGGTGATCATAGACATCCTGCTTTATCCCTGATCTTATTGGACAGGTTACCAGCTTATTCCCACTACAGATAATGCTAGCTCTTGATTTTAGATAGATACTTCTCATCATTTTAAGAAATACTCCATATATTCCTGTATTTTCAAATTTTTTTTAAAAACAGAATAGGTGATTTTTGAAAAATATGCATTTGTTCATATAATTATTTGATATTTGTTGTCTCTGTTATTGATATGGGCAATTATGCTTCAATTTTACAAATATTGAGCCATCCCCACATTCTTGTTATAAATCTAGACTGGTCATAGTGTATGTATGACTTTTGCTATAAGTTGTAATCTGTTTGCTAGAATTTTAATTAAAATTTTTGCATCAGTGTTCTTTAAGAAAAGTGGTCTACATAGATATCTTCCATTATTCTGGGCAATTGATTTTCACTTTTGCAAAAAGTGGTCCCTTTCATTTAGAATGTTAGTTTTACTGGGATATTGTTAGGCAAAATAACTTCTAAGAATTGTTTCTATTTCGTCTTCATTTGTCATGAATTCAGCTTTTCTGAATTTTGATAATGGTAATTGTTTTTTTTTCTTTTTAAAAATCAAATCAGTCAAGGTTTTATCTATTTTATTTTTTAAAAACAGCTATTTTTATTTATCAGTTCAAGAGTTTTTCATTCAATATTGTTAATTTCTCCTTTGATTTCACAATTTCAATTTCATTTTCATTTTAGCTTTCATTTGTTATTTTTCTAGTTTTTTTTTAATTGCATGCCCAATTTGTTAATTTGTTCTTTTTATCAGCATAAACATTTAGTACTGCTTTGGCTATATCTCACAAATTTTGCTATTTAGTCTCATTGTCATTATTTTTAGTGAAATTATTGACTTCCTTTGATTTGTTTCATGATTCACCCATTCTGTGGTATTTGGTTATTTATTTTTCAAGTAATTAATGATCAGTGCTTCAAAGGCTCTGTTTTGAATATAATTTTAGTTGATTATAGTTAAGAAAAGATGCATTTAATATTTCTGCCTTTCTGCATTTGTTTGTAAGATTTTTTTTGCCCTAATATATGGCCAATTTTTGTTAAGGTGTCATACACAGCTGGGAATAGTTTATTTTCCTTCAATACTCTCCAGAGGTCTGTCATAGCTAAATTTTAAAAATTCTATTCTTGACTTTAACTTCCTTCTTGTTTACTTTTTTGGTCAGATGCATTTAGATGTGAGGATATATTAAGGCATTTTAAATAACTTTTACTATTTCCTCCTGTAACTCACTTACCTTTTTGGAACTTGGATGTTATGCTATTTGGTGCATATATGTATTCAGTATTGATGCTGATTCATTGTTTATGGTACCTTTTAGCAAAATGTAAATTCCCTGTTTGTCCCTTTTAATTAGATCTATTTTCACTTTTGCTCTGTCTGAGGTCATGATTGCCACACCTGCCTTTTTTGCTCCTACTGAAGTAGAATAGATTCTCCTCCAGCTCCTTATTTCACACCATGTTTATCTTTTGGTTTCAAGTGTATTTATTGTAAACATATTGTTGGATTCTGACTGGGAACCCATTCTGCTATCCTCTTCATTTTATGGGTGATTGCATTCCATTCACATTCACAGTTAGGATTACAAACTGTATTTCTTACCAACCTATTCCACATATCCTTATTTTCACCCTGTCCCCTCTTTTAAGATTCTGTTTTGCATTCTATATTCTGCCTCCTTCTTATTCCCAACACCTTTTTCTCTTAACATTTTCCCCTTCTAGTTTCCTGTTGGGTAATATGAGTTTCTGTACCCCACAATGTTTGTATGTTTATAATTCCCTCTTTCAAATTGTTCAGATGAGAGTGAATTTTTCTTACTACCCAAACCTCACTGCCTCCTCCATTATATAAACTCTTACTCACACACTCAATATATGTGAGACAATTTTCCCCATTCTTCCTCTCCTTTCTCCCTCTTCTGAAGTATATCTCTTCTTATCCATTCATTCCTCTTCATTTTTCTTTTAAAATCCAGTTATATTTAGTTATGTCTGACTCTTCATGAACCCATCTGGGGTTTTCCTAGCAGAGATACTAGAGTGGTTCACCATTTCCTTCTCCAGCTCATTTTAGAGGTAAACAGGGTTAAGTGACTTGCCCAGAGTCACCTAGCTAGTAAGTATCCAAGGTTGGATTTGAACTCAAGAAGTTGGATCTCCTTGACTCTGGGTCTGACACTATTCAAAGGTCCTCTATCTATTTGCACTCCCTCTAAGATCTTTGAGAGAGGTTACATGTATTTATGTATCCCCATAAAAGAATGTAAACAGTGTGACTTTGTAATCAACCCGCTCTAAGAAATGGATTACCTAAATCTCATAGATGGTACTGCTTGCATGACACAACCAACATTCAAATCCAGGTCTTCTGATTTTAAATCTGATGCATCTTCCTTCATACTATGTTGTTGCCACAAGAATATTTATGTAAATTTCATGAAATATCCCATTGGTTATGCTAAAAATGTGTCAAAATTGAGGAGTTACTATCTTTCCACATTTTGGCTTAGATGGAACACTCTGTGTTAGGGAGAAGGAACTTCGGGTGGCATTAGAGATCAGTAATTTGGCTTGTTTGCATTTGTTCATTAGAGTACTACTATTCTCTGAGCAAAGCTCCCACAGTTTAAAGAATTATTTCATCCTCATGGATCATTGCAACTTTAAATTCACTAAACATGTATTAAGTAAAAGACACTACTCTTGGTGTTAGAGATGCATATATAGAACAAGCAGTTTTTCCCCTTATGAAGTTTCATTTTACTGCAAATTGCATTCTCAATTATGAGAGAAATCTTGTAATTTACAGGTTGAGTTCAATTCAAATTGACAAACTCTTATTGTGCAACGACTTGTATTAGAGTTATTGGCAAACACAAAAATAAATAAACTTACGATCTAGAGTTATGAACAATGTTTCTAGGATAATTGTTTCTCTGCCTTTGCATTCCACAATTCCCCAAAATTGGGATTTCTTAATCCCAACTAAATCTTGTCCATGATTCTGAAATCAATATTAGTAGGGGAACCATACTATTCTTATGATCAATCCCCAAATCAGTACTCCAGCCACTCAATCTGGGTTCCTCTCTTGTCCCATCTACTTAAGTTTAAGAGTACAAAGACTTGCAACCCCAGGTACTCTAGCACTAGAGTATCTATCACTACTTAAGTGCCTGATTTGCTTTTGTCAGTTTTTCTAGGGTGTGGAATCTTGCTCTAGGCCCCCAACTTCATAGAAATTCCTATATTTCTCTTCTTAAAAATTCACCCAAAGCCATTAAGTGGGTTGCTTTTTTCTTACTGACTCTCAGTTGATCTAGAATGTAAACTCCTCAGAAGTAAGAACTGTTTCATCTTTTGTAATTGTATCCCCAAATGCTAAGAGCAGGGTAAATGCTCACTAAAGGCTTGTTGATTGAGACTGTTTGGATCACTTATACCACTCAATGGACCATATATACTGCCATTTAATTTTTTTGAAATGCTATGGCGTAGTTGTTCTCCTACTGAAACATTATAAAATATAAAATTGTACAAAGTATTTAGTTTGGTGAGAGATAGAATAGCTTAGTGCATAGAAGACCAGGCTGGGTTTGAAGTCAAAAAGACTTGTGCATAAGCAATGTTTCTTTAACACATATTTAACACAGTATTTGTTAAGTAATTCAACTTTTCAAAATCTAAGGCAACTTGCTAAAAACAGAGTTCAGAGAGGTTTCTGATCTGCATTGGTGAAGGAAGTTGCCTATACCTATGAAATCACAGGTCTAGACCAAAAATTGAGTAAGTTAAATTAAAATGTAACTTGACTGAGAAACTGTAACAAATATGGATAAGGGGTCACTATCAAAATTTATTCAGCATCAGAATGATTAGTGAGTACTTTTTTCTTCAAATATCTGATTCACATAAGAAAGCTCATGGGTGCCAAAATATGTCTTAGAATTGTTGTCTTTTTAAAGCTGGCATACATTAGTGGAAAAAAAAACCTATGGCCCTCTTTAGTGCCAATTCTCTTCAGGATGAATTCAGACCTTGTGAGCCCAGAATTAGATTCCTTTGTGTAAGGATGTCCCGTATAACAAATAGAACAGATTAAAGAAGGGAGGTTCAGAAACAATGCAACACAATAACTCTATATTTGATCAATTGGGAAATACAAATTACTTGGGAAACAACTTGATATTTGGTAAAAACTGCTTGGAATATGAGAAAACAGTCTGGCAGAATTTAGATCAATACCTTCTACCATTGCACATCCAGTTCAAAAGGTCATTGGTTTGGGACTGTCTTCTCACAATATGCCTGTGTTAGAGGTGGGATGGAGTGGGTGAGAGGAGAGGGGGATTCAGTCTTCATGCTTTTCTTGCATCTCTCTCATTTCTCTTCCCAGTTTTTCCTCCACCTGTCTAACTTGATTTTCCAAATCCTTTTTGAGCTCTTCCATGGCCTGTGCACATTGGATGTCTATTTCAGATGTTTGGGATACAGAGGCCATGACTCCTATGTCTTTACCTAATTGTAAGCATTGGTGTTCCTTTTCAGAGAAGAAGGACAGAATCTTCTATTCACCAAGAAAGTAACCTTCTATGGTCTTATTTTTTTTCCCTTTTCTGGGCTTTTTCCCAGCCAGTTACTTGACTTCTGAGATTCCTCTCCACCCCACCTTGCCTTCAGATCCGCCCAGCTAGTGCTTGGGGTCTGAGATTCAAATGCTGCTCCCCAGCCTCAGGGCTTTCAGTGGTAGACCTGGCTGGTATTCAATGGGAGCTTAAGTTCTGGTACTCAGGTGGGGACAGGGCCGCCTCCCAGGCTCAGTTCCCTCGGGGTGTTTATGCAGAGACCTTCTGTATTGGAGCTGCTGCTGAGCTCCTGGAGCCTCTGGCCACCTGCTGCCTCTGCTGCTGCCTCCTGAAGGGGCCTGAGTCATGGAGACACCCCGCTCCCCTCTCAGCCCGTTCAGACGTTCAGTTTCACTGACCTGTGTGTCTGAGAGTGGAGGGAACTTCGAGGCCACTGGAGATTCCATCCCTGAAGCCTGCTTGGATCTGCTCCCTCCTCTCAGTGCCACGTAGCCAGGGCAGGGCTGGGCCCTGCTCCCCCGGTGGGCGATGGACCTTTAGGATCGGTTTTTCAGGGCTCTCTGGAACGGAAATCTCTTTCACTGTGTTGCTGTGCTGCTTCCACTGTTCCAGAATTTGTTGGAAGTCCTTTTTAGAGGAAATCCATGGGCTGTGGGTTCGGAGCTAGCATATGTGAGTCTTTCTACTCTGCCATCTTGGCTCTGGCCCCTGTGTAAATTATTCTTGATCTGTGCTGTATCAATTTATACAAGTCTGCAATTTTCTTTGAATTCTTCATATTTGTTGTTTCTTCAGTCGTTCCTTTAATTAGTCGGCATTTGCATTACTTCGAGCTCTTTGGATATTAGAAAAAGGATTACTGTAATTATCTTTATAATATGTTTAATGGAGAACACATATACAAACAATTATGGAGAGACCTACATGAATTGATGCAGTGACTACAGTAATTTAAAGGGAAAGAACAATCACAAAATAATTGAAACTAAACATTGCAAAATTATAAAGAACAATCATGGATCAAAATAAGAACCCTGTGTTTATCAATATTATATTTTTATCTAGATCATGCCCACTATCAGTGTCCCCAAGCAGTCCTAGGCTCTTATTTCTTTTCCTGTTGCACTGTTTTGCATTGTGATGTTATCTGAATCCATGGGTTCAATTACTATCTTAATGGAGATGGTTCTCAGATCTAAACCTAACCTTTCTCTTGAGTTCCAATTTAATAGTACCATACCTTTTTAACATTTTGAACTGGATATCCCCTAAACATCTCAAACTCAGTATGTTTAAAACAAAACTCATTTTCTTTACCCTCAAAACTCTAAACTTCCTTATTTCTTTACCCTCAAAACTCTAAAATTCCTTATTTCAAGAATACCACTATTTTCCCAGTTACTCAGTACCCCAACTATATTGTATTACCTCCAATTCTTCACTTAATACAACACCTCACTTACTTGCCTAATCTTTTGACAAGTCTTCCTTCCTATCTTCACAAAAATCTCTCATATATGTCCTTCTGTTAGCTCACACAGATGTGATCATGATGTAGGCCCTCATCCCCTTACTTGACTATTGAAATAATTTTGATTGGTTTCTCTGCCTCAATTTTCTATCTACTCTGCTATCAAAATGGTACTCCTGGAAAGTAGATCTGATCTTTCCTCTCTCCCCCTATCTCAGTAAAGTGCAATGGTAACCTGTGACAAGGACTAAATATAAAATCCTGGATTTGACTTTTAAAATCCTTTTGCAACTTGACTCTTTTCTACCTTACACTTGTTCCAGTCTACAGTCAAGGGATATTGACTTTCTTTGCCATGACATTGCATCTCCTGAGGGTTTCTTTTCACTCTGACTGACACGATCTACCTCTTTATCTCTACCTCCTGACTTCCCTGAGTTCCCTCAAGACTTAACTCAAATGTCACTTTCTTGAAGAGGATTTTTTCTCAACTCTACCTCTCCTGCTTCTTTAGTTCTTTTCCTCTGAGATTACCTGACATTTAATATGTATGCACATATCCACACACATATAATATTGCATTCTTTTGCACCTTGTCTCTCCCATTAAAATGTGAGTTCTTTCAGGGCTGGAACTGTGTTTTGTATTATTGTCATCTGTGGAGAAGTGTTAATCATGCTTAAAGTTGATAAATGACTTTGCTTATTTTCTCTATTAATTGAGATTTTTAAAAATCACATACAGTTCTACTATTATACTCTATCTTTAAAGTATAATAGAGGGGCAAAATCAACACAGAAGAGTAACAAGGAGAAGTAAATCTGAACTTCTACAATAAAAACCCTCCACAAAGATCTAGAAAAGGTACTAGACCAAGATCTGATCAGGAAATTAAAAAAAAATCACTAATGTGATTTTTCTAGCCCAAGTTAGCATGGGAAGACAGAGATGTCTATAGACACTAGGGAAGGGGTCTGGATAGAGGGATGCTGCATAGATTATTCTATACTATAGGATCTGAAAGATGACCAAGGATGTGCATGAGGGAATGAAATGTCTCAAGGGGACCTTGTGCAACCTTGTAACCTTGTGCAAGCTGTAGGAAGAGGTGCCCACCAACTATGCTACTTGCTCCCCAGTTCTGGGTCACTGATGCAAGGCAGATTGAAGAGGAGACCTGGGATTCGAAGGACACTTTGTGGGCACTGGGCTGTGTACTAAGCTAAAGACAAGTTCAGAAACAAATAAATGTGTAATAAAATAAGTGTAAATATGTGTCTTTTGTCTAAAAGAGTTATTGTTGTTTAGCCATCTTTCAATTGTGTCCAACACTTTCTATACTCTTTTGGGTTTTTCTCAGCAAAGATACTGGAAGGATTTGCCATTTCCTTCTCCAGCTCATTGTACAGATGAGGAAACTGGCAAATAGAATAAAGTGACTTGCCCAGGGTCATTCAAATAGTAATTATCTAAGGCTGAATTTGAACTCAGGAAGAAGAATCTTCCTTATTCCAGGTCTGGTATTCTATTTACCACACAATGTAGCTTCCCATCTTAAAAGAGCAGCAGGCCTCAATTCAATTTTTGTAGCCCATGGTAGAATAATCAGGTCAGGAATCACAGAACAAATGAAAATCTGAAGTTCTATCACTCAGGACTAGCTGAGCTTTCCAGTTGACTGATAATGGTAAGAGTCTAGTAGCAATCTACTGGCATTCTAGTCAAGGACAAGTCAATGAAAGTATTAAACAGACACAAACAGATTGAGAGAGATAATTTAGGAATTACTAGATTATCTGAAAGTCATCACAAAAAATCATAAAAATAAAAAATAAAACCAGAGGAAAAAAACGGAAATAGAATCAAACTACCAATCATTTAAGACACAGAAAGAAACACACAGAGTTGAAATAAGGGGCTGGATCAAAATCTATTATCCTTCAAGTAAAGTGTAAAAGACAGGGGTAATGATCATGATCACAGATAAAGCTATGATAAAAATCAACTTAATTAAAGAGGTAACTAGGATACTAATTTTCTTGAACAGCATATGGAAAGTTCATGGTTGGGGGGGAAGAGTTAAATATCTTTCCCACCCATTAATAGGCCTCAGATGCCTTTTGCTAATTTCTAATGAGGTACAGGGAAAGGAGGGTTGTGCTTTCCAGCCCTGAAAAGAATATATATACTCTGAGGTAAGATTTTGCTTTGGGGCTCATTTTTTGGAAGAAGATTCCTGTATCAGATGAGACTCTGGGCAGTTGTTTTAAGAAGCCCCCCCTGGCTTTGAAAACTCAGGTGTTGGTGCTTCTCTGGTAATGATGTATGTATTGTCTGTGGTCAGACAATTGGAAGTTCTGTCTCTTGGTCTTTCTGTTCATAATTTCTGCTTGTAATTTCTGTTTGTATTTTCCTCGAAGCTCAGGGTGATGACTTTTCCACCTGAACTAAGTGAATGATATATGTGCTTGATTAAAGTAGATTGCTGACCCCTTAAAAGTTGCTTTTCTTTTAGAAAAGCAGATCTAAGAACTTATACAACAGGTCCTCCTATGTATGCCAGGGTCCTTGTTGTTACAGTATAATGAAAGGATGGTGAAAGAATAAAAATATTAAACATTTAAGAACCAAAGTGGCATAATATCTAAATTCTTAAAATAAAAATTTTGAGTTTCAGGGAGAAATGGAAAATGAAACTACAGTAGTGGAAAATCTTGACTTACCCCTCTCATAACTAGGTAAATCTAGCCAAAAAGGTAGAGGAACTGAATAGAATGTTAGAAAAGTTAAATATGATCAAACTCTGGAGGTTTTTGAATGGGGATAGAAAAAAGTAAAGATAATACTTAGCGGTGCATGCCATATTCTTAAAATTTTACCTCATATTAGGGCAAAACTCTTGTAAACAAATGCAGACCAAACAATGTAAACAATGGACCAAAAATGTAATAAAAATTGTATCCAAAAAATAGTCTTTGAAAAAAAGATTTAAGAAGAATAGATGACTAAAAAAAATTTATCCTAAATAATATTTTGATTAAAGAAAAAATTAAGAAATAATAATTTTATTAGAAATAATAACAACAACAGGAAAGCAGCCCAAGTAGTCCTTCAGGGAAATGTATATCATTTATATTTAGTGATATTTAATATTTTAAAATTATATCTGTGGCCAATTAAAGACTGAAATCAGAGCAAAAAAACATACAACTTAAACAACTATCTAGAACAAATTTAAAACCCTCAATTAAATGCTAAACTAAAAGTCCTGAAAATCAAAGAAGAGATAATCAAAATTGAAAGTTTAAAAATTAAATAAAAGAGGAGATTTTAAGAGAAAGAACAATAAAAAAGATTAAACTAATTTTTTTACAAAGAAATAAGACAAATTATCAGTATTAAAAATGAAAAGAGAGAATGGATAATCAATGAAGAAGAAATCAAAGAAATTATTAGGAATGATTTCACCTAATTATATGCTAATAAAACTGACAATCAAAATGAAATGGATATTTACAAGAATACATATTGTCCAGGTTAATGGAACAAGAAATAGAAGTCTCAAGTATCCCAAACCTAAAAAAATAAGAAATTCCATGGCCATCAACAAACCTTCAAAGGTAGGGGGAGAAAACCAGACTGATTTACAAATGAATTCTATAAAATATTTAAAGGCCAATTAATTCCAATACTATATAAACTTTGAAAAAATTAGAAAGAATTGGCCTTACTAAGTTCTTGTTATGATGAAATGAGATCCTAATACCTAATTGAAGGAGAAGTAAACAGAGAAA
>CM053771.1:342561397-342580338 GCA_028658325.1 Potorous gilbertii
TCTCTCTCACTGACCTGTGAGTCTGTGGGTGAAGGGACCTTCGTGGCTGCTGGAGATTCTGTCCCTGAAGCCTGCTCAGATCTGCTCGCTCCTCTCAGTGTGGCATGGCCAGGGCAGGGGAGGGCTCCGCTCCCATCCGGAGAACAATGGACCTTTGGGATCGGTTTTTCAGGGCTCTCTGGAATGGAAATCTCCTTCACTGTGTTGCTGTGTGGCTTCCACTGTTCCAGAATTTGTTGGGAGTTCTTTTTAGAGGAAATCCATGGGCTGTGGGTTCGGAGCTAGCATATGTGAGTCTTTCTACTCCGCCATCTTGGCTCCCACTTGACTTTGTTTTGAGTGAGGGAGGGCTGATTTATGGAGTACAGACAGGTGACAATGTAAAATCTTTAATTGACATCTGTTTAAGATGTATCACTATGTATTTGGAAGTATGGAGGAATGTTAATTTCCAGATTTGTTTTTGAACTGTTTATAAACTATTAATTAATAAGTACTTTTCACAAGACTAGTACAAGTCACAGGAGAAGGCACTGGAAAAAAGTGCTGGAACCTTCCTAAGTCACTAGAAAGTAATCTAAAATTGAGGGCTATAGGGTTTGCCAACAATACTTCAGATGGTTTTGCTGAGACAGCAATTGTTGAACTGGGGGAAGAATTCAAGGGTATGAATGTATCTCAGACCATGTAATTACATGAAGCCCAGGTATCTTGACTGAATCACCAATCTAAAGGAGAGTTGATATGAATAAGTCCTTAATCAATGTGAAAGTATCATCAGGGTTTTGGGTCATTGGATGAACACAGGAAATATCTTGTGATTGGGTTGAAAGAATATGGGCCTAAATATTCATTCCTGCAGCAGGACAGTTGGGTGATAAAGGGCTTTATGAGAGGCAATTGCTTTTGGGGTGTAGGCGGAGTAGGAGAAGGTTTTCTCTTTTCCTTTCCTCCCCCATTTTCCTTCTCCTTCAGTTGACCAGGCAAAGATAATTTGAACTTCAAAAGATTGGAAGAGCTGAGTTTCCCACAGGCATTGGTAGCCATTATTGATAGCAGTGTTTGTATCCAGAGCTGAGTGACATACAGGAACAAAATAGAAAGATCAAGAAAAGGAAGTTTCAGGATTCTTCAAGGGAACCTTTCCTTGCAAACCAACAGACGGCAAGGAAACTTGAGGGGAAATTGCATGAGGACATCATTAATCAAGTCAGTTTTTCTCTCCCCCACATTCATACTGTGACATACACTATTACTTTCAGTAATCAAGAGATTGTGAGTTATCCATTTGCCACATGGGTTTCCTACATGTATGCATTATTACCATTTTACTATAAGTTATAACCTACCTTCTGCAGAAACTTTGTACAAGGGGAGAATATGCCCCCAGCACTGGGGAACTTTTTCTATGATAATTCTCCTTGTCATCCCAACTGGCCAATATCACTTGGGAGAACATTTGTGGAAACCCACGAGCAACAGTATTAGAAACTCATGCATGTAAAAGTTACCACCTAGAACACTGAGTAATGCAAATCAGCTTTCACATCGGATGACAGAATCGTAATCCAAAGGGATCTTGGCAGGCTCAAGTCTTGGGCTCAATATAATACAATGAAATTCAATAAACATAGATGTAAAATCTTATATTTGAGCACAATAAATCAACTTAGCAAGTAAAGGATGGGAGAGTCATACACAGACAATTGATGATTTGAAAAAGAAAAGAAACAACGGAAAGGTTTAGTGGGTTTTAAGCTAATCAGAGTCAGCAAGTAATATGGAAGCCTAAAAGAATAACACCATTTTGGGTTTCTCCAAAAAGGGCATAACTTCAGGAGCGAGGAGGTAACTGTCCTATCAAACCCTGCCTTTGTCATACATATTGCGGGTTATGGTGTTCAGTTCTGGGCACCATCATTTAAAGAGGACATTGATGATGAACTGGAAAGTGTCCGAAGGACAGAAATCAGGATGGTGAAAAGTTTTGAGCTCTGCTTATATTAGGATCAATTGAAGCAAATGAGGATTTTTACCCAGAGAAGAAAAAATTCAAGGGAAATAGAATAGCTATCTTCAAATATTTGAAGGGCTGTCAGGTGAAAGAGGGACTCATTCTGTTTTGCCCCAGAGGGCAGAACCAGTAGCACCCTTGGATGGAAGAACTCAAAGAGATAAATTTAGGCCTAATATCTGGAAAATTTTCTCAACAATTAGTACTGTCCAAAAGTAGAATGGATTATCTTGAGAAATAGTAGTTTTTTCCTTCTTGTGGCTCTTCAAGCAGAGATTAAATGAGTACTTGTTATATATGTTTTAGTCACAGTTCCTTTCATGTAAGGGGTCACTTCCAATTCTCAAATTCTGTGGCTTTTGTGATAAAAGACTTCATTCCAATCTTTCTTAGATTTGTATTGTTTCTCTTTCTTTGTCTGTTTCTGACAGTTTACTTCAAATAACTTTGTTAGTATATTCCACCTTTGCTTCATGTGTTGGCCATTAAGCAAATGGGCATCTATTGACTAAATCACCAAAAGGATGAATATTTAAGTAAACTGTTTTTGTTAGTGGCATGCTTTCTGAAACTGAATCAAAAATAAGCAAGGCATTCAACTATATATCCGTGTCAAATGTTTGTCTTCTCTAGTGGTGAGGTTGAGAGGGACAAAAGGAGACAGCTCAAAACTCAAAAATAGCAATAAATAGTTTTTTAAATGCTAAAAATATATAAATAAGATAAGTTAATGCTAATGACTGAGTCTCCTACACACCAGTCAAAAGATATCTGGGCTAAATATTGAATCATCTTCTAGTCTATATATAAAAATTCAAAAAGAAAATATAGGTTATTTTTATACCCCGCCATATAGTAATTCTATTAAGACGTATTATAAGGGAGAATAACTTGATTCCACTATCCTTCTTATGAAAATAGTTACTACCTTTTCAGTTATGGTTCACAATTGCCCCACCTAACATCTATCATATGTATAAAATCTCCTCCTATTGTTTCTAAGTTTGATTATTTAGGTTATTGCCCATGAGATTACTGTATACTAGCTTCTTATTACTGATGCTTCTGCCTTAGTTTTTTATCTTCCTTCATTTATCATGATTAAAAAAAGGCAGGGGAAGGGGAGGAAGAGTGACACAACCTATTGTTGTTAATATAATATATAATGTAGCAACCTATGAAAGATATTAAGATTTTCACAATGGTTTTATGCTACTCATACTAACATAGGCCATTAAAAAGAAATAAATGTTGTTTGATAATGACTTAAAATGTATGACTCTAGTGTGTACAAGAGAGCTACTCCACAGGAACAATTGGTAATACCTCAAAGTGAACAGAGATTTCTGATTTATATTAAAGCTTTAATTTATACCTTTGAGTATAAAATATCATTATTCCAGCTTTAAAGGTGCTAAATTTCTGGATTATGGATTTTTGGATTATCCTTACTATCCAAAAGACCTGCATATTTTTCATATTATGTGAGAGTTAAGTAAAGAGCATTAGATTCGGTTAAAAATGATCTTTTTTTCTAGACCTTAAAAAAAGAATTTCAGAAAAATACCTTTTCAACAAAACATTTTGTTTGTCTTTAAAAATAGAGCTTTTATTTTCTGGTCAATCATAATAGTTTTCTTGCACTAGTACAAATAGACAAAATACAAAATAGTTATGAGTTGGAATAAAAATTCAAATTTGATCTGTAACTCAAACAAAACAGGTTTTATTTTATTTGCCTACTGACAGATTTCAAAGTTGGTTTTTATTTGAAATCTATGGCTCCTATCTAACTAATAAGAACCTGAATTATCTCAAAGACGAGAATGACATTCTCCAATTTAGTTTTTTATTTCATCCACCCAGAAATTTTCATAGGAGGAGAAAGGGAATAAGTTTTTATACAGTGCTTACTATGTGCAATTCATTGTGCTAAGCACCTTACAAATATTATCTTACTTGATTCTCACAACTGTGCAAGGTAAGTGCTATTATTTATTCACATTTTTCAGTTGAGTAAACTGAGGTAGACAGAGGTTAAGTGACCTGCCAAGGGTTACAAGTCATAAGTGTCTGAGGCCAAATTTGAACTCCAGTCCCTGACTCCACGCCCAGCATTCTATCCATTTCACCACCTAGGTGCCCATGCAGCTGAAATCTTTTATTCATCCTTATCATATACGAATAACAATTATCCAGTAATAGGTTTAAAAATGGGTCTAAGTAAGTCATATCTACAATGTATATTACCAAGTACTGACCACATGTAAAGCATCATTAAAAGAAAGTTGCCACTTTCATTTTGTAGTTCAGTTGTATCTGACTCTCCGTGACCCCATTTGAGGTTTTCTTGGCAAAGATATTGTTTCTTCTCCAATTCATTTTACAGATGAGAAAACTAAGTCAAATAGGGTTAAGTGACTTGCCCAGAGTCACATAGCTAATAAATATCTGAGGTCAGATTTGAACTCAGGAAAATGAATCCTCCTGACTCAAGGCGTGGCATTCCATCAACTGCACCAATTTAGCTGTCTTTGTTGCTATATCAGTCATTGAATAAGTATGAATTCTCATTTATGTATACATCAGAATCTATGATTAGAGAACTGTAATAAAGACCTTAAGCTCAGCTCTATGACAGTAGTAATTGAGTTGATTGATTATATTATCTCATTTCAGACTATTGATTTAATCTAGTATTCACTCCCTTTAGCCCCAAAGGTTATCCTAACAGATGCCTAGGCACTTGAACTTCACTATTTCTAGCTGTCTGGATATAAATTTGTGAACTGTATGGTTCAAAAAAATTTTTTTTCATTTCTTATCATGCTTTCTCTCAAATGATTCAAGGCCCATTATTTTAACATGTTAAACTATCTAGAAAAGAAAAAGAAAATGAGTGTATATTGTGTGATTTGTGTGTGATTGTATAATTAATGTGTGTGCATGAGTGTGTAAGACAGAAGGGGAGGAGAGGGAAGGCGAAAGATAGGAGAGAGAACACAGAACAAAAAATATAAGAAGAATTTGCATCTTTTTTTGTGACTTTTCAGAGTTTAGACTAGGGTGTTTATGGAGGCAGTCCACAGAACTAGTTACCAGCTTGGAGTTTGCTATAGGCATATATTCTAAGCATATGTAAATATTAATATAATATACATTCCCCAATGGGAATGGTGCCCAATGGGGATACCGAGGTAATAACATTAAATTATACATATAGTATTTCATATGTATGTTGTATATGTGTGTTTGTATGTACATACGTAGGCAGCAACTCTGAAGCAACAACACAAATGGATGAGTCAGTGAAAGGCAATTAAGAGGCAATGAATGACCAATCTAATGTCAGTAAGAAGCTGGTATTGATCACAAACTATAAGTATTTAATCCATGATGTTAATTTCTTAATACCTTGGTAAATAATAAACAAGATGGCTTGGTCCTGAATTACTTTCCATTTCTCATATCACATTTCTGTATTTTTTTTGTTACTGTTTAATGCTTGGTATCTTTTATCTACTCGTCTCCCTTTCTATTTCGTCTTTCCCTTTCCTCGTTTTCTTTCTTCTCTACCCTCACTTTCTGACTTTCCCTTTCTGTCTCACCATCTCCATCAGCAATTAGACTTGGCTATATTTTCCTAATAGGGTAGTAATGAATCCACTGATGAAGTGCCAGACCTGAAGTCAGGAGTTCAAATTTGACCTCACTTATTAGTTGTGTGACCCTAGACAAGTTACTTAACCATAGCTACTTGCTCTGTTTTCTCATCTGTAAAATGAACTGGAGAAGGAAATGGCAAACCACCTCAGTATCTTTGCCTAGAAAATCCCAAATGGACATTTCTGAAAAGAATGAGCAACAAATATTTCCTAATGTCAACTTTTAATTATGAGATTGAAGCAGTTTTTACTTATGCATATCCTATTAGAGATGCTTTTTTCATTTCATGAAGATTTTGTCATATTTTCCTTGGAAATTCTACAAATGGATGCCATTCACGTTTTTCTGCCACAATTATATTGTCAAACACCTACCATAGTTGGTACTGCAGTGCTGCACTGCATCTTGGGATCTATTTGGGTAAGTCAAAATTTCTTCCCCATCAAACAGTTTTAAAATTGGCTTGAGGACTGCATCCTTTTCGTCCCTTTGTGCGTTTAAAAAGATACTGCAGATCACTGTGCCTAAGTTTCTAAAAAAAATAATTTCAAAATATTGCTCATATGGGAAGGAAAGGTAGCTACACGTTATTAAAAGAAACCTCAAGAACAAAGGAACAGGGTGAATGAAACAAAGTGTCATTTTTGCTCCTGCTTTTTAGTTAAATATGTTACTTCCTTTTGCATGTATATGTATTCTATCTATAAATCTACATGTAAGTAAATATACATACATATTTATGCAGAATAATATTTATATAGGCTATTTTTTCTTTGTATCACAAAAATACATATATGTAGATAAGAATGTTACTAAAAGACTTTAGATATTTCTACTTATTGTTAAAAGATATTTTACCAATTAAAAGATAACATTCTATTTGTTATTAAAAGGCTGGCAGTGTCCTTATACTTGATTTTAATATAAAAATGTAAGATTACAGCATAGTGGAAATTATACTGTAACGATTTCGATCTAGGCAGATCCTATCATTCCTATTTAAGTAATAGTGTTAGGTGATATTGTTTAGCAAGGGTGTGCTTGATCTTTATTTATGTCTCATTCTTTTCGCTCCTGGATTTGTGAGGTGCTTTTGGAACTGTAGTCAGAAGCAGACTTTACGTTTCTATTTATTCAGGAAAAGGAAGGAAGAAGTCAAGACTGCTAAAGAATTTCTGGCATTATTTTTCTCTCTATTACGTGTGAGTTTGGGGATGCCTGTTTTCCTGGGGCGGTAAATTGAGGATGAAAGTCTATGTCGGAGCCCGTTTTTCACAACTGCATTTGGAGATGTCTTATTGATTGAGGTGGTGGGGGGAGAAAAAAGAGGGTGGGAATTCGAATATGAGGTGAGGGGAGGATCGTCTGATGACTGGCTTACTGAAACACAAGATATTTTCTTCCGGAAAGATGTCAAACAACTGAGACACAGCTACAGAGGAAGTAGAAAGGTGGTAAAAGGGGAACAGACACTTTGAGGGGGGAAAATGAAGACATTTCTGAAAGTCTTGAGGCTTTTTGAGTATTTTTTACTTTCTCTTTTTGTCTTTTAACATCTGCCCTGCAAGGGCTAGAATGAAAGAATCATCCAAATGCTGCAGTCCAGTAGGTCTGAGTCAGTGAATGCTGGAGTTAGTTAATGATGAGTGCAGTGAAAATACCAGCTGATAACCACTCCCTACAAACATTACTGCTTTCCTCTGTGTGTGTGTGTGTGTGTGTGTGTGTGTGTGTGTGTGTGTCCAAACGCGCGCGTGCGCGAGCACGAGCCTGCTCATGCGTGTGTCTGTGTCTGTCTGTGGGAGTGTGTTTGTGTGTGCGCGTGTGCGCGTGAAGGGTAGAAAGCCAGTCAGTCAGTGAGAAGCAAAGGTACGTTTGCGAGCAACTAAAAATCTGACTGATTTCCATCTTTGACGCGTCAGATGTATTCCCTAAGGAGTGTGGGTCTCTGCGATGGGGGTGGTATAATTATGTTAATGTCATATTTATGGAGGGGAGAGATTTTTCATACTAATTATTGGTTGGAAAGCTATAGTCAAAATTGTAAAAACCATATTCACTTTTAAGAGAAAGCATGAACCTAAGGTCTATTTTTTAATTTTATTTTAGTAGAGCTGCTTTTTTAACTATTTGTTATTTTAAGGCATATCTTAGTGAAAATCAATGATAAAAAATAGAACCTTTCATTATATCATGCACCACGATATTTAAAATCTTCCAAGACATATTGAAAGCTGAAATACAGTCTGGAGCGGGGGAGGGCCAGCAGGAAAGGGGTGTGGTAGTGGGGTGAAGGAGTAGCGAATATTTTCTACAAGATAGCTTTTGCTTACAGCTTACCTGGAAATGGATAATTCACCTGTTCTTGAGGCAGGCATTCTAATTCTTTCCTTTTTCCCCTCCTCTCCTTTTCCTTTTTAAGCTCAACCGCTTCAGAAGAACCAGATTCTACTTCAGTGGCCAGGACTTTTATGGCTGCTTTGATTGTTTTACTCTGGGTTCTGTGTTACTACATCGGGGGTCATTCCTAAAGTAGAAATTCTGTTCTCCATCCCATAAACAAGACTTAAAGAATTAGAGGAAATTCCGTATGAATGTTCAATGTTGTGATTGTGTGTTATTAGAAGTATTGAGCTTGATAATGAAATTGTTTGGAAAATGACCATTTTTCTTATTGTATCACCAGCATTTGAAATTAAATGTTTATTGAGTTAATATCTCTCAACAGATCTCAAATAGAGGGTGCATGAAATATTTACTGTCAAAATATAAGCTAGTTTAGATTCAAGGAGAAAAATCAATTTGCTTAAGTACTAAATTCTTTATATGTAGCACATTAGAAAAAAAAGTTTTTTTGTTCTTGCTTTGTTTTTTGAAAACTGTCAAAAGGTATCTTTAAAATGGATTTGAGATATTTTGTATCTTGGGACCCACCTAAACAGTAATATTATATAGAGGTATAATGCAAAACAAAATGTCAATTGGAATCACATTAACAGGCATTTAATATTTATTGCATTAGAGGACTTAGTCTTGTACAAATGGTTTAAAAAAAACAGATTATAACAGAATTTAGAATCATTTAAATCTGAAGGAATGACTTTTTCTTAACATTTAGAATGTGTATTGTTTCTTTTGTCCTAAATTATCTGAAGGTCTGAAAAACAGTCTCAAGAATATTCCGTTCAATTCATTTTATGTGTCCATATTCTTTTCAATTTCTGCATTGTTCTTTGTATTTTTAAAAGATTTAATACAAAATGTGATTTTCAAAATATCTGTACTATAGAAGGAAGAATTCTACTGCATCAAATAAGACTTTTCCTAGTCCCTGAGACCCTAACTTGTGAGGTTTTTTAGCAACAATCACAGGTCAGGTTCTTGGGACCTAGGCGGAGAGGAACCAGCAGCTTTGGACTGTATTGATTGTTTGCCTGCAGTACACCAACAGAACAAAAGAACATATTACCGTAATGGGGGAAAGAACATAGCTGTTGCTTATAAACAGTTATCTTTTCACAATGTACAAAAAGAATAGTACACTTTGAAGTTATTACATAGCTGTCAGAGTGTGTGTATGCTTTAGATCATGTAATTTCATTTTTTCAAATTGTCATGTAAGCCCATATAAAGAATCAAAAAGCAAGAAGTGTTCTATTTTTATTTATTTTTATTCCAAGGAATTATAAAATGATCTGCTAAATTAAAATTATGCAACTGGCTTCACATTCAAAATTTCAGAATATACGTAGAGCTCTATGGCATATATGTATATGTATGTATATGTATATATATACACACAGAGGAAGGGGGGAGAGAGAGAGAGAGAGAGAGCATGTTTCTATCAAATTTAGCTAAATGTACATATACAACCATAAAGGACCTGGAAGTAATTGTAGAGTCTCCTCTGCAGAACGTTCGTACCCCTCTCTTGTATACATTTAAGAAGAAAATTTTCCATTTCCTTTAGAAAACATGCTCATTATCACACTTTCCCTTAATTTCACATCAAAATAGAAAACAAATGGTTTGAGTGATTCACTAATTTACAGTGATCCAAGAGTAAAAATTGACATGCATATTTCAAATGCCTATCATTTTACTTTCTGTTTTTCATTATATCAATATCAAAGCCCTCTGGGATAGAATGTAAAACTTTATCTAAAGTTCACCTTAATCTTCAGTGGTTTTTTCTTTGCACTTCTTTTAGTCATTAACTCTGTAGAATTTACTTCTCTAAAATGCCTAATATTTTCCTGTCCTGAAATGAATATTTTTGGGCTCATAAAAGTTAAATTCCCAAACTCTTATGTAATGTCTGATATTTGATTTTCCTAAAAATACTTCTATAACACTTGCTATTTTTTTAAAGTTTCAAGGTAACATAATAATATATTTTGAAATCAAGCTTTGCAATTGAAATTTAGAACTTTTGAAATTGAAGAAAATACATAACTTTATCTTTTGTCAGTTTGCCTTCTCTGAGTTGAAAAAGCTAAATATTTTTACTGTATTGCCAAAGGTACTCTGCCTATCTCTTGAAAAATCAAATTTTTTGTTATATTAAATTTGTTAGAACTATATCATTTAAAGTATAACTATTTCAGAATTTTCATATATCATTGTAAAATTATATTTCATACAAATATAAAATTTTATTGTTCAAAATACATATTCCATCTCCACAATTCATCATTCTATTTATACATGTTACTTAACAACACTTCATTGATGAAAAGATTCTGTGCATGAAGGTCAATCTCTGTTGACCCAAGTCCTTAAAAGTTATATTTTAAAAGTACACCCTCAATATAAAACAATACAAATAATATGGCTGTCATTGTTTTACTTTGTAACTAACTTCATCTGAAAGTAATTGAATATGCAAATAAAGTTCAAGACCTCATAGTTTAAAATAGTCCCTTTTCATAGAAAATGTATACATACTCATGCATATACAAAAAGAGAACATGTTTGGATAATGATCATATTTCCATGGTGAATATTACCCATAAAGATGGCATGTCAATATTTATGTGTGTAGGTGAGTGTGTATTTAAATGTGTAGGTTTGTGAGTCTAATGAATAAGTAGAGAATATGACTAAGATTTTCTTCACCCCAGTAATTTCCGAGATAATATAAATAATGAATTTTAGGGAACAGAATAGTGGTTCTAAGTGATAAACTTGAACTATATGTCTGTGTCAAGTCATTGTCTGTTACCTAATGGTCAAGAGACCAAAACTGAATTGTGAATGGAATCCTTTTTTACCTTGGGCTTTTTTCCAGTAAACATATACACATAAATATATAAAAACACTAGCATTACTCAAGTATGAATAATTCTGAGCACTATCATACAAACAACATTCTATTATACATACTGCATATTCCATGTAGGTATGTGAATCTTCTCTCTATTAGATTTTCAGTGTAAGCAAAGGCTTTCTGGGTTTACCTAATGTTTGCATACATGTAGATGTATTTCAGGAAATGTATAGGTTTATTTATACAGACTTTTATATATAACACTAATGTAACTTTTTGATATTTGTAGCCTAGATGTATATTATTTTTTTAGATACTACTCAATGTGATTTGGTCTTAGGAAGATCATGCTACATATTTAAAAAAAAAAACCAATCTCCAGTCACAAAGAGGAATAAAATGATGTGTGGTGCATACAGAAAAAGGAGTGATATTAACAATTCGATGAATTCCTAGTTGGTAGACCAGACTGAGCCAGACGCATATATTAAGTGCTGTCTGCTGCCGATGTAAGCTTGTTCAATGCAGTGGAAATGAAGGATCACCTTGTCTCTAGAGCTAGCTTATTTGTACATTTTATTTTAAAATGGAAAATCACATAAATATTTAAATTCTGCATCATTTCTCTTTTCTCTGTCATATTGTTTATTAATTGACTGTCAAATTAAAGGGGTTTTTAAATGTCACTCCACAAAATATTAATCAAAATGTAATGAATACTCTTTTGTCTCTTTGGATGATTATTATATTATTTTGTTATATTATGTTATTATATTTTTATTGTGTTATAATTGTACAATTTCACATTTAATCTATGCACACAAAACATCAGTTTTTATGACTGACATTCTTCAAGACCTTTTTAAGTTTCTACACATAAGCTACATTTGAATTTGTGCCAAATTAAAATATGATTTTAGTTCATGTCAAGGTTCATTAGACAAATATGTTTTAATAATATTGAAAGCCCTTGACACTGTAGTTTAATAACAATGAAGTTGTCCCAAAAGTGTTACATTAATCTTTTTAAACTCTATGAGCACTGGCATACATTAATAATGCCTTTAAGAACCTTGTATATGTTAAGGAAATATTGTTGAGTCAATTACTATTGAAGTTAGTAATATCATACTATCTATCTAAAATCAGTATCTTCTACAATCTTCTACAATCGGTATCTTCTAAAATTACTACCTTCTACAGTGTCAAATGAAAGTAATATCTGTCTATACTTGTAGACATATTGTAAAATATGTAAATGAGCATACTAAGCTGTCACATATTTTGGACAGGAATTGGAAAACAACATGTTACTGGTTAGTTCACAACTTTTATCACCATTTTAAAAGGCAGTGCAGTATTAATTTCTGTAAGCAGTAAGTAAATACATCCATCAACTTAACTTGCTTCTATTCTTTTGTTACATTTCTGACTTTATAATTAAAGTGATCACCATGTTTTCACCATTTCCTCCAGCAATTCTCTGAAGCTTGGAAAATGAAAAATTTTTACATATTTTACAAATCTGACCATTTTTAAGGATTTTGAAAATGTAAAATGTCATTATACACATCTAAATACATGTTTAGCAGTCTGAAGCCTAACAATGTATCATCTAAAGAATTTCACTTTCTTGTCAGTTAGTGACCAAAATGTACTGGGTTCTTACTCATTTTTTACCCAAAAATTCATTTAAAAGTGTTTAGTAAAAGCAAAGAATAATGAAAGATCTTCATAACAGGTTAAATCATGTTTGAATTCATCATGCAATCAACAACTTCAGTTTTCAAGAAATATGAAACGTTACCTTGCATTTACACTACAGATGTAAACTCTGTTTCAGGGTATTTACACCGTTTACATTTACACTGTGAACCCTACAGCAGAGATACCAGGCCTATTGCCCACAACACTCTCAAGTTCAACTGGAACCAGAACAAAATGCCATTGGAAAATATTTAGCAAAATAAATAAAATACAATAAAACATAGATAATAACTACATTTTTAATGTAAATCAATATGCAACCTCCAGGGATCCTTATGTGTGTGGATTAGTGGCCTCCATTTCTATTTGAGTTTCACACCACTGTTCTACAGTATCAAATTCATTTTGTCAGATAAAGTACATTAACACCTAATATAATTTGTGCAGAATGCTTGGTTTTACTTAAGGAAGATTGAAAACAGATGGAATTTAGTGATAACAGATTCAAAAAGTATAAAATTTAAAAGTATAAAAAGTATAAAAATATGAATTTTTAAGAAAGCAACTAGGTGGCCCAGTGGGTAGAGTGCTGGGCCTGGAATCAGACTCATCTTCCTGAGTTCAAATCTGGCCTCATATCCTTACTAGTTGTGTGTCCCTTGGCAATTCACTTAACTTTGTTTGCCTCAGTTCCTGGTCTGTAAAATGAGCCAACGAAGGAATCGGCAAACCACTCTATCTCTGCAAGAAAACCCCAAATGAAGTCGTGAAGAGTTGGACGCAGCTGTAACAACTGAACATGAATTGAGAATCCTCATGAAGCACTAGTCTGTATTGAGGACTTTCAAGACTGGTTTCTTCTTAGAAATTAGAAACTAAGCTTTGTCATGAGATATAACAGTGTGATAACAACAAAATCAAGATCTTTTATTGATACAAATTACCTTGGAGACATCATCATGTCACATAATAGATCTACACCACTCCCTATTCATACCCTCTCATTAAACCAATAGAGGAAGTTAACCCTTACTTTTTTCCTTAGTAGTTTCAACTTTTGCTTTAGTGTATATATGTGTATAAAGAGTGAAGGTACACACTTTTTGTGACCATGAGTCAAAATCAATATGGTATATATGCATTCAGTAGATTTCTCTTGACTTTTTAAAGTATTTCTCTAGAAATAAATCACCAATAAAATACAAATCAGTGATGTGAGAAACAACGAAAAGATGACAGTATTTGTTTGGCATTGGCACACATAGGTTAAACAACTAAACGATGACATATTTTGTGGAGGTTGAAAATAAAATTCCAGTCATATGGTAGATTTCCTCAGCTTTAGGTAAAACAATATGTACCCAAGTTATTGTCTTTTTCATAACACAAAAGCACAACCTCAACATCTACGAACTTCAGGGAAGTTTCTTCGTTAGATAACACTTTTTTGATAAGTGATTACCCCAAAATACGCTTTTTTTCTCTTCTTTGGCCCTTTTAATCCAACATGTAGCCTTTTCAACATCTTCAAAGAAGGGAGGGAAAATTCTTTATTAGTGGCAGAAAGTAAACTGACTGCTATACTTTGTGGCAGTAAAACAGATTAAGAAGTGTGACAAAGGACTCCTGAAAACACTGATCATATAGCCATCCCTATTAAAATTCAATAGTGCGACTTAAAAGATAGCTGTATATTTTTATGTAAATCTCTCCAGAAAATATATTTGAATGGAAATTCCCTTGAATGACTAACATGTTTTTCATGGTTTACCCTTGATAATGAATTTTTATTCATTTTCCTTTTAATTGAAAAAAATGTATATTTTGTTAACTGAATCCTAAAAGAATTATATCTCACGTAAAAAGTGGTTTTATTTTTCTGTCATAAAGTGTACTTATGTCAGATTAATAGACCCACATATAGTACTTAACAACAAGTACTTAACAGTAACTTAACAACTAATCAATATGAACATATTATAAGCTGGCAATTTTTGTATTTTGTTAAAATGGTAGACAAATCATAGCAAAATTTAAAGTTTATACTGTTGAAACTAAAGTGACTAGTAAAGAACTCTCTCATGATCATTTCCAGGTCCTTTGTTTTTTTATTTTAAAATATGAAGTAAAATTAATATCATACCTTATGGTAATATATTACAAATAAAAAATACATATTACTTATCTTAGAGAGATAAATATAAACTTTCTGTCATGTAGTTATTATCTTCAAAGAAATGTCATTATATCATTTTTGTTTTTATATACCCATGGTAACACATCAAAATGTATCTATATTTACATAATTTGTTTTAATCAGCTATGATATGCCTCTTACCCTTCCACCCTAAACTAACCCAGCCCAAGAATACAATAAAAGTAAAAAGCATTACAAATATGTATAGTCTATACAGCTTTTGCCATGTCCAAAAAAAAGTCATCTCATTTTGCATTCTGATGTACAGATGATCCTTGATTTTTTCCTCCTTTATTTGTTTCAGTTGTTTCTGCTATGATATTTCATATTTTCTTCTATTTTTCAGCCTTTTGACTTTGCATTAATATTTCTTGTTGCCTCATGAAATTATTGGCTTCTATCTGCTCTATTCTAGTTTTCAAGAAGTTTGTTGTTTGGACAAGGTTTTGTATCTTTGGTGCCAAGCTGTTAATTCCCTAGTTCTGATTCTTTCTTCCATAGCTCTCATCTCTTTGAAAATTTTTTTCCTCAATCACTCTCATTCCATTTATAAAATTATTTCAACTTTAAAAAAAAATTATTGCTTCCTCTCTTCCAGGATTTTTCATTCAATTGATACCTAACCTGTGTTTTTACTTAAAGGCATTGCTAGTAGGTGGTTTAGATCCATTCTCTTCTTTTGCTTTTGTAGCTCTTGAGATTCTTTTTTTCTTGTTTGTTTGCCCATTCTTTCAGTCTGATTCCTGATTCATTTAACTGTATTTAAAATTTTTAATTTTGTCATTGAAGTTTTGTTGAAAATTTAGTACTTTCTACTGTTAATCAGTTACTTTTCTATAAAAGACAAAAAAACTGCCCAGTATTCTTCGTATCTTTCTATAGAGATAATTCAAGGCTACCTTGGAAGAAGAAATGATTAGAGTAAAATCCTCCTTTTGCCTATGATCTTTTTTATTTGCTTTTAACTAGACTGAAGGTACATTTATGTGAAAAGAGAATAAAAAACCATTCATTCTGGGGTGGGTGTTTGTGTGTGTGTGTGTGTGTGTGTGTGTGTGTGTGTGTGTGTAACGCATATATATGCATCTTGCCAAATGAGTTGGATAACATCAGCTGTGAATGAATTGTAATTGCATGTGGCTACCTTAAGTGACTTGCATGTGTCTTATTTATATTTGGCTGATAGAAATAATATAATGTCAATATACAGCCCTTGAGGAGACACAATAATGGATTTATTCTGGAATTAGCATCAGGACTTAATATATCCAATTTGTATTATTTATTCCATATGGTTTGGGTTTTCAAACCATGTTTTGATCTATTTGTCCATTCAATAAATCAATCAATAAGCACATATTAAGCACAGAGTATGTGCCAGGCATTGTGGTATATACTGGGGAAACGAATACAAACAAAGAAACAATCCTTAAGCACAAGAAGCTTATGTTCTAATGGGAGAGATAAGAAGAACATAAAAAATTACTCAGCACAAACTCAAAATTAATTAAATATATGTACAAAATCGTTAAGTACAAAATAGTCTGGGAAGGTGGACATAAACAGGGGAAACAGGAAAGGCTTCATGCAAGAAGTTATGTTTGAACTGTACCTTAAAAGAAGAAAGGAGCTCCATGAAGCAGAAACAACGAAGAAATACCATTTAGGGTTGTGGGACAGACAATTTAAAGGCATAGAGACAGGAAATGAAGTGTCATGTTAAGAACAGAGAGAAGACAAGTTTGACTGAATAGCAAAGTTAAGGAGGGGGAAAAGTTGTGAAGCTTTACAAGCAAAAGAGAAGTTATATTTTATCCCCTTGAAGTTTGCCAAATAAGAGAGTCATGTGAGCAGATCCACATGTAAGGAAAATTAATTTGGTGTCATTGGGTTCCATAGATTGTAACCCTTAAAAGACTTGAAAGACCAATTCAGAGGTTACTGCAATAATTAAGCAAGAGTTGAACTAAGGTGTTAGTTTGAGTGGAAGAGGTCATCTTCAAAGGATGCTGTGGAAGTAGATTTAAGAGCTTATGTCATATGAGATTTAAGGAGCAGTGCAAAATACCCTAAATTTTTAAAAGGAAGAGAGGGAAAGAATTATTAGCACAACACCTCTGTAAGCTGTCTAATGGTCTGACAAGATGAGAAATGCCTCAACTGTTATAGAGGAAAAGTAGCAAGCAGACTCATTCCAATATTTTAGCTTCAAATTTAGCTTGTTATGACTATATAAATGGGTGCAAAATTCAACTAAGATTGTACTTCTCTATAGCATGTTCAGTTTTTAAAAAATCAGTTACCACACAACTCTGAGGCATGATATATTCCGATTAGTTATTGTATCATAGTTAATGTCTCATACATGTTAACAAAGCCAGTACTCTGGTAAACTCATGATTTTTGTATTTTGTGATGCATTAGTATTATTAATAATAGGAAATGAATGTTTTTGCTCTTTCTGCTCCTTTTACAGGCCTTAGTGCCTAATTTTTGAGGTTAATCTATACAACAAAGAGATGATACTGTCTCAACTCTTTTACTCCTTATCTTTGTAATACTTAGAAGTTTTTCTTGTTTTTCTTTCTGAGCTAGAAATTTCTTCTTCTTTCCATAGCTTTTTGATTCTTACTCACCTCGGTCAAGATCACTTAACTACCTTGTCAGTATTTATGTATTTTAGAACATAAAATTCAGTCATAAAACTATATGTTAAAAGCATGTCTTTCATTTCATTTTCTTCTTTTAAAAACCATAACTTTTTTCTGGCAATTTCTAATAATGGGCAAGAACCAATACTGGAAGTCCTTGTTAATGGAAAAGATTACTTCACTATCAATAAAGTGATGATGAAACATAATTCTGGAGTATTTTATGACATAGGTGAGAAAGCTGTAGTAAGCAATTTGGAAGGTTGAAAATTTATTTCAGCATTTCCAGTTATTACCAATAATTAGTCCATTTTAAAAATAATGTTGTGGATTCCAGTATATTAAAATAGTTGAAATATCTCTTTTGTGAATGTTTTGAAGATGTATTTCTAATTTTATTTTTCTTAATTTTTTAATTATTTTTAGTTTTCAGCATTCATTTACACAAAACTTTTGAGTTTCAAATTTTCTCCCCATATCTCCCCTTCCCCCACCCCATAAAACTTTGCATTCTGATTACCCTGTCCCTTGATATGCTCTCCCTTCTATCACACCCTTCCCTTCTCTTGTTCCCATCTTCTCTGTTTTCTTGTAGGGCAAGATAGATTTCTGTACACCATTACCTGTATTTCTTATTTCCCAGTTGTATGCAAAAACAATTCTTGACATTCTTTTCTAAAACTTTGAGTTCCAACTTCTCTCCCTTCCTCCCTCCCCACCCATCCCCACTGAGAAGACAAGCAATTCAATATAGGCTATATATGTGTTTTGCAAAAGACATTCATAGCAATCATGCTGTGTAAGACAAACAATATTTCCCTCCATCCTATCCTGCTCCCCATTTATGCTATTCTCTCTTTTGACCTTGTCCTCCCCAAAATTGTCTACTTCTAATTACTCCCTCCTCCCATTTGCCCTCCCTTCTATGATCCCTCCACTCCACTTGTCCCCTTCTCCCTACTTTCCTGTAATGTAAGATAGATTTTCATACCAAATTGAGTATGTTATTCTCTACTTAAGCCAAATGTGAAGAGAATAAGCTTCATTTTTTCCCTCTCACCTCCTCCCATTTCTCCTCCATTGAAAAAGCTTTTTCTTGCCTCTTCTATGAGAGATAATTTGCCCCATTCCATTTCTCACTGTCTCCTCCCAGTTTATTCCTCTCTCATCCCTTAATTTCATTTCTTTAGTTATCATCCATCCTTATTCAACTTACTGTGTGCTCTGTGTGTGTCTGTGTGTGTGTGTGTGTGTGTGTATAATCCCTCCAACTACCCAAATATTGAGAAAAGTCTCAAGAGTTACAAATATTATCTTTCCATATAGGAATGTAAACAGTTCAACTTTAGAAAGTCCCTTATGATATCTCTTTCCTGTTTACCTTTTCATGCTTCTCTTGATTCTTGTGTTTGAAAATCAAATTTTCAATTCAGTTCT
>CM053771.1:342586655-342607242 GCA_028658325.1 Potorous gilbertii
ATAATAAATATAGCCTATGAGTCTGTGGAGGCTTTTCCCTATGGTTGTAATTTCCTTCACTGCCCACCAGATGGTATTATAATCAGACATGAGCAACCTCTCTCCCTTCAACCTACCTTTGGGAGCTGCAATCGTCCTCAGAATCTAGATACAAAGATGACCTGTAATATCTTCAACAATTACCTTAATAGGAAATTCCACCCATTTCTTCTCCAAGGCTTAAATTCTTATAAGAAAAACTCCTCTTTCTCATTTTCAAAAATTTACTTTTTTCCTTAATGCTCATAAAATTTAGTGAAGTATCATAAGGTATTACAAAATTTCGAATGATAAGCTACAATGAAACTGTTCTTCAGGACCAACTTCCCTTTCCCCTTCTATCTCCTCCTAGATGATAGGTGGGGTGAAAGGATAAAGGGAAGAAATTTGGCAAGTTTTAGAACCTGTTAAGATTGAGTCCATTGGCAAACGTTTCTAAGAAACAAACACACAAAAAAATGCATGTGTTAGGGCAGGGGAGGGGGAGTACTGAGTTGGCTTCACTTGATCTTATCATATTTGTAAGTGAATGACATATTCATCTTACCACTCTAAAATTCTCTCCTATTTGTTCCTCTTCCTGTCTGTCTTTTCCTATCTATTTTACTTCTATAGTACTTTAAATCTCCACACCTGCCCAGCAGTGTTTAGACAGGCTCCACAATTCTCCAGAGTAATCCTAGATGGTGCCTTGTTATATCAGTGAGGACAGTATTTTGTGCCAGCCACTCAGAAGTCAATTCTAAAATGAAGTTCAGATGCATTTCAATTCTACACTAAGTCTGATACACTCAAAGTCTACTCAAGGACAAAGAAAAGGGAAACAGCGTTATAGGAAGTGTATATCTGAGCATATTTGCCACCTTTCCCAAGGCCTGGATGATCTATTAGCCTCAGTCACTTCTTGAAGGTATTAAAAAAGCCCTCTTAGGAAGGTTAGCTACTGCTTGAGTTTTCTTCGTTTTTACCTAGTCTGCAGCACAAAGGTATATAATTTTAAATGTTTTTTTTCCTTTTAAATCTCAACTGTGATATTGTGCTACCCTAGTACCACAGAGATATCATAGGATACTTAGGGTGCAATGTTTATATTTGGTTAGATTGGGGTTAGGTGACTTGCCCAAGGTCACACAGTTATCAAGTGTCTAAGGCCATATTTGAACTCAGGGGCCAGGGCTTATCCACTCCACAACTTAGCTGCCCCAATGTTTTCTTTAAGTACATTTTTCCTCATTAACATTAAGCAAAACTATTCTTTTTTAGGAAGGGAGGTTCTTTCCTCTTTTTTTCCCTCCCACAATTTTGATGCAATATTTATAACTCTTTATTACTACATTCTGCTAGCACAGGGCAAGTGGAAAGCAGAAGTGAGTAGATACAAAGGTGATAAAAGTGTCTAATTTTCCCAGGCATGATGAAAAGTGAATTGATTTTAAAAACAAAACTTCATTTATTTAAATACTCTAATGTGATTCTTTGCACCCTGAAAAACATTTTCCTATGAATATAAGATTTTTATCCTACCAAAATTCTCATTAAAGCTAGATGAGAAAGTCACATAACCTTTTAGTTTTTCAACACAAATGGCATTTCTGCTTCTCTTTCAAGGTGTGACCTCTGCTCACATACTTCATTACATTTTTTCTTCTAGATGATGCATTCTGGTACCATAAAATAATTAATTCTAGGCTTATTTTGAAATAATTACATTTTCAAGCTTAAAGTGTATTTGCAAATTTGCAGAACTCTTTATAGATTCTTGTCCCTTTATACATTTTTTAACAAAAAATAAATTTTTCATGCTTTTTGGCTTTACATCAAAGTTAAACTTTTTAAAACAGAATTTGTTTCAAGGGGTATCTTTTGATATACTGTCAAAAATATAAAAAAGGGGATAAATTATGTATCTTTAATTATTCAATAGCTCTATCTTTATGTTGGGGGCTTGACTGAATGGCTAAAATGTGCTGATATGGTAGACCATTCAGACATATTTTTGAGGGTTGGCCAGGGGTGGGGAACCTACAGCCTTGAGGCCAGATGTGGCCCTATAGGTCCTCATATGTGACCCTTTGCCTGAATCCAAACTTCACGAGCAAATCCCCTTAATTAAAGGATTTGTTCTGTAAAACTTGGACTCAGTCAAAAGGCCGCACTCATTGCTTGCATGCTACTGTTCGTTTCTTTGCAGTTTCTGAATGCTCCTGAATTAATATTTTATCATTTCTTCTATCTTCTCCTGGGATCAATGCAAAGGTGGCTTGTGATTAGTACTAACTGGTAGGTGAAAGTATTGAGTAGTGATATTGGAGAGAGTAGTAGAGGGGATGCTTTTTCAGATCATCTACTACCTTCCCCATTTCCTCTCCTGCAACCTGATTTCTTCAAGCACTGCTTAAAATGTACTTTCCTAAATCATATATTTGATATGTATTAAAAGTTATCCTACAAGCTTCTCTTACTTTGTGTCCTCCAATTTAAACATATTTTATCACCTGCAGTCACACAAAGCGAGAATGGTCAGCAGCCACAAGAAAGACTAAGGAGACTAGTGATTTGAATTCTGGCTATAAGAACATTAACCACTGGATATATTCAAATATAATTACCTTTTCTTATTTAAAAATATTTTCATAGCTGCTGGGCAGTTTAAAGTATCTCTGTTCAAATGAAATCTTTGTGCTTTGTCATAGCTCCACTCTGCTGAAGACACAGTGCCACCTGGCATATGCTATGTGTCTCTGAATGGAAATTGCCAGCAGGGAAACAAGGTTATGTCTACAACAACCATCAGATAAACACATAGGACTATAAATTCAATCAAACACTTACCTTTAAGTGATTTCTTTGGCTGAACTGGCAGTCATGCTTGTTCCTGCTCTGCGTGTAGACAAAGTATTAACAGGATTTTACTTAGCCAGTCTGATAATGTTGAAAAAGCAGGCCAGAGACAAAGTAATAGTAATCAAATAGCGCTTTAATTAATTAGCTTTATTATGAGGAACAGAATTGCAAATAGGGACTTCTGATCAGAATCCCACCTTGCTGAAGTGAAGACCAAGATTATATACATAAATCAATACTCACATGAAAAAATGTTCTAAAAAATTACTAGTCAGAGAAACACAAATTGATACAACTCTGAGATGTGACCTTACACCTATCAGATTGGCTAACATGACAGAAAAGGAAAAATGACAAATGCCAGATACTCATACACTGTTGGTGGAGTTGTAAACTCATTCAACCATGCTGGAAAGTAATTTGGAACTATGCCCAAAGGGCTATCAAACTGAGCATATCCTTTGACCCAACAATACTTCTACTAGGTCTAAATCCCAAAGAAATAAAAAAAGGCAAAAGAACCTATATGTCCCAAAATATTTATAGCAACTCTTTCTTGTGGTGGCAAAGAATTAGAAATTGAGGGGATGCTTGTTAACTGGGGAATAACTGAACAAATTGTGTGTATGATTGTGATGAAATACGATGGTGCTATAAGAATTGATGAGCAGGTTGCTTTCAGAAAAACCTGGGAAGACATACAAATTGTTGCAAAGTGGAGTGAGCAGAACCAGGAGGATATTGTACAAAGTCACAGCAACATGGTATGATGATCAACTGTGAATGACTAACTATTCTCCACAATACAATGATTCTAGACAATTAAACAAGGCTAATGATGAAAAATGCTATTAACCTCCAGAGAAAGAAGTGATGGATTCTGAACACAGATCTAAGCACACTTTTTAGAACTTTAATTTTTGGTCTGTTTTCTTTTGGAATATGACTAATAGTTAAATGTATTTTGCATGACTGCACATGTATAATCTATGTCAAATTACTTGCCTTCTCAATGAAGCTGGAGTAGAGGGAGGGAGAGAATTTGAAATTCAAAATTTTAAAAAACAAATGTTAAAAATTGTTTTTACATGCAACTGAAAAAATATTATATGTATTTATTTTTTAATTTATGGAATTTCCATATAACATAGTATAATAAAAAAGATGATTGCATATGAAACAGAATATCTATTATGTACAATTTGATATTCTTTAAAAATATATAATAAAGTTAACATGTAAATTTATTTTTCCTTTCCCCTTTTTCTTCCCTCCTCCTCTTCCCTAGAGATGGCTACCATTAGACGCAAAAATATATACACACGTACACATATACATGTGAAATCATGCTATATGTACTTTTATTTATCAGTTATTTCTCCAGATGCAGATAGTGTCTTTCCTCATATGTCCTTTATAGTTAATTTGTGTATTTATAATAGTCAAAATGACTTATTTGTTCTAAGTTGTTCTTAAAATAATGTTGCTGTTACTGCATACAGTGTTCTCTCGACTCTACTCATTTCCCTCTTCATTATTTCATGCAAGTCTTTCCATATTTTCCTAAGATCACTGAGCTCATCATTTCTTATAGAACAGAAGTATCCCATCACTCCCCTATATCGTAACTTGTTCAGTCATTCCCCAATTAATGTGCTCCTCTGCAATTTCCTGTTCTTTGCCACCACAAAAGGAGCTGCGATACATATTTTAGAACCTATAGGTTCTTTTCCTTCTCCTAATTATCTTTGGAAATAGATCAAATAGTGGTATTGCTGGGTCAAAGGGTATAGGCAGTTTAATAACAATTTGTCCATAATTCTGGATTGCTTTCCAAAATAGTTGTATCAGTTCGCAATTCTACCAACAATGAATTAGTGTTCCAATTTTTCCACCTCTCCTCCAACATTTTTCACTTTCCCTTTCAATCATTTTAACCAATCTGATAGGTGTAAAATGATATCTCAGGGTTGTTTTAATTTACATTTTTCTAATCAATAATGGTTTAGAGCATTTTTTTTGTGGTAGGAAAGATCTGGAAACAAAGCAGATGCTCATTTATTGAGGACTGACTAAATAAGTTACAGTTCATGAATGTACTAGAATATTTCTGTGCTATAAATGATGATTAGGAAGACTACAGAGAAGTACGGGAAGACTTTTATTGATTAGTATGAGGCAAAGTAAGCAGAACCAGGAACACACACAATAACCACAAATAAATGAGAAGTACCAGAAGAACAATTAAACAAATGGAACTTAATTCTGTGAATTTTTTGAGGGGGAGGGAAATTACTTTTTTTTTAAAAAATAAATTTATTTATTTTTAGTTTTCAACACTCAATTTCACAAAATTTTGAATTTTAAATTTTCTCTCCATCTCCCCCTTACCCCAGGACAGCGTGTACTCTGGCCTTTCCTCCAATCTGCCCTCCCGTTTCCCCCTCCCCCCTTATTCCTTTTCTGTTTACTTTCCAGTAGGGCACAACAGACCTCCACATCCCATTTTCTATACATCTCAGCCTCAGTTGCATGCAAAAACAACCTTTAACATTCATTTCCGAAGCTCTGAGTTCTACACTCTCTCCCTTCTCCCTCCACACTCACCCTCACTGAGAAGGCAAGCAACCCAATACAGGTTACACATGTACAGTCATGCAAAAGACCTCCTCAACAGTCCTGTTGGGAAAGATCAACCACACTTCACTCCATCCTGTCCCATCCTCCACTTATTTGATTGGAGAGCATTTTTTATATGACTATAAACTGTTTTGATTTCTTGATTGGAAAACTGCCTGTTCATTAGTGGGTCAAGGAACAAAATATAGACATAATAGACAATTTCATTAAACAATGAGTCAACATGTCAAAATTTGTGTAATGCATCCAAAGTAATTGGTAGGATAAATTTGCATTTCTAAGACCTTTCATTAACAGAAGAGTTAAAAAACATATAAACAAATTGGGCATATAACTCAAAAAAGTAGGAAAAAACTATTTTAAAATCCCAATTATATTCCAACACAGAAATTCTGAAAAATCAAAGAGATTAATAACATTGGAAGTAAAAAACCCTAATAAACCATTGAATTAATATAAATTATTTAAACATTTGCTCAATTTGATTTTAAGAAAAGAAACAGGAACATCGGTATCAAAAATTTAAAAGGAGAAATCACAAAAATCGAAGAAAGAGTCTTATTAGAAACTATTTTGCACAACTATATGGCAATAAAACAAAGTTAATTACTAACTAACTTTGTAAGAATACTAAGTATATCTACAAATATAAAATACCCAAGTTAACACAAGAAAAAAAGTGGAGATTGTAAACAACCTAATCTCATAAGAAAGAAATTAAATATATCAAATATAATTTCTCAAATTAAAAAACATTCAGAATTTGATAGATTTACACATTTCCATCAAATAATCAAATAAAAATTAATTCTAATGTATAATCAAAGTGTAGAGTTAGGAAAGGAAACTATTCTGCCAAATTCTTTCCATGAATCAAATGTTTTCTTGGTCCCTAAACCAAAGAGAGTCAAAATAGAGAGGGGGGAAAACACAGACCTCTATCCCTAAAGAAGATTGATACAAAAAACTTAAAATATTAGCAGAGAGGCTACAGTAGCATGCACTGTGGTCAGGCTATATTTATATCAGGAATGCAAGGCTAGGGCAATATTAGGAACATTATAAATAATTGACCACATCAATAGTAAAAACATCAAAAATCATGATTATTTCAATAGATTAAGAAAAGAGAGTGAGAGGTAAGTAACTGGAAGCATCTTTTGTAGACAGTATTCTCAAGGAACTTAGTCATGGAGGGGAGAGAGATCAAAGATGATAGTTATCGGGGATGGGAGATAAGTGAATGGTTTTTGAGGATAGAAGAGACATGGGTATGCTTTAGGTAAGCATCCAGTAGATAGGAAAAATCTAAAGATTAGTCAGAAAGTGGGGAGGATAGAGGATGCAGTTTTTTTTCCTCTGGAAAAGAGGGGAAGGGCTGGGCTCAACTGTGCATGTAGAGATTTGTCTTGATAAGAGAAAAGAATATTGTGTCATAGGAGACTAGAGTGAAGGGGAAAATAGTTGCAGGAAGACAGGAATATGAGATGAGGAATGAGGAGAAGAAGAAACTCTCAGTGAAGGGTCTCAAATTTTTTTCAGTGAAATAATGTCAGCTGGGAAGTCAGGAAGGGAGTCGAGAGATTTAAGAAGGGATGAAAATGTTTAGAAAAGCCACTGAAGTGAGTGAAATAATGAATTAATTAGAGAGGTGTAAAAGGATTGTCTTGCTGCATTCTTCTCTAAAAGGGTCTGAGACCATATAACATTTGCAGTGAATCTACTCAGCAGAGTTTCATATTTTTCTCCAGCTTTCCTCAGAGATTGTAGGTAGGAACGAAGGCAGCGGATGGTAGGAGTTATCCTAGGCTGGGGAGATTGAAATTAGGATATAGGGGCAAAGGAGTCCAAAGAAGAGTTGAGCTACTTCACCAAGAAATCAAGATGGGGAAGGAAGGAGTCAGTCAATTTAGCTTGGGAAAGAACTGAGGGGTGAAGGGATTGGTTGTCATGGTGAGGAGGAACAATAGGTTTAGGTATTACTAACTTTACCATCAGATAAAGAAACTTCAGAGTTTATGAACATAAAAGTACAATCACTATGGGAGATGATAAGATTGAAGGTATAATAGTCTCTGTGTGTAGCTGAGATAAGCAGAAAGTCATGGGAAATGAGTAGGTTGTGATGTTTGAAGAAGTCTCAATATGTATGTTGAGGACCTCTGGTATGAGCCCAGGAGCTGGGGTGGAGAGAAAGACTGTGACTCAGGCACTGAGCTCATCGAGGCAGACCAGAATTGACAGAGGGGGTGACAGATAATAGCTGCCAGAATCTTGATTGGATCATAAATACAGATTGAACAAATCTCAAAAGAAGACAAGTTACTAAGTAATGGTTGTGGAGGGAGAGCCTAGAATGGAGAGCAAGGAATATTCCAAAGATACCATGACCAGGGGTCAAGTGTATGAGTCAAACAGTCCTGCAAAGGTGACAAGGGAATCAATATCATTAGGAAGGAGACACGATGGAAGGAGGGAGAAAGGAAAAGACTTAAGACAAAAGTAAATTTATTACCCATGGGAGCAGCCATTTTAGAGAACACAGTGGAAGTGGTGAGTAACTTCAGAATGGGAAATTAGGTACCTGAGTTAAGCAGTATGGAAATAGGGAAACTATTAGTGGAAAACTAATGTGATTTAAATAGTCAGTGATTCAGAAGCTCTGGGCTGGGTGGGGATGTGTTAATCATTGAAGAATGACTTCTGGGAGGTTGTCAGGTCTGTAGGGGTTCTCCTCAGGGTGGAGTCCTTCCACGGCGTCAGACATTGGTATGTAGTGAAAGACAGGGGTTGGGGGAAGGAATACTTGTTAAAGGAAAGGAAAGGAAAGTCGTAGGAGGCAGTAGGCCACCAGAGAGTGCTAGTTATAATTTTTGTGTGAAAGTACAACGTAAAGTTCAACATCAGCATCCTAAATCACTGAATTCTAAAAGTGAAAGCAGTTCAGAGAGAGCTCTGGTCTAACCCATACCTGAGAAAAAAATCACACCTGATCAGAGGTCATCCAACTTTTATTTAAGAATATCTATTGAAGGGAAACTACTCTTTAAGAGGCAGCTCATTCCACTTTAGGATAGTTCTCTAAGTAAGGGTTACTTAAGCTTTTCCTGCTCATCACCCCTTTTTTCATTTCAGCAGCATTCATTGACACTGGGTGGTCTGAATCCATGAGCAGTGCACAGTGGCCATACTGTGTGTTCAGAACCAAAACTGAAGTGAAGCTGCACTATGCAACATGGGCAAGCACTGCCAGAAACACCTTGGATTCATCACGTTTGATTTTGAATTCATTTTTGATTGTTGCATATTCAGAAACCTTTTACTGCTACTAAATTTTTGTGACCCCCCCATGGGATTGAGACCCATAGTTTAAGAAGTGCTGCTCTAAGTGATGTCTTGAATGGCAAGTGAATGGCATTGATCTTTATCAAGAAGGAAGAATGAACAATTATCTATGAGTTCGTCAGTAATAGTAGCTGCCCCGTGGATCCAACCAATTCCAGTAGGGCAGTGCTGTTATTTCCTTCTCCTCTTCCTCCTTCCCCTCCTCTTCCTTTTCCCCCTCCATTGCTTATACTTCATAAAGTATCTTTGGGTTTGGGGGCTGGGTTTTTTTCTTCCCTACTTATTTATTCTGTCATCATTTTTTAAAAAGTGGGACCATTAACTCTTTTGGATTCAAATGGAATTACTTGATCATGCCTTTAAGCCCAAATCATTCTGACTGTCACTGAGAGTGAGTGTAAATAGCAATTGTTTCTGTTCTGGACAGACTTGAGGTTCTTCCCCTCCCAGACTGTTTCTTTTGTAAAGGGAAACTAGGTCATCTTTTGCCTCAATCCTTACCTAGCCTTTAATCACCAATGGGTGTTACCTCAGACAAGTGATGACTGGGAAAGATGTCAGCTTAAAAAGGTCAAGGTCTCCCACATCCTGGTCCTCCAGTTGTCCTGACCTATGTCTTGTCACTGGATTCTGATGACTCTGGAGGAGACAATGAGGCTGATGACTTTGCACAGTTCTGCCCCACTACAATCCAATTCACTTGCAAGTTAGGACTTCACCCTCCTAATGTCACCAGTCCTTTTTGTGAATGAAAGACCAACAAGAACTAACAGTTCTGTAAGTAAGGAAATTTTCCTTTTCAATCAAGCCTAAATTTACTTCTTTGATAATTCCAGTTGATCTTACTTTGGCTTTCTAGGGTCAAATGAAATAGTTCTAACTTCTTCCACATTTCAAGTTGTCCCAATTTATAGCAAATCATTTTATGTGAAGAGAAAAGGGTAGGGAAACATCACAAATATGTAAACTTATCAGGCAGGCAGACAGAAAAATGTATGCATGCACACATAGCCAATGCCAGAAAATTGAAAAAATTACATATACCACAGAACTAGGTAATTGTGTGCCACACTCCTCAGTCAGGATGCTCCTCCACGTGGCTTCAAACTTCTCATCTTCCTTATTTATACCAGGAGATGGAAGTCAGGACATATGTCTTGATCATGGGGTGTCCTCTCTTCCCAGACTTATCTTCACGTTTAGAGCCACAGACTTAACAGTGGAAATAGAGAAAAACGTAACACAGATAGCAGAACACAGAAAAGTGTGCACACATACGCACACATTGCTGCGATGTTGAAAATAAAATTGTACCTACCTCAATATTTAATGTTTAAGTGAGAGGCTGTGACTCTACTTCAATATGAAGCAAGATGTTTATCCATATGGCATGATTTCTGTCATTTTCCTTATCTCTATGAGGAAGTGTCAGGGATGAATTGTTATTTTATAGTCCTTGGATGCACAACCAGATTCGTTAGAATTGTGATCAATCCTATCACTCACAAGATGAATCTCATTTTTTGATTCTTCTCCGCTTGATGAAAATTTTGAAACTGGGAGTTTCAGAGGCTAGGCAACCTCTGACGTAAGTTGATTCATAAATAAAAGGAGGAATAATGAAAAAAACCAGATCTCTTTCCATTTTTGTATTCTGTGATATTCTCATCTCTGCAGGCTGTCTGGCAGTCTCATGGTGAATTATTGCATGTGTTAGAAAGATGGATTGCATCTGTAGTTTCGCAATTTCAATTCAAGAGCCCACTGAACTTTTCCAGAGGTGTGTTAGATTTTATACCAGAAAGGGAAAATGGCTCCCGCTGACAGATTTTTCAAGGCCTTCCAATACACCGCATTTTAATGTAAATAACAAAACATTAAATACTTTATTACATAGCTCACAGATACTTATTTTCAACATTTATGAATGCAAAACCTAATATGTGTGTGTATTGTTTTTTGAACAATCACAGAGAGTTCTATTGCTGTCAGTTGGTACAGAGCATCCCTAATGAATCCATTTCCTTTAAACAAGTGGAACAAAGAAAGTAAATGGCAAAATATTAATGCATGGACCCCCCTTTTACTAATAGGAAGGTGTTCAATGAACACTAAAAAAATTTCCAAAACTGAATTATTTCCCCCCCATCTCAAACTCTCCCATCTTCCAAACCTCTCTATTATTGTAGAGGACACTACTATCCTCCCAGTCACCCATTCTCACAACCTAGGTATCACCCTCAACTCCTCATTCTCTCTCACTCCCATTCCCTCCTATATATAATCAGTTTTTAATTCTTGCCAATTTTACCTTTGTAGCATCTCACCTATAAGCCCCTTTGTCTCTTTTGATACTGCCCACATCCCAGGCTAGACCCTCATCATCACATCAAAGGACAATTGCTTGCTGATTCATCTCCCTGTTTCGCATCTCACCTCATCCCAGTCTATCAGTCATTCAATCATCAAATTTATCTTCCTTTATAAAGCACAGATCTGATCAGTCACACACAGACCTCCCTTGCCCCACTTTCAATAAATTCCAGTGGCTTTTAGGATTAAATCTAAAATAATGTGTTTGGCTTTTAAAACTCCTCGTAGTCTGGCCCTTTCCTGTTGTTCTACCTTCTTACTTCTTGCTCCCTTTATGTATTTCAAGACCTGATGACACAGACCTCCTTGCTGTTCTTATAGCATGATATTCTTTCTCCCTTCTCTGCTCATTCTCACTGGATGTCCCCCATTCCTGTGACACTCTCCATGTCTCTCCTAGCTTTCCTGGTTTCTTTTAATTCTTCGCTAAATACTCAGCTTCTGCATGAAGCCTTTCTTGATTTTCCTTACTATTAATGACTTACCTCCTGGTATTATCTCCAGTTAATCCAGTATATATATCTTATTTATTCGCATGTGATCTACTCTATTAGAATGTGAGCTCCCTGAGAGCAGGGACTATTTCCTATTATTGGTGGTTTGCCTTTCTTTGGATCCCCAGGGTTTAGCACAAAACCTAGCAAGTAGGTGCTTAATAAATGCTTGTTGAACAAGTTCATTGGCCTTTAAATCTACCAGTAGCAAATTCAAAACACTATAGAAATGTATGCTTGTGCTAATTGGATAGCACTAATAGGTCTTTTCAGAGAAATGAAAAGAATTGTATAATATTTTCTAAAAGAGTATACATCCATTTTAGAATCATAAGTTTATTGGTTCTTATACTTGAAAGGGGCCTTAGATATTAATTCTAACTCCTTCAATTTTCAGATTAGTTAGCATATGGAAAAGGATGTCAGAAATATTTTTCATTAGTAGGGGTTGAATTTTTTTCTCCACCCAAACCAGCAGTTATCCCAAAACAATCTCTCAGATTTAAGATCAATCAATAAGAAACTGTTGTGATTCCAGTACTGTGACAGCCACTGTGGGAATATAGAACAGAAGCAATTTAGTTTAGTGAAAAGCATTGTTGAGTCGGTTGAGTACAAGACTTGGAGCCAGAAGACCCAACATGAAATCTCAATTCTTGTTGGAAACAGGTACGGATGGTCAAGTCTGTTAATATCTCTCAGGTTCACTTTCATCATCTGAAAATGGTGACCACAGCAATAATACTTGAACTATATACTTCACAAAATTTTGTTGGGAAGAAAATGTTTTTAAAATCTTCATGCTATATACATCTAGTAAGTGTGTGTGTGTGTGTGTGTGTGTGTGTGTGTGTGTGTGTGTGTGTTTGTGGTAGGTGCTATTGGGCTAGTGAGGAAAGGATCAGTTTCTCTTCTTGTTTGTTCCCAACCTTGTGTGTCTAGCTATTCCAGCCCTGACTTTTAATGTAGTTAGTTCCCTCAATCTGTTCTATTTGATGAGTGGAGAGGTAATATATGTGAAGGCATAGTTTTCATTGGATGATAACGGTAAGAAGAATTATTTGAAGTGATGGCTTCAAGCAAGACTGGCTCCCAGATACTCATAATCTTCTAACTTGCTTGCTTAAAAAGTAATCCAGATTCATATTTTTTCCTCTCTGTTTTCATTTGGGAAGTTATGAAAATATTTTATCCAGGGATTCTGATACCATAGGAAATTACCTTGGAGGTCCAGTAAAATTACCTTTGGACCTGCTATACTAAAGTCACCCAAACTTTCCTCAGAGGAACACAGCCACTTCAAGGACAATGTGAATGGGATTCTAAACTCACCCAACAATAGGACAAGCTTGGGATCTTGGAAGTTCAACTTGGGAGAAAAGACAATAGAGTAAGGTGGTGGCTGTGAAAGAAAGAAAGAAAGAGGAAGAAAGAAAGAAAGGAAGAAAGAAAGAAAGGAAGGAAGAAAGAAAGAAAGAAAGATTCATTTTGTCTTCTGCATTTCAGGCATAAATCTACTAAGAAACAATTGTATTCAATTTCAGATTGTCCTATATTCAAGCCATTTCTAACTGACTGAAGGAAAGGAAAGAGAGAGAGAGAAAGAGAGAGGAGAGAGGACAAAGAGAAGAGGAGAGAGAGAAAAGAGGAGAGAGAGAAAGAGAGAGAGAGAAAGAGAGAGAGAGAGAGAGAAAGAGAGAGAGAGAGAGAGAGAGAGAGAGAGAGAGAGAGAGAGAGAGGGAGGGAGACAGAGAGAGGGAGGACAGGACAAGCCAGCATATTTCCCTATGTTTTCTAACATGTCTGTCCTCAAAACAAATTCGAGGTAATAGAAAAATATTAAAATCTAGTTTGAGTTTAGCATCCTAGAATAGCCACTACTCAGTTCCTTTCTTGACCTCCTGCTCGAGTTAAACAGACATTAACCTTGTAATAAATGTATTAATCTTTGATTGCAAAAGAAGACACTGACCTTAAGTTCATCGTAGTGTCAATTACATCAGAAGGAAAGGGAGGCAACCATCTCATCCAGACAAGAATTGTTTGGTTTTCTATCCTTGATCCATTTCCTGGAACCTTAACTTTGTTTTTAACCCAGCTCCTAAAAGGAACATCAAGAAAGGATTTTATGCTAGAGAAAATATTATTTTTTAATATCTTCAGTTGAACTCTTAAAAAGGAAATGTTTAATAGGTTTCCATATGGATACTGTGCTCGTTGTCTCTTATAGTTCGAACAAGGTGAAGACTCTCCTTTGGTTTGGGAAGGAAAAGAGAAGACAGGGCTTGCTCCTTTATTCCTTCATATCCTGGTGCGCTACTCTGGTTTGTTAACTTTGCTTAAAAAGACAACCCAGGATATGTAGATGTGAGCTCTGAATGACACAACATCTCAGTGAAGTGAATAAATGATTGGCTAGCCTGCATTGCACGGAGATAGCCAGTCTGACATGGTCATTCATATGAATAGGTAACACTTTGAAAAAAATCATTTTAAGGGTAAATGTCCATTGAAAGACCTTGTAAATGCTACACTAAAATAGAGAAGAAAAGAGAATTTGCTCAGCTGACTTGTGATGCAGATCAACAAACAGACAGTGAACAGACCAGCAATTTTGTGTGTTGTAGATACTCCTCAAAGGACCAAGGGCATCAAAGCTGAGTCCAGAATAACCTGAGGATGTGGGTTTTCCTCCTTCACATACAAGGTTCTCCAAAAAATATGCCCACTCTCCACCAGATATATTGAGTACACTAGTTGAAAGAGTATGGTCAAAGTTTATTTTCAGACAGATTGTGGTTTATATAATTTATGCATTTTCTTTAATGTATGAGTATCTATAATGTTGGGCAGCTAAGAGACCTGGCCGTGAAAAGGAAGACTCATCTTCATGAGTTCAAATCTGGTCTTAGACATGTACTAGCTAAGTGATCCTGGGCAAGTCACTGCTTGCCTCAGTTTCCTTATCTGTAAAATGAACTGGGGAAAGAAATGGCAAACTACGCCAATATCTTTGTCAAGAAAACTCCAAACGGGGTAATGAAGAGTTAGACATGACTGAAATGACTAAACAACAAAAATCTATTATGTCATTATTAAATAAATGGTTATTTTTAAGATATAAAACTGTCATTAAAAGGAGTACTTGGCTGTGCAAATAGCACACACTGTGTGTTTTGCATTCTAAATGGATACTTTGAAATTGAAAATTAATGCCCTACTTTATTTCATATTATTTATTAATTACTGTTGATCGAGAATTGTATCTGATTAGTGTATCAATATGTGTTGATCAGATTCAGACTTCATTGTATGACAGTGGTTGAGTTTGTAAGAGTTTGGCATGTAAATGGGAAATGTATTAGTGGGATCTTAAGCTAGGGTTACATTTAGGATCCTGAGAGAGTTTGAATATTATGGTATATTTGTGGTTCATATATACCCAATATGACCTCTCATGTGTATTAGACATATTTCTAGGATTTTTCTTAAGGATTTTTAGCAGGAGTATTATGAGGCTTAAATTAGATAATGTAAGGCACTTTACAACCTTAAAATGTTATACATTTGTCAGTTGTCTTTGTTATTATTAATTATTAGCCCACAGTGACTAGGCTTCATTCCCTGAGCCTTCTACTTGCGAGCAATGTTGATACAATACAGGGATGTCCTGGCAAGGTGCTCTCTGGAGAAAAAAAAAAGAATGTTTACACACTTTAAGTTTAATCTGCATTATTAATAATTTATTAGGTTTAGACCATGAACAGAACATTAATTCAAGCCCTGATTTGTAGGGATTGCTGATTTTCTGAGGTGTAAATGCTCGTGCTGATTTTTTCATTTTCATTTTATTTTCAAAGCACAGAGTCATTTATTTTTTTAAGTTTCAAATCTCTTCTTCCCTCTAATTTCTCTCCCACCCAGTGAAAAGACAAAAAAACCAAAATTTATAGTCATGCAAAACAGATGTCCACATTAGTCATGTTTCTGTCCTCCCCCTCAAAAAAGCAAGAAAAAGAAAACAATTTATACTCTGAATATACACTTCCACTCTATACTCTGAACCTATCAGTTTTCTATCTTTGTGTAGACAGAATGTTTTATCTTAAGTTCTTTGGAATAATTGTGGGTTATTGTATTAATCAGAATTACTAAGTTTTTAAGTTGGGTTATCTGTACAATATTGCTGTTCATCTTCTCACGTCACCTGGCATCATTTCATAAAAGCCTTCTTAGGATTTTCTGAAAACATTCTTTTTGCTGTTTCTTTCAGCTTAATAGTATTCTATCACATTCACCTACCATAAGTTGTTCAGCCGTTCCCCAATCAATGGAAATCCTGTCAGTTTCCTGTTCTTTGCTGCCACAAAAAAGAGTTGCTATAGATATTTATGTACATGGGGCACTGAACATTGAAAAAAATGTGAAAAAGAGAAACTGAGGCACAAAGATCCAAATATGATTAATTTATTGGCAAGGCTAGCAATTGCCAATAAATCAGATGCAAGGCTCCTCAGTAGCTAGACACTGTTCTGAGCGGCAGAGCAACTTTTTTATACCGTTGGTTTCATAAAGTATCAGAGGTGGTCCATTGATGTAAAGTAAACTAAGATTGTGATTGGTCACATGAAGAAGAAAGATTGGCTTTGCTTGACTTGATTCAGAGTGGGGAATTTCCACAACCAGAGCAACAAGGTAAAAATGCAGAGTTGACTAATATCCTCTGGAAAGTCTCATCCTATGACAATATTGGCTCACGTTCCCCCATGGTCTGCAGAAGCTCACAGATTCAAGTTTTTGTGGTTGAACTGTAGCCCATAGGAATAGGAAAGCTAAAATCTTACAAACTCAACCACTGTCATACAATGAAGTCTGAATCTGATCAACAAATATTGATATACTGATTAGATACAATTCTCAATCAATAGTAATTAATAAATAATATGAAATAAAGTAGGGCATTAATTTTCAGTTTCAAAGCTCATTTTCACTTGTTTTGATCTCTTTGGGGTACAGACATAGAAGCAATACCTCTGGGTCAAAAGTATATGCAATCCAATAGCCTTCTGGACATAATTCCAAATTGTTTTCCAGAATGGTTGGACAACCAATGTGCATTAGGGTACCTTCCCCCCCACATCCCTTGTAACATTTGTCACTTTCCTTTTTTGCCTTCTTGACCAACCCATTTGGTATGAGTTGATACTTTAGAGTTATTTTCATTTGAATTTCTCTAATTATTGTGATTTAGAGCATTTTTAAATGTGGCTTTTGGTAGTTTTGATTTCTTCCTTTGAAAACTGCCTCTTCTTATCCTTTGACCATTCATCAATTGGGTAATGACTTTCATTCTTATAAATTTGACTCAGTTCCTTATGTTTTAGAAATAAGACCTTGATCAGAGAAACCTATTGCAAAGATTTCCCCTCTTTTCCTGTTTTTCTTTTAATTTTAGCCACATTGATTTTGTTGGTGCAAAAAAGTTAATTTTATATAATCAAAATTATTCATTTTACCTTAAGTGAACCTTTTTTTTCTATATTCATAGATCCGATAGGTAATTTCTTTCATACTCCACTAATTTACTTATAATATGACCTCTTATGTCTAAATCAGGTCCGCATACAACATTGGGCCTGTGGTTGCTTATGGTTCACCAAAGGATTTTGGGCAGCCTGAGAAAAATGTAGAGAATGGAAAAGAAAGTAAAGATGTAATAAGTGCTTCGTCCATGTCTCTCTTAACCCACCTTCTACCAGTCACTATGTTCTTGTTATGTAATTTCACTTTGTATTATCTCCTATTTGTCACATGACCTACAGCAACCAACCATTGTCAGTCTGTTATTCTGAGAGGAGAAATTTCATGATAAATAAAGATCTTAAATCATAAGAATAATGAATTGATATTAATTGAAATTTCCCTTTGAAAAAATATTGTTTATTTACAAAATAGCTTAATCATTAATCTTTATCTTAATCATTAATCCTACCTTTAATTTTAATTATTAATTATAGCTTTACTTGGAAAGTGACCTGCTAAAACCCTGGGCCTGAAGATGGTTAGCCTATTTTAATTTTGGCCCCTACTTACTGTCAAGTTGTGGAGGTCTGGTCTATATTGTTCGCCCATTTTGTGCTTATCTGGGTGTATGGTATGAGATGTTGATCCATGCCTAGTTTCTACCAGACTACTTTTCAGTTTCCCTGGCAATTTTTGTCAAATAGTGAATTGTTTCACTATTTGACCTTTGGGATTATCAAACACTAGTTAACTATATTCTTTTGCTTTGGTATAATGTGTAATTAATCTCTTTCATTGGTCAACTTCTGTATTTTTAACCCAACCCCAAATTGTTTTGTTGAGTACAGCTTTGTAGTATGGTTTGAGATCTGGTACTGCTCAGCCCCCTTTCTTAGGATTTTTTCACTGATTCCTTCCCCCGATATTCTTGATCTTTCATTTCTCCAGAAAAACTTTGTTGTTTTCTGTAGCTTGCTAAGTAATTCTTTTGTAGTTTGATTGGTATGGTAAGTAAATTAACTTAAGTTGCATTGTCACATTTATGATATGACTTAGCCTATCCATGAGCAGTTAATATTTCTCTGATTATTTAGATCTATCTTTATTTGTGTGAAGAGTGCTTTATAATTTTGTTCATATAGTTTCTGTGTGTGTCTTGGCAAGTCAATTTCCAAGTATTTTAAACTGTCCATAGTTATTTTAAATAGAATTTCTCTTTCTCTTTGTGCTGAATTTTGTTGGTTATATACAGGAATATTGGTGTTTTATGTAGGTTTATTTTATATCCTTCAGAATTTTTGCTGAAGTTGTTAATCGTTTTGATTGTGTTCCATAGGCAAGCCATCATTCCATCTGCAGAGTGAGTTTTCACTTATTCCCTCATTTTCTTTTTCTTGTCTTATTGCTAGAGCTGGCATTTCCAGCACAATAATGAATAGTAGTGATGATAGTGGACATCCTTTGGATCACCTTGATCCTATTGAAAAAGGCTTCTAATTTATCTTCATTACAGCTAATGCTTGTTCTTGATTTCAGATAGATAATACCATTTTGAGGAAATATCCATTTACTACTGTACTTCCCAGTATTTTTTTCTTAGCAGGAATAGGTGTTATATTTTGCCAAATACTTTCTCTGCAACTCTTGAAATAATAATGTATTTTTTATTGATATGATTAATTATGCTTATAGTTTTCCTAATATTGAGCCAGCCTATTATTATTTCTAGTACAAATGCAGCCTGCATAATCTTTGTGATATATTGCTGTAATCTCCTTGCTCATATTTTTTAAATTTTTTTGCATCAATATTCATTAAGGAAATTGGTCCAAAGTTTTCTCTCTGCTTTGACTCTCCTTAGTTTAGCTATCAAGACTACATTTATGTCATAGGAGAAACCTAGCATAACTCTTTCTTTACTTATTTTTTTCAAAGAGTTTCTGTAATTTGGAATTAATTGTCCTTTAAATGTTTGGTGGAATTAGCATGTAAATCTATCTGGTGGTATTTTTTTTCCTTACAGAGATTATTTATGTCTTGTTCAATTTCTTTTTCTACGACAGGGGTTATTGGAGCATTTTAATTCTTTTTTTGTTAATCTGGAAAATTTATATTTTTGTAAATATTCATCTATTTCCCTTTTATTGTCAGTTTTATTAGCATAGTTTGGCAGAATAACTCCTAATCATTGTCTTTTTTCCTTGTCATTGGTTGTCAATTTATCTTTTTCATTTTTGATACTGGCAACTTGGTTTTCTTTATTTTTTAAAACCAGATTAGCCAACGATTCATCTATTTAATTAAAAAAGTTACTTGTTTTATTTACTAATTCAATGGTTTTTAAATTTTCAATTTTGTTACTCTGTCTTTTGATTTATAAGATTTATAATTTGGTTTTAATTGGGGGTTTTTAATTTGTTGTTTTTCTAGTTTTTTAAATAAATTGCATGTACAATTCATCACTTTGTTCTCTTTCCTTCCATCCTCCCTCCCTTCCTCCCTCTCTTTCTTTCTTTCTTTCTTTCTTTCTTTCTTTCTTTCTTTCTTTCTTTCCTCTTTCTCTCCTTCCTTTCTTTCTTTCCTTCTCTCTTGTTTTCAACATTCAGTTTTAAGTTTTTGCTCCTTTCTCTCTGACCCCTCCCAAAGATGGCATGCAATCTGATATAGGATGTATATGTACCATCATATTCAATATATTTCCACATTAGTCATGTTGTGAAAGTAGAATCAGAACCAATGGGAAAAACCACAAGAAAGAAACAACAACAAGAAAAAGAGAATAGTAAGCTTCAATCTGCATTCAGACTCCATAGTTCTTTCTCTTGTTATGGACAGTATTTTCCATCATGAGTCATTTGGAATTATTAGATCATTGTATTGCTGAGAAGAGCTAAGTCTATCAAGGTTGATCATCACATAATGTTGCTGTTACTGTGTACAATGTTGTCCTGGTTCTGTTCACTTCACTCAGCATGAATTCATTTAAGTTTTTCACACTTTTTCTGAAATCTTCCTGCTCATCATTTCTTATAGAACAAGAGTATTTCATTACATCATACACCACAACTTTTCAGTCATTCCTCAATTGATGTATATCACCTCAATTTCTAATTCTCTATAGTTCCAAATTCCTCTCCAGAGTGGTTAGGTCAGTTAAAACTTCACCAGCAATGCATTAGTGTTCCAGTTTTCCCATATCTTCTCCAACATTTATCATTTTCCCTTTTTTTCATATTAGTCAATCTGATGTGGCACCTCAGATTTGTTTTAATTTGCATTTCTCTAATCAATGGTAATTTTGTTCTGCTCATTTTCACTTTTATTGATGT
>CM053771.1:342607742-342630529 GCA_028658325.1 Potorous gilbertii
TAGGCAATTGGAAGTAAGAGATTAGAGACCAAGGAAGAGATAAGGACTGGACAAATAGATCTGAAAATTATCAGCATAGAGAAGATAACAAAAGCCATGATAGTTATGAGATCTTCAGGTGAAATATTATAGAAGGAAAAGTGAAGATGGTCCAGGACAGAGCTGTGTGGGGCACCCATGGTTACAGTACTTTCATATCTAGACAGAGAGGGGATAATTTAATTTCTACATGTCAAGACAAGTATTAATAAAAGTATTAATTTTATTAACAAATAAGTTGATAATTGAACAACATAAAATTAATTAATTATTAAGCTTGATTCCAAGTTTTATATTGTCTGGGAAATAATAACAAACTTAGAATTAACCTTAGTCTTCCATTTGTTTTTTAAAAATCAAGTCTAAACATTAAACCATTGATTTTAGTACTACCTTCTTAGAACCAAAGAAGGCAAATATGTCACTTTCTCATTTGAACACTAACAAAACATTTGAAGTCAGTTGTCATGGTCTCACTTAACCAAATCTTCTTACTGCAGGTTTGATGTCCCTAATTCAAATGATCCTCATGTAGCATAGTTTCAAATACCTTCACTATTCACATTATATTTGCTCCAGTTTATAAATTTCCCTTCCAAAGGAACTAGTCACAATATTTTGTGTGTGGTTTAACCAGGGAAGGATACATCAGCACCATCATTTTAGACTACAGCAAATGTATTCCATCTAATTTATGGACTTGCTCAGCAGTATATCAGAGGTATATAATATACATTTTCAATGCCATATATTAACAACCATGCCAGTAATGGTGGAAACACTGTTGATTAATTAAATCTCTTAGGTCAATACAATGAGGAAAACTTAAATGTAAGTAAAAGAGTGAAAATTTCTTTTCCTTCTGAAAATGAAATAAGCTACTACAGTTTTATATGTATACACACATTACAGTGAAGTCATTCTGAAGAGTTACTACCTATGTTTAATTGACTCAAATGACCATTGGAAAACTATTTGGAGAAACCTAGTATCAGTATTTGGAAGCTAGATTAAAATTTTATTTATATATGGACATTGCAATCAATTCATTTGAAATAATACCATTGATGCAAATAATTAGTTTGGTTGTGAGTGGCATGGATAGACAGCTGATCTGGGATCTAAACCATTCCATTTCCAAGAGAGACTGCAATTTTCACTTTGTGGAGAGTAAGAGGTAGCCCTACGGCCTAGCTGGAGAAGGAGAGGACTACCAAGGAGGTGAACCCTTCATTATTTTGTCTCTAAAGGGGTAGTGGGCTAGAATTATATCTAACTACCACACATCAATTATTTGTAGGCTAATGACACAATAAGACATTAAAACTAAAAGTCATTTTCCTTTTAAGAAGAGGGTAACAGCTCACTATCATTAGTTTAGCTCCTGCCCACAAAGCACTGGTTACACAAAAGACCATAATGAATAAGCCTCTAAGTCAAAGTAAGCAGTAAACAGAAATAACGATGATTATGCAGCTTAACGTAAATAATAAGAATAAACCATAGTAAATGAACTGCTTTTCTTCAGAGCAGGATAAAACCTCAGCTTAGCTAAAGGGGGAACAATTTACCAATCTCACAGTATATCTGTATAGAGAGGAGTGGTTTGTGAGTTTGCTGTGAGCAGTTTCTTCCATTTCAAGTACTGATGATAAAGGAAAATTAAGAGGGAAGGATGGTAACTTCTACACATAGATGTAGTTCCTGGGATATTCAAAAATTCTCTCTAGAACTGGTTTGAAGAACACATAGAGTCATTGAATTAGAGAGGTCTCTCAGTTAGGAGGCACATTTGCCTCCATGCATATGGTAAATAGTCATAGCGCTATCCTTCCAATAACCAGTTCTGGAACTCCTCATCAGTAACTTTGCTGGGTTGTTATGAGGATCAACTGAGATATTTGTAAAAGTGCTTAGCACATTGCCTGGTACATAGTAGGCATTATTTGAATGCTTTTTTCCTTTTGCTTCCCCTTTTTCCCTATCCTGTGTCCCTGGGGCTCCTCTGATCAAAAGGTGGAATGGAGAGCTCCTTTCCAAATATTCAATTAATTAGGATACCCAGGCCAGTAATCTCTTAATTTCTCAGCCAGGGTGCACTCCTTTGGATTTCTCTACTATGTCCCCAAGCTGAATATCTTCCCTCCATACCCATTTTGTGCATTATCTTCTCCTCTGGAATTACAAACTCCTAAAGAGTAGGAACTATCTTTCTTTCGGTTGTATTTGTACCTTAGCTCTTAGCACAGTGTTTGGTATGGAGTAGGTGACTAATAAGTGTTTATTGACTGACTGTGGGAGAAAGTTGGGAAAACTTTGGGGTCCAGTCTTAAGTATTTCCATTCCCTCCAATAAGAAGGAGTCAGCAGGTAAGCATTAAAGGAATCTTTTTAGAAAAGAAAAAAAGACTTTTTGGAAAAAATTTCCAAAGATCTCATCAGGAAGAAAGCTCCATCTAAGACCTTCAATATAAATACATAAATCGATAACAGAGGTTAATAAAGGATTATAGCCTCTAGATCAGGTAAAATAATCCAGCCATCTTTGAACTTATATTGTAAAACAAAGAAAAATGAATTAAGACCCAATGAGACTGAGGATTCTGTATTTCCAAGTGAACATGGAATCAGAGAAGGATGCTCTTGAATCATTTAAAATAAATATGAAAAATATGAAACCACAGTTTATGGCCTGCACAGAAGAAATACTTGGTAGAGTTAAGAAACAAACAAACAACAAAACTTGAATCCACAGTGGTTCACTGAAGTCTCACTATAGAAAAAAATCAAAGAACAACTGATTGAGAAAATATACAGAATTGAAGAATAATCTGGAAGAAAGAAAAGAAATAATTGATAAGATTAAATAGTAAACATCATGTCTACAGAAATAAAAGATACTGTTCCTCAACACAGGACAACTTCAGGACGAGGGATCTCCCAAAAGGAAATGCCAAGTCAAACAATCTAAACAGAATCATGCAAGAAAAACAGCTCAGTTTGTGAACATAGAAAACAAATTGTTAATCAAAATAATTCATAGACTACTTCAGAAAAAAGAAATCCTCTACTGCAAACTCCAACACATATAGTTTTGGGATTACCTTAGGGATAAAAATACAAGCAAAAGAATGACATCTTCTGCACCCAAAGGGTCTGTCTGTGTTAGTCTTTCATTTTTGAAGAAGACCATGACATCAGGGAAATGATGACATGACTTGCACTTGACTTTATTTTGAGTGAGGAAGGGCTCACCAGCCTCATTTTCTCCTCCTGAGCCATCTGGATCTAGTGACCAGATATTCATCAAGATGACTGGAGAAGGCCCAAGATGCAATAGCCTTAGCCTACTCAGGTACTCACTTAAAACAAACTAAAATATGTTCATAGGTAGGAAAGCCAATATGATAAGGCAACAGGAGACCATGATGTCATATCTGAAGATAAAATGAAGGAACTACAGATTTTTAACATCAAGAAGAAAAGATACCCATTTCAAGAATATAAAGAACTGTCAAATGGAAGAAGCATTGAGACTGGTTTCTGAAGAAGTGGGGGTAACTCATTTTTGCAGAAAGTCAGTTTCAATCTTGACAAATGCAAAAGCTTCCTAACTATTAGGAAATTAGCTAATTCAGAAGTTATCAGGTTCCCTGTCTCTGAACGAATGACCACTTCTTAAAGATACTATAGAAGACATTCCTGTCCACTTACGAATTTAAGTTTTATGACTTCTGAAATCACTTCCAACTCTAAGATTCTATGATGAAGCTTTTATAATATACCAAAGACTTCCAGTATGCTAAAGATACTATTAAAAGACTTTTTGTGCTGAAAGGGGAGAGGGTGCAAAGTATACACACAGGGGTATAGTGATAAAGTCCATAGAGTCAGAAGCACAGTCATGAAGGGATAGAAATATGATCAGTCTAAGGCTGTCTCCAAAGATGGAGGTCCTGAAAGGAACTGAGCAATAGGAGAAGGGGATCAGCAAGACTAAGGGATATTCCAAGATGAGAAGACCTCAGACACCGAGAGAAGTTCCAAGGCAAGAAGGCAGATGAGTTATGGTGGCAAAGTCAATAAAGTCAGAATGACAGCCATGCATTCCATAGCTTATCCCATTAGGTACATTCTTTGGGATTCCCATTATATAGGATATCTCCAGTTGCCAGATTAATGGCCACTAAGGTTGATTTTTAGTTTAATGTTCATGTATTGGGCAGGGCCATCAGTAACTTAGGTAAAAGAGATTTTCTCAGGAACCAGGTCTTGGAGAAGATAAAATGTCAGGGTTTGAATGGAGGCCTCAGTGTCTGGGAGAATTGTAACCTGTTTATGAAGGACATTAATATCCAACAGACCTGAGTCAATCTTGGAAATTCCTTTTCCATCTTACAACATGCCTTACCCACCCTAGTTAGAAGGGCTCATTTTGTGTCACCCAAGTCATGATAGGTAACTATTTGGATTCATATGTGCTTCAGAACTTTGTATCAGGTGGCTTATAGGCCTGGGGATATGTAACAGATTTAATCCTCCTTGGCTAATAGTATATATCGAACAAAAATAGTTGTATGGTGCTACTGCCTAGCTCTGATAAGCAACGTCTAACTTAATACTAGACATAATATGACAGTGGATTATTGTCTATCCTTAAAGGAAAATGAGCTTTATATACATGGTTTTATAAATTCTCAGTGACAGTCCATTCAAGGACAAGAATTTTGTGTATGGAATAACCGATCTCATTGTCAGTAAAATTTCTACCAGCAAATTTCACAGACTTGTGGAATCACCACTGCCTTTATACTGCAACCATGCCTTATGAAATAGGCTCAGTGTTGGGCACAATAGGCTGGACTAGGTCTGCCCATGCTAATATTATTGCAGGTGTGAGATGGTCAACCAGATCCTTAAAGGGCTCTTCATATGTCTCATTCTACAATCTCCAAATGGGTGTTTAAGGTGGTTGTCAGATTTCTTTTTCCTCAACCACATTTAGGAGGCAGTTCATGGAGAGATAAAGCAGTGATAACACAGTTGTTCAAAATGTTTATGGTAACTACAAAATCCTAGGAAAGTAGAAGAAATAAATCACATCAATGAATCATTAAAGAAATTTAAAAAGCAGAGAACAGAAGAAAGTCTGAGGGACACAAACTGGGAAGTAGTGCTGGAGCTACCATGTTAAATTTGAAATATATTTTTAAAAAATCATATTTCAAGGAAATTTGTGATTTCATAGTTGCTCTCTCTCTCTCTCTCTCTCTCTCTCTCTCTCTCTCTCTCTCTCTCTCTCTCCCCGTGTTTATATTGGGAAATGTTCATATTTGCTGTTTGCCAAGTTCCTAATAATTAAAAGAAAAATTTAATGGTTTAGAGAAACTGAGAATGTTTAGTACGGAGAAGACAAGACTCAGGGAGGGAATTATAATAGCTCTCTTCAAGTATTTGAAAAGGCTGCCAAGTGGAAGGAGTAGACATGTTCTATCTTGACTCAGAGGCTAGAGCTAGGAATGACAGGTACAAGTTGAAAGAGGAAGATTTAGGCGTAATGTCAGTAAAAACTTCTTAATTAGAACTAAAAGTGGAATGAGCTAAAAACATTAAGAATGGTTAAAGCATAAAAAATTCAAGACTCTCCCAAGAATATCCTTTCTCAAGGCCCATGCTCCTGAACCACTGAAGAGTTTGTCTCACCCTGGAGCATTCAACTATCTTTGCAACCTTCTCATCCAGGAATATTCCTCATCAAGGCGTACTTTCTTTTTCTTTTGGTGAACATGTCTTGAAGTCCCAATTTTTTTGGAAAAGCCCATTCCAGCCATTCTTTATTGCCCTCAGGACCCTATTCCTTAAAGTCTAGACCTCAAAGTCAGACCTTTGCTGCTCTCTTCCTTCAGCATCTGGAGTATCTTTATCCTGGAACATGTGAGTACAATGACATCATCAGTGCTCATAGAGAGAGTCTAATTACACAGAGGCCCTGGGAGTGGTTCCGTTACTTTTTGGTAGACCTCAAAGAAGAAGAAGAAGAATACACTGGGTGAGGGTAGGAAAAAGAGAAGAAATAGGGAAATTAACTCATTATTATAGCATGAAGTGGAACTTTTTGCAAATAAGAAGCAGTGTTTGAGGAGGGGGATATGAGTAACACATCATCTGAATTGGTCAAAGAAAATAAGGATATATACCAACAGTTGGGTATAGAAACATTCACTCAATAGGAAAATAAGAGAGGAAGAGGCAAAGGGAAAGAGGGGATAAGAGGAAGGGTAGGTTAAGGGAGGAATTAGTCCTAAGCAAGTCAAACTCTAAGGAGAGGGGATTTCAAAGAGGATCTTAAAATAAAAAAAGTCAAAGAATATGTTATTAGGCTCTGGATGAGGGAATGAGAAGAGGGGTAGGGGAACAAAAGCTGTTTACACTAAACCTATAGTACCAATGCCAAACTCACTTCTCTTTCACCATATTCTTCTTTATAAAGAAAGAGCATAAAGAGAAAGTAGGTATAAGAGAACAGATGGAAGGAAATACATAACTAACAATCATAACTATGAAGGGGAATGAGAAGAACTTATCCATTAAACAGAAGAGGATAGATAGAAAACTGGACTAGAAATAAAAATTCAATAATAATTCAAAAAATGGATTTTTTTTTACAAGTAAAATACTTGAAATAGATGAACAAAGAGTTAAAATTAAGGACCAGAGGAAAAAATATGCTTCAGCCGGAGTTATAAAAAAGGCACGAGTAGCAATAATTATCTCTTATTTAGCTACTATAAAAATAGAGATAAACAGGTGGACTATATTTTGCTGAAAGATACCACAGACAATGAATTAATATAAAAACTAGATATATATGCAACTATATAAAGGAGATGACAAGATGCAACATTTATTTCAGTTAACAACTCTAGAAAATGCAGGAAGAAATGGAGCTTCCCTTAAAATGATAAATAGTAACTATTGAAACCAAAAGCAAGCATTATAAGTAATGGTGATAAATATTCCAATAATATTAAACATAAATAAGGATATCTATTATCACAGTTACTATTCAATATATACTGTCATAAATGTTAGGTACAGAAATAAAGAAAAAAGAAATTGATGGAATAAGCACAGGCAAAAATAAATAAAATTATATCTTTTTGAAGATGATGTCATTGTTTAATTAGAAAACTCCAGTCAAATAAAAATTAATTGAAGTCATTTCAGCAATGTTGAAGATAATAAAATGAATCCATGTAAATGATTAGCATTTCAGTTGCCAATAAAAAGTAGCAGGAGGAGGTAGATGAAGAAATCCTATTAAAATTAACTACGGAAAATAAAAAAAAATTAGGGGAATATACCTCTCAAGATAATACAAAAACTATGTGATCACAATTGTGAAACACTCTATACAAATAAAAACAGATCTAAATAAATGAAGAAATATTAACTGGTCACAGGTAGGCTGAGATACTATGAAAATGATGATATCTATATCAGATTTCTTATTCAATGTTGTATGAAACTCTCAAAAATATTTTGTAAACTTAGAAAAAAAATAACAGAATTGACTTAGCACTACAAAAGGTCAAGAATCTCAAGGGCAATGATGAAACAAAGTGGGAAGGATCTGAACCAGATCTCAAACTCTACTACAAAGCAGCAATCACTACAGTGATTTGGTACTGGTTTTTAAAAAAAGGGAATAGAGACTGATCAGTTGAACAAACTAGATGGACAAGATAAAGAAGTAAATCAACACAACAGCAAACTGTGTTGGACAAATCCAAAGATCCCAGTTAAAGGAGGAAATATGATTTTATGACAAAGATGACACTATATGACAAAAACTGGTAGGCAAACTTGATAGTAGTCTAGAAGAAATTCCAAACACTTCACAGCATAGAACAAAATTAACTCTAAATGGATATGTGACCCAGATAGAAAAGGTTACCTCATAAACAAATTTGGGAAACAAGAAAGGAAAGGGGAAAGAGAATAAATATTTATATGGGGTCAGGCACTGTGCTAAGTGCTTTAATTACCGTTTGAATCTATGGATAGAGAAAGAGTCCATGACTAAACAAGTGATAGATAATATCATACAGGTTAAAATGAAAAAAATATTGAAAAAGCAAATTTAAAGTAGTAATAGAAGAGAAACAGATTAGAGGAAAAAATTTTTGTAGCAAATTTTTTTTTTCTGAGAAGAGTCACATATTCAAGATATACCAGAAACTGATTCAAATTTATAGGACTAAGAGTCATTCCCCAATAGATAAATGGCCAAAGGAAAGGAAGTTTTCCCTTCCCTTCTTTTCCCTTCCCTTCCCTTCCTTTCCCTTTCCTTCCCTTCCTTTCCCTTCCCTTCCCTTCCCTTCCCTTTCCTTCCCTTCCCTGTATGTAAGGAAGATTTTGTTATTCTTTCTCAGGATTTAGTTTCTCAGGATCCATGACCATTAAAATGTCTGGTTTACAGGTGTTAGATATAACTCCCAAAATAGCGCCAAGGATCTTAGATAGTAATTTCTAGAATCATAGTGATAGGCAGTCCTATTGAGACTGTGCAGTGAGATATGGAGTGACATAATGTGATTTTTACTACTCTTGTGCTTAATGATGACATTGCTAAAGTTAACCTGTCAGGCTATTGCTGGCAATATACTTCTTTGTCTCTTGCCCTATAAAACAAGTGGAGAGTGATCAGTAAGTGGGGAATCCATAGGGGAATATGACAGTGTAATGCTGGGTGTGCCTTGATTGGCACCATCAAGGCTTGGAATCGGCCTTGATTGAGGCTTAGGGAATCTTGTAGGAGTTGCAACTCCTACTATATTCTCTCTGGCCCCTTCCAGAAGGGTGATTAGGGAATATTGTGGGAGTTGGTGCTTCCATTATTAGCAAATCCCCATTGAGAAGACGAGACTAAAATAATATAAGATTATTAACCCTCTGAAGCTGTCTTCTTGTCCTTCCTGTCTGAACAGATCAAGAGTCAACCTGTTAGAGACTGAAGTCCCAAAACTCCAGTGCCTCCTGTATGTTATTTGTGAAACATCCCCTCTCTTCTTTCCTTCCTTTTCCCCCTTGCCCCCCTTTCTTATTCTTTCTATCTTACCTAGACTAAAATTTCAGTGCCTACTCATGGAGCTGAACCTGCCAGACCTGCACAGGAGGTTTGTTTGTTTTTTTTTTACTTATTCTGTTTCCAACCTACGTGGATTTTCCCCTTCTCAAACATCCTAATTATCCCCTACTAGTGGTACCATACTTTGAGGATACCTTGATCAACTTCAACTTACTATAGCTCCAAATAATCAACTTTAAAAGATCTATCAGTTTCAATTTCCATGGTAGTAGGAATTACAGGTGTACATCTCCCTTACCCTGTAAACAGGCAGTTTTCAAAGGAAGAAATTCAAGCTATTAAATAATATGAAAAATGCTTGAAATCACTAAGAATTAGGGAAATGAAAACTAAAGCAACCTGAGCCTCAAACCTGTCAGATTGAAAAAGACAAAAGAGAAAAATGATGAATGTTTGAGGACCTATGAAAAAGAGGTATACTAATGCACTGTTAGAAGAGCTGTGAATTAGTTTGGCCATCACGGAAAACAATTTGGAACTTTGTCCAGAAAGTTACCAAACTGTAAATACCCTTTGACCTATCATGTTATAGCATGACTAAACCTAAATCCACTCCCCTCTCCCCCAAATCAAAGGAAAGTAAATGATCTACATTTACAAAATATCACCTCTTTTCATGGTAGCCAAAAATTGGTGACTAAGGGGCAACTAGGTGATACAATGGATACAAGTATCGGTCTTGGAATCAGGAAGATCTGAGCTCAAATCTGACCTCAGATGTTTATTAGCTGTGTGATCCTGACCAAGTTACTTAACTTCTGTTTTCTCAATTGTAAATGGGGAAAATAATTGCACTTACTTCCCAGGGTTGTTGGGAGCATCAAATGAAATAATAATTGTAGAGTGCTTAGCACAGTGCCTGGCACATGGTAAACACTACACGGTATTAATTGTTGTTATTTTTAATAGCTAAATAAATTGTGGCACATGAATGTAATGGAGAAGAACATCTTTGAAATACTTTAGAACTTTGATCAACATAATCATATACACTAAGTACAAAAGTCTGAAGGGGGGGGCAAAACATGTCATTCCCCTTCTGACAAAGAAGTGATGAACTTAAAATGCAGAGATGTGTGTGTGTTTGTCCTTCGTTGCCAAAGAAGACCAGGCCATCAGAGAAATGATGACATGACTTGTGCTTGACTTTGTTTTGAGTGAGGGAGGGCTGTGCAGATCACCAGCCTCACTTCTCCTCCAGAGCCATCTGGATCCAGTGACTGGATATTCATCAGGATGACTGGAGATGACCCAGGATGAGGCAATTGGGGTTGTGACTTGCCCAAGGTCACCCAGCTAGTGAGTGTCAAGTGTCTTAAGGTGAGATTTGAACTCAGGTCCTCCTGACTTCTGCACTGCATCACCTAGCTGCCCCCGAAAAATACAGAGATATTCATTGTTGGACATGCCTAATGTGAGTATTTGTTTTGGCAGACTAAACCTTATATGTGGCAACATTAAATTTGTGTATGGGGATATGTGTATTAATGGACCACTCACTTTCCACTGTATAAAGTAGAAACCCTCCCTTGTAACAGATATATAGTCAAACAAAATAGATCACTATATTGGCATATCTAAGAATGCATACCCCATTTCTGGCACAGAGGTTCATAATCTCTATGCTGAGTCAGGGTTTATATTTCATCTTTAATTTTTAAAAAATTAATTAATTTATTTTTAGTTTTTACCATTTAGTTCCATAAGCTTTTGAGTTCCAAATTTTCTCCCCATCCCTTCCTTCCCCCCCAAGATGGCATGCGATGTGATACAGACTATACATACACATTCATACTAAACATATTTTTACATTAGTCATGTTGTAAAGAAGAATTAGAACCAATGGAAGAAACCATGAGAAAGAAGAAACAAAAAATGAGAGAGCAAATGGTATACTTCCATCTGCATTCAAACTTCTAAGATTTTCTCTGGATGTGGATACCATTTTCCATCATAAGTCTTTTGGAGTTGTCTTAGATCCTTCATTGCTACCTAGAGCTAAGTCTATCAAAGTTAGTCTATCGCACAATGTTGCTGTTACTGTGTTACATAATTAGGAATGGTATTGCTGGGTCAAGTTTAATAGGCTGTTGGTCATAATTCCAAATTGCTCTCCAGAATGGTTGGATCAGTTCACAACTCCACCAACAATGCAATAATGTTCTAATTTTCCCACATCTTCTCCAACATTTATCATTTTCCTGTTTTGTCATGCTAGCTAATCTGACAAGTGTGACATGGTACCTCAGATTTGTTTTGATTTGCATTTCTCTAGTCTATAGAAAAGCATTTTTTTCATTTGACTATAGGTAGCTTTAATTTTTTTATCTGAGTACTGCCTGTTCATATCCCTTGACCATTTATCATTTGGGGAATGATTTGCATTCTTATAAATTTGACTCAGTTCTCTATATATTTGAGAAATGATGCTTTTGTCACAGACAAAATTCCACTGATCCACCATCCTTTATCTTAGCCAGTACTAAGTAGTTTTGATGATTGCTGCTTTATAATACAATTTAAGATCTGGTATGTCTAGGCCACACTCTCTTGTATTTCCCATCTTCAATCTTTTGAAATTATGATTGGTCACTACTTTGATCAGACTTCTGACATCTTTCATGACTGTTTCTTCTTATTTCATTTGTATGATCCTCATGTGGATTATTTTCCCAATTCCACTTTTGATATTTATTTGAACCAGTAATATTCCTCAATACTATTTCTTTATAGTAATATACTACAATTTGTTCAACTATTCCCAAATAGCTGGGCGGCTATTTTCTTTCCAGGTTTTTGGTACAAAACAAAAGGTATTCTTGTACCACAGTTCGTTCACTCCACAGTTGGTGAACACTTATTTTGTTTCAAGTTTTTCACAACAAAAATTTTATATCTATGTATTATAATTTTATATTTAGATATAATTATAATTATTTTTGTGCATGTTGGGCATACTCATATCCTCACTCTCCTAGGGATATATGCCAAAAAAATGGTATCACTCTGTCAAAAAGTCTGTTATAATATATACAGTTTGCAAACTATCTCCAAGGAAAATTTTTTTGTATGTTGCAGGAAACCTATCCACCCTCTTGTATACCGGTCAGGTATCTGCCATGGTGAAACAATTTTTGGGTCTTCTTGAATTCACTATTTTATTAGATTTGGCTGGCATCACACAGTCAGGGAACCCTAAGTGAATTGCTTCATCATCCTATGGGACAGACACTGGGTACAGAAAGAAAAAGCAAAATCAACTTTGCCTTCATGAAGCTTATGTTGTAATAGAGGACAAACATCATCTGAATAAGCATATAATAAATACAAACAGGACATAGAAGATGTGTTCCATCTTTCTTTGCCAAAGAAGACTCTGCCATCAGAGAAATAATAACATGACTTGCACTTGACTTTGTTTTTAGTGAGGGAGGGCTGTGCAGGTCACCAGTCTCACTTCTCCTCCAGAGCCATCTGAATCCAGTGACCAGATATTCATCAGGATGACTAGAGATGACCCAGGATGAGGCAACTGGGGTTAAGTGACTTGCCCAAGGTCACACAGCTAGTAGCTAAGGGTATTGGGAAAGGCCTCCTGCAGTTTGCTTTTGAGCTGAGACTTGGAGGAAGCCAGGGATTTTAAGAGGTAGAAGTAAGGAGTCAGTTTATTCCAGGCATGAAGAATATAGAATACAAAAGGTAGAGGGTGGGAGATGGAACATCATGACAAAACATCAACTAAGCAAATACATATGGCTGGATTGTGGAATGGTAAAAAGCTTAAATTCCAAACAGAGTAGTTAATTGTGGAGGTAACTGAGAGCTCTGGAATTCACTGGGTTGGGAAGTTAATTAGCTTTCCCCTTTTTGGCTATGAAACCATCCCCTTCTTTTTCTCTCATTTTCTGTTTTAATATTAATATTTTTTGTTGAATTTTAAGTTCCAAACTACTTCCCTCTTTTCCCACCCTGCACTAGAGAAGGCCATTATTTGACATAGATTTATAAATATATGTAAAACCATATATTTATGGTTCTATTTACATTCTTTCTCTGGAGGTGGGTAGCATCTTCCTTCATAGGTCCTTTGTAAGTTGATTTGAGTATTTATAATAGTCAGAATAACTCAGTTGTTCACAGTTGAACAATATTGCTGTTACTGTATACAACATTTTCTTAGATCTGCCACTTCATTCTTCATTATTTCATGCAAATCTGTCCATGTTTTTCTAAGATAATCAAGCTCATCCTTTCTTATAACATAGTAGCATTCCATCACAATCATATACCATAACTTGTTTAATCATTCCCCAATGGATGAACATACCTACAATTTCCACTTCTTTGCCACCACAAAGGGAACTGCTATAAATATTTTTAGAACATAGAGGTTCTTTTTCTTTTTCCATGATCATCATGGGAAACAGACCTAATAATGGTATTGCTAGGTCAAAGGGTATATAATTTTATAATTTGGGGGACATAATTAAAGATTGCTTTCCAAAATAGTTGGCTTAATTCACAGTTCCATCAACATTTTATTAGTGTTCTAATTTTTACGCCTCTTCTCTGACATTTGTCATTTCCCCCTCTATCATTTTATTCACTCTGCTAAGTGTGAGGAAACGATTCCCTTTTTGAACTTGGGTCCCATGCTTCCAAATGCAAATGGTGGCTTCCTTTTACAGCAACTTTATCCCACACCCAAAATCTCAAGTCCATGATCTTGATATCCCTTTATCCCTTCCTCCACAAAAATTTGAGTAACTCTTCATTTTTCATCTATCAGAGATTCTGCTTCCCCCTTAGAGTATGAATGCATTCTTCCCAAGGCTTCCCAGAATATATTCACTTTGTACTAAAACACAAGGTCACATGTGAAATGTGTAAATATAATATGCCTAATATATCTAACTGATGAAATAAAGGGAGGAAAATTTATTTACTTTTTGAAAATTCTACCATTGTTGCCAATTTAGCTGTGGAATTCAGATCTATTCTGCAATTTAAATTGAATAGATTTCAGTTCACCTTTCATGTTCTTTTTCTTTCCTTCCTATAAGGGTCCAGATAATCTATGCAAAAACCTCAAATAAAATTGCCTGAGGCTATTTCCTGTTGTTGTTATTTCCCTTACCAAATCACAGTCTTGCCTATTAACTTCATATTTCTCTATTCAGAACTTCAGCATCAAACATTTATTAAGCTTTGGCTGTGCAAAGTTCTGAGAATACATGCTCTGACTTAAAGAAGCATATGTTCTTGCAGGAGTTATTGTTATTAATAATTTTTAAACAGATATGTAATTTTGTTGACATAGGGAATTCTTGATAAGGAAACTCCACGTAACAGGGTAGATTAGTACTACTAAACAATTTTTGGTCAAGAAAGCTTTTGAGAGGTTCAGCAATGTGTCCAGGTTCATATAATCAGTACAGTCAGAGATAGAACTTGAAAGCAAGGCTTTCTGATTTCAAGGCTGGTTCTCCATTTACTACTATTTGTTGCCTTTTTCCTTAGGCAAAATGTAAAATATATAAAAAAAGTATAAAGTATAAATTGCAAGATAGCTATGAAACTACTATTGGTAAATTCACCATCTCTTCTACAGTCTTTGTCATGAACAAAAGTCATAGTTTAATCACATCTTACCACAAGTCCAACCTTTAAGAATTGATGATTTTCTAAATTTCAAGCACAGAGCTAAATTTTTTTGTCATAATTGTTAAACATTAGCATTTTTTATGATAAGTAGTAAAGTGCCAATAAAGATGTAAATGTCCATTACAGTGCACCATGATGTAGAAGTAATAATGAAAAATCTCTCCTTTTGTGATTGCTTGTTTAGTGCTTGACATTCCACCAAAAAGAGGAGGAAAAGACTGTGCTTAAATTATTATTCAATACAATATTTGTAAATATCTTTGATTCCTAATTTCTGAAAGACATATGCTTCTCTAGTCTAACTTATAGTACCACTGATCAATCAGGACAACCTTTTCAACTGATAATTATATAGAATAAATTATAAATATGTATTTGGCCATGAAAACAGCCCTTCCCTGTATGTTAGACATGCAACATTATGCAGGGAATTAAGATAAGGTTAAAATAAATCGGGAACTGAGAAATTGTCATCTACATTCACTATGATGTGCTGTGATGACCATGACAGTGAAAGAAACTCATACACCTACCAGTCAAGTCTGTGGAGAGTTCAGGAAGGGTTAATTTTTTTTTCTGTGACACTGAAATTGAGGGCAGCTGTAGGTCATATTCACATCCCAGTCTCAGGAAAATGAACCTGTGAGACAGACCTAATTATCTGCTAAACCAAAAGCCAGTCTCAGTTCAATAACTTATGACAGACCTAGCAGCCAAATATAGTGTTACCATGGCAACGTGAGGGGGAGGAGCTTCTACTGCAGTAGAGAATAAGAAGAAAAAGGACTGTAACCTTAAATATGCTGTAGTCATTTCATCTTTGACAAGTCGGTTTGCCTGCAAAATCAGATTATCCCCTTTAATATCTCTCTCCACTTTTACATTCTTTATAATTATGGAAAGCTAAGCATTCAATTACAGTATTCTTTGGGTTAAAAAATGTAAGTAGTAACTGACTAAATGAAGATTAATTTTAAAGGAAACAAAATTAATTGTCAGCAGTTCCCTGACCCTCCCACAATCCTAAACACACGTTAGCTAGGAAAGAGGTGTGTGACATGAAGTCTTCCTTTCATACTAGTGCTTCATCACTGAATTCAGTAATATTTGGTTTTCTAGAATTCAGGTTCATTCTGGCCTCAAATCCTATACAAAGAAGAAAGTTTTAAGGGATTAAGATTGCAGCCTTTGTTTACTTTAGCAGCAATTAGGTGAAAGAGGTTTGGAAAGAGATTAAGAGAACGTGGTAAAACCCAATGTTTGAAGAGGCAACAGAAAATAGTGCTATACATTAAAGGTAGATAAGAACTCTTAGGTTATTCATTCCTTTTCTTCTTAGTGCCAGATCACTTCATCTATGATTACTTTTCATTTCAATGTTTAGGTACAATAGGAAACTTTTTACTTTTGGGAGATGATATGGCACAAAACATATTCTGTGCTTATGGACTCCGTCAATGAGAATATCAGTGAAACATTCATTTTAAATGTTAATGCACTACGAGGGACAAACTTCACAAATGGTAAATTTGGAGTAAGTGGACCTGTGTTCAAATCTCACTTTGTTGTGTGACCTTCAATATATTATTTAATCTCTATGAGCTTCAATTTTCTCACTTTTAAAATGAGGGGCTTGAACTAAATGACTTCCAACATCCCTTTCAGTATATATCTAGATTCTGTAATTTAATAATAGCAAATAATCCATAGTTCAAGGGCAGATTCTTAAATATTCCATTATTGCCAAAAAGAAAGAGAAGAAAGCATGTTTAATGTGGTTGAGAATGATATCACATTAATTTTGGTCCCAAGTCAATCATCTAGCAATTATAAAAAGTCTCCCAAACATATAATTTATGATATAATAAACCACTCCTAGCACATGTCTATATACTCTATAAAAGTTAAAAAATTCTATGGAATTTCATCATGCAGGATGGAAAAAGAAAATAGATTTTCTTCTTTAGCAGTACTCTGACAGAATGACTCAGAACTTTTCACCACGACACAGAGAAAAACCTATTTCTAAGTAATTAATGCAAATAGATACTATGTATTATCTGGATAATTTCATCATTTTGTACTTAAAGATAGATTTTAAAAAAAAAATCTCTTAAAACACGGTTCATTATCTATTTTCTGAGAAACTACATTTTTAAATATACAGTATAAAAAATATTCTTGAATTCCATGTCATTCCTGTATATAAAAATAAGAATCATGTTGTACTTGGGGTTAAATTTAGAGAGAAATGCATGAATAACTCACACTAATACTAATGAGTATCAAGGGATAGAAAACACACTTGTTATAGGATTAACATGACTAAGTACTTACTACACATGTTAGTGAAATTCAATCATTTGTGAAACCTTGGTAACATATTCTATCAGATGCCACATCTTTTAAAAGTATTTTCCCCACACCCTCTTCATATAAGCAGTAGGCACATATATACCTATGTAAGCATAAATGTGGAAAGAAAATCTACAACCTTACCTTACATTTCCGTACATATCAATGTGTTCTAAAATGACACCAACATGAACCAAAGAGTTTGAATGTGAAGTGAGCAAAAAAGAAAACATGAAAATTATAAAAACAGGGGAAATGAAATGTTTTGATTATTTTTCAAGCAGGAGGAGACAAATTATGCCCCCCCAATACTTTTTAAATTCTATTTAAAGTTAGTAGAACAAAAATTACAAAATAGACTTTACAGAAATAAAGATATATAATTGGAGAGACATTCATTGCTTATGATTGGGCCTCATCAATATCATGAAAATGACAATATATAGGAAATTAATTTACAGAGAACACCAGTCCAAACATCTCAGGGTTAAGATTCCTGCAATGGGGAAGATATGACTGTGTGGAAGTTAATCATTGATGAATGAGTTTAGGAAGTTATTAATATCATTCTTGGTGCAGCCTGGAGTGCAGTCTAGAGCAGAGTCTTCTCAGGGCACTAGGTAGCTCAGGTGAAGGGAACAGTGTGGGGATCTAGAGTAGTCTTGCCTTGTAGGTAGGAAGGATCCCTTGAATGTAGGAAGAAGCCAATGCAGGAGTCCCCTATATGATGGAATGGCATGAATGTGTATTTATGTCTCTCTCCTGTAGGCAAGTAGGGTCCTCTGTGAGTGGGAAAAGGTCATCCTAAGAAACCAGTACTCAGTGTAGTAGAACTGAGCCACATTTTGAGTCTACTTCTTCCTCCATCATCCCAGAGCCTGAGATAATGTAGGAAGTGTATATCTCTAAAGCTACTCTAAAGTAGTTTGCTCTTGATATATCTTTGAAGTAAATATCACTTTGAAAAAATCAATTGACATGAAGACCTAAGTTCAAATCTAGTCTCAGATCTTTACTAGCTGTGTGACCCTGGACCTGTCACTTAGCCCCTGTGTGCTTCACTTATCTCAACCCTAAAATAGGGATACTTCACAGGGTTAAAGTGAGGCTCAAATGAGATAATGTTGATAAAATGTTTAGCACAGTTCCTGGCCCATATTTCATGCTTGAAAAATGTTTGTTTCCTTCCCCTTTTCCTCCCAATAGAACACGGGCACTAGACATTAATAATGTGAACATAGTTGGTGAGGGCTAGAACTGATGGAAATGATAAAAAGATAAAACACACTCAAAATAACACCAATTATATAGATACATATGTGTCTTTTTCTTTCAAAATTATTTTATTTTATTTTAAAATAAATTTTATTGATATTTTCTGATTCTAACATCACTATAGTAATCTTATATGTCCCTCTTTTTTTCCCTCCCCAAGAACCATCCAGAATATCAATGTTATTTATTTATTTTTTTAATAATTTTTTAGAAGGGAAAAATATTAGCACAAATGATCAATACATTGAAAAAAGTCTGAAAATATGTGATGTGTAATGCCTGTGGACCTCCCACCTCCATGAAGGGATAGGTTGTGGATGTCTTCTCATATCTCTTCATTTGAGTCCTGCCTGACATTTATTATGACATTTACTTTTGATTTTTTCAGAGCATCATTTTTCTTCCCACTTACATTGTCATAAATATTGTATATATTGTTTTATTGGTTCTGCTTATTTCACTCTGCCCTGGTTCATACAACCTTATTTCTTATAGTACAGTAATATTTCCTTACAGTCATGTACCACGATTTGTTTAGCCATTTCCCAATTGTTGGCTTTGTTTCTAATTATATGGTTATTACAAAAGTGCTTCCATTAATATTTTGGAATATATGGGGACTTTTTTCTTTTTAATGACTTCCTTGGAACATAATAAGTAATAGAATCTCTGGTTCAAAAAGACACATTTTCATCACTTTGTTTTATTATTTAAATAAAAAATTACTTTCTAAAATGCTTGTACCATTTCATAACTCTACCAATGAACATTAGTTTGATATGTGCATTTTTAAAAAAAATCAGAATTTTATTAGTATTTTTCTATGATTCATTTGGAATCATCTTTTCTTTTTTGATTAGTATCCTATTTTTTCCCAATACAAGTAAAAACAAATTTTAAGATTCATTTTAAAAACTTTGAATTCTAAATTCTCTCCCTTTACACCTTCTTACCTCCCCCCATTAAGAAGGCAAACAATCCAACATTGGTTATACATGTGTAGCCATGAAAAACATATTTCCACATCAGTCATGTTGTGAAAGAAAACACAGGCCAAAAAAAAAATCTGAGAAAAATAAAGTAAAAAAAAATATTCTTCAATCTGTATTCAGACACCATCAGTTCTTTGTCTGTTCTTTCATCGTAAGTCCTTCTAAGTTGTCTTGGATCATTGCATTGCTGAGAATAGCTGTCATTCACATGCCATTTTTGTAGGCAGTACATATCACTTTGAATCAGCTCATGTAAGTCTTTCCAGGTTTTCCTGGGAGAATCCTGCTCTTCATTTCTCCCAGCACAATACTGTTCCATCACATAACACAATTTGTTTGGCTATTTCCCAATTATTGGGTATCTCCTCAATTTCCAATTCTTTGCCCTGGAAAAGAGCTTCTACAAATACTTTTGTACATAAAAATCCTTTTCCTTTTTGTTTTTTTCTCTTTTGGAATGCAGGCCTAGTAATAATATTACTAGGTCAAAAGGTATGTATGCATGGTTTTATAGCTCTTTGAACAGAATGGTTGAAACAATCACAACTCTACCAACACAGCTTCACAGCTCCATTAATGTCTTGTTTTTCCCACATTTCTTCCAACATTTGTAATTTACCTTTTCTGTCCTATTAGTCAATCTAGTATGTAGGAGGTACTATCTCAGAATTGTTTTAATTTGTTTTTCTCCAATCAGTAGTGATCTAGAGCATTTTTTCATGACTATGGATAGTTTTGATTACTTCATTTGAAACCTTCAAAATTGTCAGTCATTTATCAATCAGGAAAGGGTTCTTATTTTTATAAATTTGACTCACTTCTGTATATGTTTGAGAAATGAGGTCTTTATCAGAGAAACTTGCTTCAATTTTTTTCCACAGTTACTACTGCTAAATATATTTCCATCCATTCCATTTCTCCTCCCCACTGTTTATTTTATTCTCTCTTTTCACCCTGTTCCCCCTCAAAAATGATTTGCTTCTGACTACAACCTACCTCTATCTGCCTTCCCTTCTATCACCCTCCTTCTCCTGTTTCCTTTCCCTCCTACTTTCCTTTAGGTCAAGACAGATTGCTATACCCAAGTGAGTGTGTATGTTACTCCCTCTTTGAGCCATTCTGATGAAAATAAATTTCACTCACAGCCTCCTCACGTCCTCCCTCTTCTCCTCCACTATTTTTTCTTCCCTCTTTTAAGTGAGATAATTTACCCCATTCAACTTCTTCCTTTCCCCAAATACATTCCTCTTTCTCACCCCTTAATTTTATATTTTAAAATATTGTCTCTTCATACTCAACTCACACCTGTTCTCTCTTTCTGTATATACTCCTTTTAACTGCCCTATTGAGAGAGTTTTTGAGTTACAAGTATCATCTTCCCATGTAGGAATAGAAATAATTTAACCTTTTTAAGGTCCTTATGATTTTCCTTTCCTGTTTACCTTTTATGCTTCTCTTGAGTTTTGTATTTGAAAGTCAAATTTTCTATTCAGCTCCTGTCTTTTCATCAGGATTTCTTGAAAGCCCTCTATTTCATTGAATGTCTATTTTCTCCCCTGAATACTCAGTTTTTATGGGTAGGTGATTCTTGGTTATATCCTAGCCCCTTTGCCCACCAGAATATCATATTTCAAATGTTCCAATCTTTTAATGTAGAAGCAGTTAAATCTTGTATTATTCTGACTATGGCTCCATGATTTTTAACTTTTTATCTTTTGGTTGCTTGCAATATTCTTCCCTTGATCTTGGAGCTCTTTTTGTGATCTCTTTCAGGAGATGATCAGTGGATTTTTTCCATTTCTATTTTACTCTGTGATTCTAGAATGTCAGCACAGTTTTCCTTGATAATTTCTTAAAAGATGATGTCTAAACTCTTTCTTTGATCATGGCTTTCAGGTACTCCAATAATTTTTAAATTCTCTCTCCTGGATTTATTTTCCTGGTCAATTATTTTTTCAAGGAGATAGTTCACATTATCTTCTATTTTTTTCATTTTTTTGTTTCTTGATTTATCATAAAGTTATTAGTTTCCATTTGCTCAATTCTAATTTTTAATGAATTATTTTCTTCAGTAAACTTTTATACCTTCTTTCCCATTCTGCCAATTCTACTTTTTAAGGAGTTGTTTTCTTCAGTGAATTTTTGTGCCTCTTTTTCCGTTTGTCCAATTCTACTTTTTAAAGCATTCTCTTCTTTCATTGACTTTTTGTACCTCTTTTACCACTTGGCTAGTCTGTTTTTTAGGGTGTTATTTTCTTCAATTTTTTTTGTGTCTCCTTTACTAAGTTCGACTCTTTTTTCAGGGTTTTCTTGAATCACTCTTATTTTTCTTCCCTATTTTTTCTACCTCTATTTCTTGATTTTTAAAACTATTTTTGATCTCCTCTGTGGCCTGTGACTAATTCAAATTGTTCTTGAAGGCTTTGGATGTTGGAGCTTTGTTGTCTTCTTCCAAGTATGACTTTTGATCTTACTTGTCACCATAGTAATTTTCTGTTTGCTCATTTTTTTCACTTTCTTGACTTTTAATTCTTTGCTAGAGTGGGGCACTCTATCTAGGGCAGAGATCTCAAGTAGTGGTTTTGTGCAACTTTTTTCAGAGATACTTCCAGGGATCTGCAAGTTTTTACTTCTTCCAACGTGGCATGACTTAAGGGGAAGTGTGTTCTCTTCTCTCCTGGTCTGTGCTCTGGTCTGGGTGTGACCACAAACACTCTTTTCTTCCCTGTAACTGTCAGGACTGTGAACCAGATCTGAGTATGAATAGAGCAACAGACTTTTGCCCCCAGTGCCAACAAAGAGACCCTTTAAGTCTCCTACTGATCAATTATTTGACTCCCTTACCTTCTGCAGACTGAGAGCCCTGGAAGTAATCCATTTAAAGTTTTCTTTCACCACTTGGAGTCCTCTAAGAGTCACTTCCTTAAGGTTCTGGCATGACTACTTGCCTTTCTGTTGGGTTCTATCACCAGACGGCCAGAGCCTCTAGGAATCATTATCCATAACATCAGCGAGAACAATTTGTTTTGTAGTATGACGTTACCAAATTCAGTCTTCATGTCAATCAGCATATAGCTCTTAGGTAACCAGGAGCTTTCCAGTATTTCAAAAAATAGCTTGGGTGGAATGACTCAAGATGTCCACCTCAGTCTGATCTATGTTTAATACAGCAAAACACTATTTTGCAGCAATAAACTGTAGATCACTGTGGATCGTTGTTGGCATTATTCTTGAAAAATAGCACCATTTTAGGTGGGTAGAACTTGTATTCTTTGCCAGTAGGAGTTCTTTTGAGAAAAGAACCAGTTGTAA
>CM053771.1:342631029-342653638 GCA_028658325.1 Potorous gilbertii
TTCCTAATTGCCTTTTTCCATATTGACCCTGCTTCCTGATCATCTAGGCATGTAAAAAGACCTATTTACATGGAAGAAGTTTCCTTCAGACTTTCCAGATGTCCCAAGATCATACCATCTAACTTTGTTGACCAGACACATTTCCACTGAAAGCTAAGTGTTAAAGTATTCTTATTTAAATATCTTTCCTTTGCAATGGCTACGTAAACCAATTTGTGTTAACTATTTAAATTATCTCATGTCATTCCAACAGCGAACCTAAAGGAATAAGGTAATGGCTGATTTTGGCCTGTCCATTAAATACCTTGGCCTTCTTTGACGACTTCTCCAGTGCCTGAAATGTGCTCTCTCCTTGATTGTACCTGTGGGAATTCCCCATTTCCTTTAAGATACAGTTCAAATGCCCACTTCTGGATGATGTCTTTCCTGGTTTCCCCACACATACACCCACCACCCACGGTTACCTTAAATCTCATATAGGTAATACCTTCTTGAAAGTCCTATGCTCCATGCTGCAAAGTTGGAGGGAAACATGACTCCTGATTAATTGAGAGGATATTGATTCTGATACTACAAACCTGCCAGAAAGGACTTACTTGAGTCAGTTGCAGACAAAATTTGAGAGAGAACCTCCAGTAAAGCATTCAAGAAAGTGAGACAATATTGAATCTCATGAACTTTCTAGTAGTGGAATGAAGATTTCAGAATTGCATTCCTTGAAATAGAGAACTTTCAAGCATTCTTGATGAAAAGAACAGAGATGAATAAAAAATTTGACTTTCAAATACAAGACTCAAGAAAAGTATGAAAAGGTAAATAGGAAAGAGAAATCATAAGGGACTTATTAAAGTTGACCCGTTTACATTCCTACATAGAAAGTTGATATTTGTAACTCATGAGACCTTTCTCAGTATTAAGATAGTGGAAAAAAAGTTTATAGACAGATGAATTACGGAGTTGAATATGAAAGGATGATATCTAAAAAAAATAAAATTAAGGAGAGAGAAAGGAATGCACTGGGAAGAGAAAGGGAGAGATAGAATGAGGTAAATTATCTCACATAAAAAAGGGAAGAAAAAGCTTTTACAATTCAAGGGAAGAAGAAGGAGATGAGAGGGAATGAGTGAACCTTACTCTCATTCAATTTGTCTTAAAGAGGAAATAACATACACACTCAATTGGGTATGAAAATCTATGTTATCCTACAGGAAACTAGGGGGGAAGGGGTAAAAAGAAGGGTATGATAGAAGAGAAGGCAGATTATGGGAGAGGATAATCAAAAATGAACACTTTTGAGCAAGGACAGGGTCAAAGGAGAGAATAAAATAATGGGGGGAACAGATAGGATGGAGGGAAATATAGTCTTTCATAACATGACTACTATGGAAGTGTTTTGAATGACTACTCATTTATAACCTATATCAGATTGCTTGCCTTTTCAATGAGTGTATTATTAATGTAATTTTTTTTTTGCATAATAGGAATATCTTTCCAATCCTTTAATAGGCCCATGTGACCTGTTTGAGTCACATGGAAGCCTGAGTCACATGAGTCAGTGGTGGGAGGAGTTTGGTAAATGGGTGGAGCAGGAAGGGTAAAGAAGAGCTGAGAGGAAGTTGGTCATAACCGCTAGACCTGAGAGAGAGAGGAAGCAGGCAGGGAGGTGTGAGTGTTTATTTGTGGGGAGGGCCTAGCACAGGGAAGGCTTGGAGATGGTGGTACTCCCTACATTGATATTATGTATAGATTTCTTTGTTGCTATGTGGATTTGCGTAAGGGCAAGCAAAGTAGGATCTTTTGCTGTTTTTGTTTTAGTATAATCAAGTGCCTCTGATTCAATCTTGTCTTTATCAACCAAGAGTTTTTGCTAGGAGTACAGAAACAAGAGTTTCTTTAACTAGAAACAGTATGTATTTGTATTGTTAATGTGATTAAAGATCTTCCCCACCCATTAATGGTGAATTAGTGAAAATTTGTAGGAAGGCCCATACCTTTTGTTAATGAGGCACTGCTTCTCAAGGGTTGGGATGCCCTCTGGCTCTAAAAAAGGCATTAATATTCTCAGGGTGAGATTTTTCTTTGGAGCTTGGTTTTTGGAAGAAGCTTTGTGTGCCAGATGAGACTCTGGGAAGTCACTAAGGAGCCCCCAGCTTTGAAAACCCAGATGTTGGTGCTTCTCTCTGACAACTATGGTCTGACAGCTGAACCTGTCTGTTGATTTGTGATATATATTGATTTCCTGAACTAAGTGAATGATATATGTGCTTGATTAAAGGAGATTGTTAACCCCTCAAAAGTTGCCTTTCTTTTCAGAAAAGCAGATCAAAGAACCTGTGATAGCCCCACCCTGTATATGTTGGGGTGCTTACTGTTACAATTTGGCTTTCTGGTGTTTGAACAAATGTTTTGGTTCTGCCTTCCATGAAGAGTCTGTTTTTTGCAATTCAGAGCATATTCATAACCACATTGGGTGCTGTGCAGATCACATTGGTGTTGCAATGGAAGTGGGTGGGAAGGGAGGAAGGGAGAAAATTTGGAACTCAAAGTTTTAAAAAAAAATGTTAAAAATAGTTTTTACATGCAACTAGGAAATAAGATATACATGCAGTGGAGTATAGAAATCTATTTTGCCCTACAGAAAAATAGAAGGGAAGAAGATAGAAAAGGGGAGAGGGATGGTAGAAGAGAGGGCAGATTGGAGTAGTGGGTTATCAGAATATTTACTGTTTTGGAATGGAGTAGGGGAAGAAATAGGGAGAAAACTTGAAACTCAAAATCTTGTTGAAGCAAATGTTGAAAGCTAAAAATAAATTAACTTTAAAACAAAGAAATAATGAGCAAGCAGATTTCAGGAAAACTTGGGAAGACTTACATGAACTGGTGCTGAGTGAAGTGAGCAGAACCAGGAGAACAATGTACACAGTAATAGCAACACTGTGGGATAATCAACTTTGACAGACTTAGCTCTTCTGAGCAGTACAATAACCTAAGAGAATGATGAAAAATGCTATCCACATCCAGAGAAAGAAAGATGGAGTCTGAATGCAGATTGAAACATAGTATTTTCTCTTTGTTGTTGTTTCTTCTTTCTTGTGTTTTTTTCCTTTTTGTTCTGATTCTTCTTTCACAACATGACTCATGTGGAAATATGTTTAATATGATTATACGTGTATAACCTATATCAGATTGCTTGCTGTCTTGAGGAGGGAGGGAGAAAAAATATTGGAACTCAAAATCTTATAAAAGCGAATATTGAAAATTAACTATTACATGTAATTGGAAAAATTAAAATACTATTAAATGGAGGAAAAAATCGATAGCCTTGCTAAATACATATGCTATAGGTGTATATCTCTAAGTTCCCTCTCCCATTGGAGTGCAAATCCTTGAGGGAAAGAATTGTATCAATTTTGTATTTGTACCCTCAGCATCTAATACAGTACCTGTCATATAGTGCATATAATAAATATTTATTGATTGATCAGTTGATCAATTAGACAATACAATTTTGACTGATTTTCTTTCAGCTTTTAGGCTGAATTCTGAATCTCTGCAGTGCTCCAGAGACTGATGTAATTAAAACACTATTATGTTCAAAACGAAGCATCTGGAGATCCTCACTATCTAAAGGGCATCTCCCTTCCATTTGTACTCTTTGTAATATGTGCTCTAAGACAATGGCAAGAACTTTTGGTTCTATTTTATATAAAGAATCAGAGGATCTTTACATAAAATTATCTCTTTTCTCATACCTATCAAGGTATCTTGTATGGTTAACTTACGCATGGAAAACACTATTTTGGAGAAGAACTTACGAGATTTCATTTTGCTCTGATTAATCAAATGCTCTTCTAGAATAATAAAAATTAGACATGGAAGGATATTTTTTTTGTGGTTGTGCAATTGTTTCAGTTGTGCCCAACTCTTTGAAACTTGATATGGTGTTTTCTTGGCCAAGAGACTGGAGTGGTTGGCCATTTCCTTCTGTAGTTCGTTTTAGAGATGAGGAAACTGAGGGTTTCCCCTCAAATAGGGTTAAGTGACTTGAACAGGTTGACACAGCTAGTAAGAGTCTGAGGCCAGATTTGAACTCAGAAAATAAGTCTTCTTGACCCCAGCCCTGGCATTCTATCCATTGTGCCACCTGTCAGTCAATTCTGTGACTGTGAAGACATAGTTTTTTTGTACAATATTCTTTACAAAAATCTTTCCATTTCCTTCTAGTATTTATAACATATCATCAATAGGTATATATAGAGGTAATTTTCATAAAGATTCTATAGGTAAATGTATTAGTAGTTATTGATATCCTCTTGATTGGTTTTAAATAGCATATGATACTCGTGATCTTTAAGATATATCAGTTTCCTGGATGTGCATGATCTTTAAGATATAACAGTTTTCCAGTGCTTCAAAATTGTTTCAGCTTGAGCATAAATTTCATACATATGTGTATGTACACTTGCACATATGTTTGTACATAGATACACATTTATGTGCATAGTGTATGTGTATATGTAGACCATACATTTCATATAGTGATTTCATCAGTAAAAGAAATCCAGACTAGTAAACTCTCTCTACCAATGTGGGTCAACACTATCTTTAAAATTCAGTCTTAGAGAACTACTAAGAACATAGAGATGTTAAGTAACTTTGCCCAGGATTGTGCAGCCAGCATGTATCAGATGTGTAACTTGAAGCAGGTCTCCCTGGCTCTGAGGCCATCTCCCTATCAAGGTGTAAAAGCAAGCACTCTGACATATACAGGAGGACCTGCTAGCACAGCTTCTTAGATCTGCTTTTCTAAAAGGAAAGGCAAGGTTTTTTTTTTAATTTAATTAATTTGTTTTTGGTTTTCAATAATCACTTCCATAAGCCTTAAATTTTCTCCCACTCCCTCCTCCCTCCCTCCACAAGATGGCATGCAATCTTAAATGTGCTTATTGCATATTTTCAACTGAATGGCTTGTAGACATATTAAACTTAACATGTCAAAATTTGAACTCAGCATCTTCACACATAACACACAAGTACCTCTCCCATCCTTATAACTTCCCTCTTACTGTCAAGGGTACCAGCATACTCCTAATGACTGAGGCTTCCAACTTAGATGTCATCCTCAACTCCTCACTTTCATTGATGACTCATATCCAATCTGTTGTCAAAGCCTGTCAATGTTAAACCATTTCTTATATATATCCCCTTCTGTCTTCTGACACTACCACCATCCTGATACAGGCCTTTATTACCTCCCACCTGGACTATTGAAATATTCTGTTGGTTGGTCTCCCTGACTCAAGTCTCTCCCTCACTCCAATAAATCTTCCAAACACCTATCAAATAGATTTTTCTGAAGTGCAGGTTTTATCATGCCAACCCTATTCAACAAACTCCAACATCTTCTATTGCCTCCAAAATCAAATATAAAATCTTCTATCTCTCATCCCAAGCCCTTCTTAGCTTGACTCTTTTCTATTTTTCTAGTAGTAAGAAGTTACACCTTACTATTCTCCAGGTTCTCTGAAAGCCAATCTATCAATAAACATTAAGTGCCTTCCATGTGCCAGGCAATGTGCTAAGTGATGGGGATACAGAAAGAAGAAAAAGACAGTCCCTGCCCTCATGGAGCTTATGACCTAGGAGGATACCAGGATAAATAGGAAATAATTGATAAAAAGGAAAGCCCTAGAATTAAGAAAGATCAGGGAAGTCTTCTGGTAGAAGGTGGGATTTTAGGTAGGTTTTAAAGGAAGCCAAGAGGTCAGTAGTTAGAGCAGAAGCAGGCACAGAGGTCAGCCAGAGATAATGCTCAGAGTCAAGAAACGGAATGTCTTTGGAGCCAAGAGGCCATTGAAGAGTACCTCCCCCTGAGTAAGATCTAAGAAGATTGGAAACATAAGAGAAATCTAGGTTATGGAGGGCTTTGAATGTCAAGTAGAGCATTTTGGATTAGCAGGTAGAGGCAATAAAGAGCTACTTGAGTTTATAGAGTGGGGGTGCCATGATCAGATCAGCATTTTAGGAAAATCACTTTAGTGGCTAAATGGAGGATGGATTATAATGAAGAGATCCAGGAAGTTGACAGACTTAACCAACAGGCCATTGCAATAATCCAGGTGAAAGATGATAAAGGCCTGTACCAGAGTGGTGGTGGTGTCAGAGGAGAGAAGGGGGTATATTCAAGAAATGCTTCACAAGTGAAATCAGCAGGATGAAGAGGAGGATAGAAATAGTGAGGAATTCAAGGTGACTCCTAGGTCAGTTATGGGAAACTGCAGCCTTGAGGCCACATGTGGCCCTCCAAGTCCTCAAGTACAGCCCTTTGACCGAATCCAAACTTCATAGAACACATCCCCTTAATAAAAGGATTTTTCTGTAAAATTTGGACTCAGTCCAAAGATCACACCCACAGATCTAGAAGGCCACATGTGGCCTCAAAACCACAGTTTCCTCACCCCTGATCCTAATGTAAGATGAGGGACTATGAGGATGATGTTGCCCTCTATAGTAAAAGGGAAGATAAAAGAAAAGAGGGGGCTAGGGGAAAAGATATTTTTCTGTAAAATATGACTCAAACTTCTTAACTGAGAAAGTGGGTTGCCATGGGAGGTTCAAGGAAAGGTGAAAAGGTTTGGAAAACCTGCTGTGGAGAGTGAATAGGGATTTAATTAGGTAAAATAGGACTGCCTAGCAGCAGTAAGAGCACAGTTGAGGTCATATAACAAATTTTTAGTGGAATCATAAAAGTTATATGATTTTGTCCACTTTCATTCAGGAGCATATGGGTAGGTAAGAAGGCAGCAAGTCTTTGGAGTGATTCATGGCTGAGATTTGACTAGGAGAAATCAGTAATATGATAAGGAGGTGTGGTATGGAGGTGGGAGGAGGTAGAGATTCAACAGAGAACAGTATAGAGTTGAGTTAATTCACCAAGGAGTAAAGATGGGTAGAAAGGGAGAGAGTGGTTAGTGCAAGGGTGATGGCCTAGCTTACTTGTATGCCTTTATTATTAAATGGTAAATTATGTATTGGTCAGTCAAAATAAAGAGGCAGGAATTCCAAGATCAGTAAGTGACATTGATAGGTGAGTAAGTCAGGATCAAGGTATACTGGGAGAGTGAGTTTGAAAACATCAGTATCTTGATATGATAAAAGCTACCATTTAAGTATAATCTGTCCTAAGTATTTCTAACAGGAGATATGTTATATGTAATCATGTTTAGTGAGCCTAATCAGTGAAAGACAGAGGTGCCTCACTAAAGCTAGGGTCAGTATTTTGATATCACCTTTAGTGTTTACACATGGTTCATCCTATGTAAACTAATACAACAGCAATGTGTATTGCCTCAGTTTCATGGCTGCTGTTAAATGGTTTTTTTGCTTTGTTTGTCTTGAGAGTTCTTTAATTTTAAGAATTAGATTTTTATTTTCTGTAAATGCATATGATCATGCATTCATTGGGTCTCTGTTGGAAGCAGGACACTTCTATGTCTTATGACCTTTGTAAATATACATTAGATATTATCCTTTCAATACAGAGTCTATTGAGAAACAATTTTTAGCATTAGTAAACTTTAATATTTCATTATTCATTAGTATCTATATTATTATATAATTAACACTGCCCTCCTTTTCTCTTTGATTTATTCTCCCTTCCCTTCTCCTAGGATTCTGTGTGATCCGAATGTAAAACCCATATAGTAGTAATCTATTTAAAAAGCAAGGTAAAATGTAGAGTAAGCTAATACAGAGTGTTCCAAAAAACTTAATGTGATTCTAAAACTTTGGATCATCTTATATAATGTTGACATTCAGATGGTTTGGATTGTGAGAAAAGTTGACAAACCCAAGCAGTCTTTGAAACAAAGTCTAAACTTAGTACTTAACACAGCTGAGAAAAATAATACTATAAAGCAGTTAGACTGAAATACTGCAAGGATCTATGACTGTAACACATCTGTCTGTCTGTGTTCATCCATCATTTCTGAAGAAAACCATGCCATCAGAGAAATGATGGCAGGACTTGCACTTGACTTTGTTTTGAGGGAGGGAGGGCTGTTCAGGTCAGCAACCTCACTTCTGCTCCAGAGTCATCTGTATCGAGTGACCTGATATTCATCAGGATGACTGGAGATGATCCAGGATGCAATGGGAGACCTTGGCCTATTCAGGTACTCAGAGTGAGGTAAAGCTATTCCTAACACATCCAAAGTAATAGGGTGTTCCATAAGTCTTACTGAGGTTTTAAGCTTTAATAATAATAAGACTTTGCAGACACATAGAGAGAGAAGAGTGGCAAAATTAGTCTTTTTATAGATAATACTAGAAAGGCCACAAATTCTAATGGTAGGAGATACTTTTCTTAATATTTATAAGATCTTTTCTTCTCTATAAGAAAAGCTTTTCTAGTAATACTTGAGATTTATGATATTCTTTGTCCTTTTTTCTCCTCTGTTAAAACATTTCTTAATCCTCTGACATTTTGAAATTCAGATAGCTTTAATTTCCATATCTGAATAAGACTAATTTCAATATGCTTAATTTTTATATATTTGAACAGAAACACCCTCACTTTTATCATATTAAAATTAAATTATAGGTACTACACATTCAGACAATATTTTATATATATATATAATGTCATAATTGAGATTAAGGTAAATTGAGAAGCAAAGGTCTGAGAATGATCAATTTATTAGGCTAGTAGTAACCAATAAATCAGATCAATGACCTCTCTCAATGACCAAAGACCTTGCTTTGAGGACTAACAAGATCTTTTATAACAATTAGCAAGCGACAAAGCAAAATTTCAAATAACATAGGTGGCTTCTTCTGATTGACTATTGATGACATAGTTAAAATTGAGATTACATCATTTGGATCTATCCTTTAATCACATCCAAGAAATGTGATTTGAATCACAAAACAAAGGTTCCTAGCCAATGGAAGTTGCTATAATAGTTCAAATTGATGAGATATGACATTTTAAATTAATCAAGTTTCTCTAGAAAGTGAATGATGGCTGAGGTAACAAAGATGGAGGTAATTACCAGCTGAAAGCTTGACCTTCAGGCAAGTTTCTCCAGGATGTAGGTGGTGGGTAATGTTTACAAAGGGAAGGAACCATGAAAGGTAATAGTAAATCTAGCTTGATTAAGTCTTAAAATAAAATTAAAATCAATTTTTAATTTTTCCATAATATATATATATCAATAATGTCTAAGAAAAATGAAAATGCTGTTAATTTGTCAGTTCTCCATATGATTTTATAAAACTTAAGATGCTTTATATATATATGAGTTAACATTATCATAGTTACTTCATAATCATTCAGTATTAGGTATTGGTCTATCATAATGTATGTTAATATGGGTGGCGTCATGGATAGAGAGACTAGCCTTGGAGTAAGACAGTCCTAGGTTTAAGTCAGAAATTTGAAACAGGATGGAGCCAAGATGGAGGAAAAGCAGGGACTTGCTTGAGCTCTCCCTGAAACCCAGAAAAATACCTGTAAAAAATGACTCTAAACAAATTCTGAAGCAGCAGAACCCACAAAATGATGATGTGAAGTAAATCCCCAGCCCAAGACAGCCTGAAAGGTCAACAGGAAGTGTCTATCTTACCTTGCTGGGAGCAGAGCGAAGTCCAGCATTGGCCATGCTGGAAAAACTGGGCCTGAGCAGGCTAGGGGTGGGGGTGGGGGGCAGTGAGGGCTGAATCAGCGGCAGCTGTGATGGTTTCCAGACTTCTCCACCCCACAACACCAAGGACAACTTGGAAGGTCAGTGGAAAAAACCAGTCTAATCTGTGTGAGAGAGTAGTGTAGCGGGTCTGGCCCCAGCCCCAGGACAGCGGAGGGGTGGAGGAGCCCATGGCAGCCACAGCAGCAGTAGTAGAAGCAGCAGTGGATATTTTGAAGCTCTAGGCCCACAGATTGTGGGAGGATCTAGCTGCTGACAGTATACCCTCCCACCCCCACTGAAAGCAGAAAACTACCTTTACAAAGAGCTCAAAAGTCAACTAATTGGTTGGGGAAATGAAGAAAAGTCAGAAAAAATCAAAATATCGAATCTTACTTTGTTGACAAGGAAACAGACTTGCTATATGAACAGAGTCACTTAACTTTTCAGGATTGTACTTCCCAGCAATAAGGGCAGGTCAGACACTTGCATTCCTGTTAGTTTAGGTTAGTTTGGGTTAAAATGAAGCACCAAGTTATAATAAAAAGGGGTTTACTTAGCTTGCTCATAGAAAGGATATAAGTAATGAAATACAGTGGGTAGCTAGAAAGTGCAGTAGATACAGTGCTGGGCCTCGAGTCAGGAAGATTCATGTTTCTGGGTTCAAATCTGGCCTCAGATTTACTTAATTGTGTGACTCTGGATAAATCATGTAAGCCTGTTTGCCTCCCCTCCTCAACTATAAAATGAGATGGAGAATGGCAAACCACTCCATCATCTCTGCTGAGAAAATTCCAGATTGGATCACAGAAGATTAAAACACACCTGAAAAATGACTAAACAAAAATGATGCAATCACACTTAGTTTTAGCTTTGGTAAGCAGGATCTTCCACACCACCTTATCGAAATGTATCTAGTTAGCAGGGAGGGTACATGAATTGAATTATCCTGAGACATGTACCAAGAGGCCTGGATTCCAATTGGGTGGGACTTTTTATATACTCTTAAGTAAGAAGTTGCAACAAGGGAGAGAGGAGTCAATCAGGTCCAGCAAGAGCTTTATCACCTTTTGGAGAAGTGAATCTTTGTTTTGGGGGTGGGGAGAGGGGGAGGAGAATGGTGAAAAGAAAGTAAGTCTAACCTATGTTGGAAGAGGATAGGGGGAGGCATGAAGAAACTCAATAAATAGTAGTAGTTGTATAGCATACCACCCATAGTGGCAAGATCCTAAGGATCTTAATGTGTAGTAGTTCCTAATTTTTGTGGTTCTACAAACCTCTTCCAACAACAAAATGTGTTGTGAACCCCCAAGATAATTTAATAAGTTACTCATAATATTCTTTTAAATTTATCATTAAGTACTTATGATAACATTTGCCAAAAGAAGGATTCAGATGAAAATTTATTATTAAATGATTACAATTATAAAATAGAAAAATAATTACGTGAATTTTTGTGGGATATACTGTAAGAATTAAAAATAGTCCAGCAAGAGCACATATGCTTATTATTAAAGACATTAAATTTGTTTATTTTACAAATATTTAAAATATAAATAATATCAAAAGAAGTTATAATTTGGAAGATGTTTAATATAAATGTTTGGTGTTAGACTTTTTAATTGAACAAAGCTTTGTAATATGTGTTTGTAATATGTATTACAATACATATATATATATATATATATTTGTAATATTTGGATCAGTACCAGATAAATCTTGTTCTGTATTGAATTTATTTCTGTATTTTGATTTTTTTAAAACAAAATTCTTACTCTACAAAAACAGTAAAAATGCTCCCTCTCAAATATATAGGGAAGTAGTGGATTATGATCTCTCTTGCTGAAATGGAAATTCATTTTTTTTTATTTGAGCCACTTAACCAATTAATGAAAATTTATTTTTCAACTGGCTAATGATAAGTGCTGTATGAAAAAAAACATATACTTAAAATACAATTGCAAAAGAAAGTGGGGATGTGGTAGAAAGAGTATTTTGGTCATGATTTGACCTTAAAAGACTATACCCAACGGAGTTGCAAACTGACTCAGAGAACCTTCCACTCACTTCAACCTGAACAAAAATGCCTCCCCTGAATGGTATGCCCAATCACAGAAGTAGGGGTATTCTTTGCTTCTGTTTTGTAGTAATTGAGTGAATCACACTGACTCTATCTTGTATCTCACTTACAGATTTAGCTCAGTTCCCTTTCTATTCAATCATGGGTCTGGTCTAGACCTGCACAACTTGTAAACTTCTTTGGACAGCAGATATGTGTGTATATATGTATATATATATATATATATATATATATATATATATATATATATATATACAGATGATGGTTCGGTTACTGTGGGTCACACGACAAACAACAGGTGAGTGTGCAATGGGAACCTTACATTTTTCCTGAGCTAACTGAAATTCTTTGGCAGGCTGCAAGGGACCCACAGCAGGTTGTGCAGGACTAATGTAATCCAATTTCTCTCTTGGGAGAAAACTTTATTCAAATATGGGAATTGTGAGAAAACTTTGTTGCACTGTTTAAACCTCACTGAACAACTCCCCTTAATAAAAGGAGTTGTTCTATAAAACTTGGACTCAGTCAAAAGACCGCACTAAAGGACCTAGAAGGCTACGTGTGGCTTTGAAGCCTCAGGTTCCCCATGTCTGACCTTGTGGATAACATAATATTTGACCTGAGGTAAAGGGAGTACAAATACAGAAAATCAGGTGATCAGATGGTGGAACACTGGTAGAATACAAGTAGAAAGAGTATTTCTAATTATGTATGAGGAATCATCTCTTTGGGACAAGGATCAGGTTCTCTCTCATGTGAAACAGTTAACTCAGTGGATACTGACGGAGACTAGGGTAAGGAAAGGGCCAGGTCCACCTTGATATTTCCTGGTCATTTTCTACTATCCTGGAGAAATTGGACTGCCAAACAGAATGAGACTGAAAGTGTACGAGCTCAGCCCATTTGGCAATTACAGACGGATTTGGGCTTTTAGGGACCATGCAAGGAGGAGCTGGTGGCAACAAAAAGAAAGGATTTCTGCTGAACGAGTTGGAAACGGAGAGGCCACAGTCAGAAACTCACCAGATGGTTTCAAGTCCATAGATTCCAGTTCTACAGGTTCTGGTTTCATTGAAATCAGACCCATAAGAGAAGAAAATGGGGGGGAGGGAGCAGAGGCAAATGAGGAAAGGATTAGGGAATTCTTTCTGGTGGTTTAAAAAAAAACATTGAACTTAATTTTATCACTGCTTCTGGGAGGAGGGTGATTTCATCCCCTAAGGAAATAAGGGAGTGGGAGGTCCTTCATTACCAAGGAACTGGGCAGGGTGCCAGAGAACTTATAATAGAAACCTGATGAATCACTAGAGCAATGTCTCCTGAGGGTGTGGTCCAATGAAGTCAAAGTTAATATTATTTCTGCATTAGAGTTTGATAGACTTGGGGAACAATCTGAGACGTCATTGTTACAGTCAACTAAATCAGAGGCATCAGACCAGAAACCCTGCCCTTTGCCCTTTTTTAGGTGACTGAGAAAGGAAGTTGTTCTCACCTGACTTCATAAAGGTAGATTCTTTTAGTAGCTAGTTTCTTGATAAGAATGGGCTGACATTCCCAAAAGAAATTGATTTGATAGATTAGATTTATATATGCCCACATAGCCAGCCATGCCTTATGAAAAGTCTGATTAAGGGGAAATAAATCTAGCCTACTAGGTTTATTCTCCACCCCTCCCCATGAAAGGTATGATTGAATTTTTGTTTCCACAGAAATTATAATTCATACTAGTGGCTAATATCAGACAAAATTGCTTGTCGTGGGCAGTGGGGGATGTTGCCTATCTGAAAATCAGCATATCTACTACTTTTCTTTGTTCCGAGAAGAACTTTTCCTATAAATCAAAAGAACTACCACTCTAGGTCTCCTGGATGAGGATGAAGTCCATTAACTCAGACCGGTCTTGGGTAATGGGACTTTTGTCATTGATATCCTGGGTTTGATTCTTCAAACTCACAATTTGTCAATTCTCTTAGCAATTGAGGAAAAACCTTTCTCATGCTATCTGATGCAGAAAAATGAGGAGGGGACTAGAAACATTTTTGGACTTTCCTTTATTTGTTTCAAAAATAATGAAGATGAGAAGGGAGGCGAGAATTGAAATGTGGAAATGAGAAGATGTAATCAAGGGGTAGGGTTTAGTGAACCCTGGAATGCTGACCAATAGAGAGCAAGATGGAAAATTTGATCTGGATGAATTATTAAGACAATGTAATTGTCAAGGTGTGCTTGTGCCTGGTTCTTCTTCACAAGGTCTTAGAGTCCAAGTCACCCTTCAGATAATGATGTGAAATAAAAATCTTTGTTTCCATTCACTCATGGCCAGGTGGTATTCTTGGTAAAATGGTTATTTCTAGCAACCAGGATGGTTTCATATTTTAGCTCTGTGTCTCCTCTACCACACAACGATATAGATAGGAGCAGATCAACTGCCAACATTAGAGCAGAAGATCCAAACAGGTGTAAACAGAGCAAATACTGGGTCCACCTAAGACTAATAACTTCTTTTCCAGTGTCCTGAAAAGATTAAAGTATTGATCAGAGAAAGGGAATCTCTTTGATTACTTCAGGTCACTAGAGATGAGCTTGGAGGAAGAGGGAAGAGTCAGGGGAAAGAGACTACTTTAGACAGGAGTGTGCTGGTAAATGTTTAAGAACTAGTTCTCAAAAAAAAATTCACAGGGTACACTTTTTAAGTTTAAACTAGATAATTAATATTTTCTCCATCATTTTTATAGGTTTACACAATTAACAAAAATCAAGTCCCAATTTGTAAACTGATTTCTGGAGGTATATATCTCACAGTAAAAATTTAACCATTGGCTCTCTTGAGTCAATTTGAACTAGTTCCAGCACATCCCTTCCTTTAAAGTAGTAGACATGTATTCATTCATTCATTATTGAATGTCTATTGTATGCCAAGCACTGTGCTAAGCTCTGGTCATTGAGGGGTTAATATTTTAGGAATATGACTCTACAAGGGCATGGCCAAAAGATTACTATTGTTCTCTTTGAACAAAAATTTAACTTAAACTTTACCCTGGACTATATTATATCATATTGTGAAATTTTCCTCTAAACGTTCCTTCAAAATATCTTTTATGGAAGAGAAATGTCCAAGTACATAAGGGTAATCTATCAATATGGAAATTTTTCTTTTGAGCAGAAAAATGTTTGCATTTAAAATAATAATACAAACTATTTTGGGCAGGCTTTGCCTACATTGTATGATATAGTATTAATGTTTTTCTTTTGTCATTGTTATTAGTACTGACCTACTTTCTTGTTCTTTCAATGGATTTGTGTGTGTGTGTGTGTGTGTGTGTGTGTGTGTGTGTGTGTATTACAGATATAAATGTGGTGTAAATTGGAGTTACAATTAAATTTTCACCTGAAGTGTTAATTAATTTATTAATTAGTCCATAAAAGATCAACTGAGAGGAATAGAAGAAGAAATCCAAGGGTTTAAGGGAAATTTCTATTACTTAAAAATACAATATATGCCTCTATAAACTGGTCTACACAGAGATTTCCTTTCAAGATAGGTTTATTTCCTTTTAAGTGATTTCAGTCACCTAATTGACCTTCTCCTAATGCTAACCAACCATAGTGATTAACTGACTTTTTATAAGAAATATGAGATAGCAAGCAATCTTATCTCCAAAAATGTATGTAAACTTTGCTTCAGCAAGTTTACAAAATAACAAAAATATGGAAAATGACTATTTCAACTAAGAATAATCTTTTTTGCAAGTTGGCTATTTGACTTTTTTTTTTGCTTGACTAAGAAAATTTCTTTTCCTACAGGATAAGCATAGGAGAAAGAAAAAATAGATTTCTGTTATCTTTCTTTTTTAATAGAGAGGTGAGGATATTACAGATGTGAAATGCTGAATGCACTTCTAAGATGACATAACTGTACTTTTTCTTTCAGTAGTTACCAACTCTTCATGATCGCATTTGGGGTTTTCTTAGCAAAGATACTAGAGTGGTTTGCCATTTCCTCCTGGATTAAGTGACTTGCCCAGGGTCACACAACTAGTAATTGTCTGAGGCCAGATTTGAACTTAGGAAGGTGAGTCTTTTTGACTACAGGTGCACTGCACTACCTAGCTGCCAAATGTTCTATTAGTTTTACTTAAATATTTTACTTTGTTAAAAGAGTCCTTTTACAAAGTAAGAGTACCCTACAAATGTTTCTAATCTGAAAACAAACTGAAATTTTCAAAAATACTCAGTTTTCTAAAATAGGCATTTTCTTTTCTTTTTAAGTCTGTCCTCACCAAACTGGAGAATTAGTGACTAGAGGGTAATGATATCAACTGGCATATATATAGCACTATGAAGTTTTATATTTAGTTTTACAATGTATTTACATAAACTGTCTCAGAGCCTCACACCATGCTTTCATAAAAATTTATTTTAATATATATATGTTACATTTTAAAGTTCCAAACTACCTCCCTCCCTTCCTTCCCATCCCACACTAGAGAAGGCCACCATTTCAATCTCTCTCTCTGTCTCTCTGTCTCCGCCTCTCTCTCTCTCTCTCTCTATCTCTCTCTCTCTCACACACACACATACATACACAAATATACACACATACATGCACACACACAATTTTCTTTATTCAATATTCATCTACATGTTCCTTCAAAAATATCTTTTATGGAAGAGAAATGTCCTTGGGGGAATAAGAATAATCTTATTTCTCTTTTAAGCAGAAAAACGCTTGGATTTGTGTGTGGGGGTGTGTATACATATATATGTGTGTGTGTATATACAAATATATATATAAATATATATATAAACATACTATGCATACCTCTATTTCTCTAAAGAAGGATAACATCTTCCTTCATAGGGACTTTGTAGTTGACTTGAGTTGAGCATTTGAGTATTTCTGAGTACTCAGAACAACTTGGTTATTCACAGTTATTCTTCAAACAATATTGCTGTTACCGTGTACAATATTCTCTTGCTTCTGTTCTTTTCACTCTTCGTTTTTTCATGCAAGTCTTTCCATGTTTTTCTAAAACCAATCTGCTCATCATTTCTTACCTCATGGTAGTATTCCATCAAAATGATAAACCCAATTTGTTTAGCCATTTCCCAACTAATAGGTATCCTCTCAATTTCTAGTTCTTTGCCACCAAAAAAAGAACTGTTATAAACATTTCAGAACATATAGATTCTTTTCTTTTCCCCCTGATGACCCTGAGAAACAGACCTAACAGTGGTATTGCTAGGTCAAAGGGTATACATAGTTTTATAAAACTCTCTGGAGGTAATTCTAGATTGATTTCCAAAATAGATCGATTCACAGTTCCACTATGTGTATTAATCTCCCAATTTTTCCATATCCTCTCCAACATTTGTCATTTTCATTTCTATCATCTAGCCAATCTGATTGGTATGAGATAATATCTCAAAGTTGTTTTAATTTGCATTTCACTAATCAATATGATTTAGAGAATTTTTCATATGACTACATATATGTATATATAATCTTTGATTTCTTCATGAAAAATTGCTTTTTATAGCCTTTAACCATTTATCCATTGGAGAGTGACTGATATTCTTACAAATTTGACAAAGTTCTTGGTATATTTGAGATATGAAATCTTCATCTGAGAAACTGTCTATAAAAATTTTTCCCCAATTTTTTTCTTTCCTTCTGTAAGCATGAGCAAGGTGGAATTTTTGTTGTTTTCTTTTTGGAGTTCAATTTCTCAGGCTCAGGCTAAATTGTGACCATTTAAAGGATTGATCTCCTTTGAATCCTCATAATTTACAGCTGTTCTGAGTCATGTAAGTTTCCAATCTACTGGCTCTGAGCCAATCATGGACTGAGTCTTTGTTATATATTGTGAGAGGTTGGCATTTTGCTTTGGGGGGGCTTGCTCATAAAAAGGACCTTTTGATTCCCTGGGCTGGACTCTGAGTAGCCGTTTATTAAAAAAAAAACCCAACTACTCAGATGTTGGCACTGTACCATTCTGGTGGTATATGTAGGTTGTTGTATTACTTTGTTCAGACAGTTGGGGCCTTGTCTGTTGAATCTCTGTGCTAATTTCTATGCTTATACAAAAATAATTTGGTGGGACTTTACATGCAGTTGAGTCATCTCTGCCACACTGGGCTTGGTCACCATGACAAGGAAAAACAAGGGTGGAGGGCCTCCAGCCAGCTTCCCATGATTAAACAAGTGATCTAACCATCTATAGCTCACAGCTCTGGGGACAAACATACAGAATTTGTAAACACTACCCTTATCATATCAAATTGAGTAATATTGATAGGAATAGAGTAGGCATCTTCAATGAATCCTTCCTCACTTCATAGTCTAGCAATTCCCAAGGAAAAGAATGCAGCTTTTGCCATCACCTTGCTCCTCCCCTTCAGGAGGGGTTTTGTCTTTTTTCCCACTTTTACTGCACCTTTCCCTCTCCTATGCCATGCCCCTTTAAGTAGAGATTTATGTTATCTCCTCCTCCATTTGTCCTACTGTCATAAATATACAAACTTCTGTAAGGATTGTAAATTCTTTGGGTTCCACATGCATGATTTTTTTCTCTTGTAATAAACCTAAGAGTTTCAGGAAATTGTGATTCCCTGTTCATATTATATATATATATATATATATACTGATAAATTGACAATAATTTCAGAGAGAAGACACTAAGATGAAGAAAGAGGAGGAATGTCTTTTTCAGAAAGTAGAAACTTTAATTGAGACTTTTAGGTAGACAGGAAAGCTAGTTTGAGAAATGAAAGGGATCTCAATGCATAGCTGGTTCAATCCGTACACCAGAGGATGTCCTCACTAAAATATAGTCAATGAAGTCATGCAGTTTCTGAAGACTTTCATGGAAGTAGAAGATAAGAAAGCATTGTCCTAAAGGAGAAAAAAAATGAACTTTTAATCTAATAAGTACTTTAAAACATTCCTGAAAAAAAGACCAGAACTAATTAAAAACTTTGAAATGCAAATACTGTAGCCATAGACCTAGATACTTTTAAGGAACTGGAAAGGACTAAATAATAAGGAAGACTTATATTCTAGCACAGGAAAAGGAACAAATATCCTTCATATTCCTAATGAAGGGATGTATAGGAGTTAAATGACGGTAATTTTGATGATTTTAAGAGAGAAAGGAAAAGGCAATATAATGGAAGAACTGAGGAGAAATATATGCGGGGTAGAAAATTTACTATTTCTGCTACTTGGGATTCATGAGAAAAAGAATATATTAAAATAGAGCAAAGGGTGGAGCAGACATTAAATGAACCTCACTTTCATCTGAAACAGACAATGGACAGTCAAACATGCATACACATAAACATATATCATACATATACATTTGCACATATATACAAAGAGTTTGACATGCTGATACGTTACACTCAACAAGGAAACATTGGGACAAGTTAAGAGGAGAACACATTTTAAGAAGAAGGGTAAAACAACAGGTAATAGTCACAATTTTTTTTTAATTTTATTATTAAGGGGTAAAGTATAAATGTAGGATTATAAGAAAGAAAATATGAGAACTTGATAGACGAGGAGCATCGAAGAACCAGATGACTAATTACCAAGCACTATTGTTGGTTACCATTCTTCTCTTTCACTACCTTTTTCTTTTCTGGAAAGGGGAGAGAGGAAGGGAAGAGAAAGAAAGAAAGTGTATGTGATGGAGAGAAATACAATTAGTAATCATAACCATGAGTGCAAAAAGGATGAACTCCATCAGATTATAAACTCATGAGAGCAAGGACTTTTTGCTTCTTTGTACAATGTCTGGCACATAGAAGGCACCTAATTTATGTTGACTGAGGGAACTTTTCTATAACACAGAAAATAATAGCGGAATTGATAAACTGATTACAAGATACAAAGATTTACGAAGAAATTAAAATTGAGGGTTAGAGAAGAAATTATTGTGTTTCAGGTGAGCTCAGTAAGGAAGGGGTGGCAATCATTAATTTTAGTTTCAATCTGTTAGGTCTAAATAAAATTGCTAGAACACCCCCCTAATAAAGGCAAAGAAATAGCTCTTTCGTCTAAGACACCACACTCAACCAGTACAATTCAGGCAGGGTTCCTTGGGCTAAAATTAAGTTTTTCCTTTCCTAATTCTTATATCTGGGCAAAATAAAGCCTCTCTTACAGGTAACTAACTTGGGATTTCAATTATCTTATTCCCTGACTTAACTGCAAATAACTATGAGGCAAAACAAAAGGTAGGCTAAGGAGATGAGGTCTATGTTTGTTATTTACCTCACCTGTTTTGTGTCTCTATTATGGTTGTCTGTTAGAAGCAAGCCCATCTCCCTCAACTGCTCTTTTGAAGAAGTTTATACTTGATTGACTGACATGTATTTGACAGGCTCCTAATTTTATTTCTTTTTTAAATCACAGATCAGCTTTTGTTAAATCAAAATTTTAAAGAAAGAACTGAATATATCACTGTTGATATTCAGTTGTTCCTGTTGTGTCTGACTCTTTGTGACCCCTTTTGGGGTTTTCTTGGCAAAGATATTGGAGTACTTTGGTCTTTCCTTCTCCAGCTCATTTTACAAACCCTGAGGCAAACAAGTGATTTGCTCAGGGTCACTGAGCTGGTGTGTAAAGGCAGATTTGACCTCAGGAAGCTGAATCTTCCTGACTCTAGATCTAGCACTCTATCCAAAGCACCACCTAGCTCCCCTCTCAATATATCAATAAGGAGCACAAAAATAAATCTTCATTCCCTAAATGCAAAACGCCTTTATCACTCAAATATTCAAACGGATTCATGATCTCATTGATATGTTTCGTATGATGATACAGCTCACAATTCATCCATGCCTGTCCATCCTGTTTTGTCCATCCAGTCTTTGTCCGTGTTCTTCCATAAGTTCACCACTAGGAATTCACCTAATGGGCTGACTACCTTCTTTGCTTTTTTCCTGTCATCACAAAGAGATCAGACCAGTGGAAATGGCTACAAGTTCTTGCCTTTACAATAAGACCAGTCTATCTTTTTTTTTCTTAATTATACATTTCTTTGATATAGTTCTTTCTTCCCATTCTTTTTTGGAGGAAAGAAATGCCCTATTTGTGGGTCCCCTCATTTGTGTGTATATGTGTGTGTGTGTGTGTGTGTGTGTGTGTGTATATATATATATATATATATATATATATAACATGTATGTATGTATATAGTATGTATATGCACACACAGATTCTGTGTGTGCATGCATGTATGCATGCGTGTGCACATACATATATACATTATATATAGATAAACACATACATGTGTATATTATATATGTGTGTATATATTTATGTGTGAAATGATACTAGAAACACATGTTCTCTAGATGTGTGTTCCCCAGTTCTGTCCAATTCTGAAAGTGTGTGCCCCATGTTTGTGAGGATTATATTTTATTATATATTTATTTATTTATAATTTATAATATTTATTATATACATATAATAGACTTATACTATTTATTTATATTTAAATATATAAATAAATATAATTATATGTTTGTTATAGAGAATATATATATTATATATATTATTATAGTTGTTTCCTATTGTGCAACTTTATTTAATTATTTTGCATTGAATCATGTGTCTTTTCTGAGTAGTGAAAATAAAGGCATCAGCACAGTGCCTTGAACCCAGGGGCAAATGCTTTCCTAGAGGGAGGCATATGCAAGATGAAGGAAGCCCCCAGGTGCTGAATTAATAATGGCTTCAGTTGTTTTGTATGCCATGCACAAGTCCAGTGTCCCCTTCCCTTCCCATAATGAACACCTATGCTGGGTGAACATGCCAGTACCCAGGACTTTCAAGGAAAATCTCCACCACAAAGGTATGGCCCAAGTCTAGCGCTTTCCTAAGTTAGATCAATAGTGGTCCTTCTAAAAACAGTATTCACTCTACAAAGGAGTTAAACTTGTTGCTTAACAAATACTTAAGAAAAGTAACATGAAACAATAATCCATCTCCTATTCAACTGTGCCTTAAGGTAAAAACACTTTGTTGAACTGCTGAGCAGATATTTTACTTTCATCTCTGACCTACATTGTCTACATAATTCACAAGCTCAGATCTCCTGGCAAGCCAGGGCATGACTGAAGATGAATTAGTCCTGTCAGCAATAGCACCTTCTTGGCAGTCTCTCCCGATAGCAGTGTACTTTCTCCTTAGGAAAGCCCTGTAATTACAAGAAGCACTTCCTACCCAACAACCTACACTGACTAAGAAACTCCTGACCTCTTGAATTCAGGAAGTTATCATCAGGAGTATAAACATTTGTTTCATTTTACCTGTCAGATCTATGGAGAAGGGAAGAAATAATTACCAAGAGATAGGGAGTATTACTAGAAGTAAAACAGATAATTTTGACTACATGAAATTTAAAAGGTTTTGCATAAACAAAATTGATGCAATGAAGATTAGAAGAAAAGCAGGAAATTGGGGGCAAATTTTACAGCAAGTTTCTCTGATAAAAGTCTCATTTTCAATTGCATAGAGAACTGAGTCAAATTTATTAGAACATAAGTCATTCTCCAATTTTAAAATATCAGAGGATATAAGGATATATTCAGACTCCATAGTTCTTTCTCTGGGTGTGGATAGCATTTGACTTTTTTGGAATTGTCTTAGATTTTTGCATTGCTAGAAGTTGTCTATTAAAGTTAATCATTACACAACTGTTACTGTGTAACAATGTTATTCTGGTTCTGCTCACTTCACTCAGCATCAGTTCATGTAAATCTTTCCAAGATTTTCTGAAATCTACCTACTCATCATTTCTTATAGCACAATAGTATTCCATCACATTCATATACC
>CM053771.1:342654138-342669595 GCA_028658325.1 Potorous gilbertii
AGCCCAGAGAAATAGAAGAGCAAGAAAGCAAAATGTTTCTCTGATGAGGGTTTACAAGGAGCTGAGGAAAGAAGGAAAATGAAAGATTAAAGGAGAAGGTAAAACGTATCCTCCTGAATGCAGAATTCCAAACAATAACAAGGGGAAATAAGAAGGTCCTCTTAAATAATCAATGCAAAGAAACAATAAAATAAGAAAGAAGCAATCTCATCAATAAAATTAGAGACATCAAAGGGAACATTTCATGCAAAAATGGTCATGATAAAAAACAAAAAATGGTAGGGACTTACCAAGCAGAAAAGATTAAGAAGAGGTGGCAAGCAAGAATACACAGAAGAACAGAGGATTCTGGGAAGATGGCAGAATAAGTCAGAAAATTCCAAATTTCCTCCACAAACAAGACAGAACATCATCTCAAAGTGAACAGAGAATGGTAAAACATTGGAGTAAAGCAATTGTCCTCCTAAGACAACTTGAAACCTCCAAAAAAGACCTGACAGTTCACAAGATTAGGTTTGGCCCAACTCAAGTGCAAATAGCTCCAGGCTGACTCCACTGAAACAATAAACACTGGGTCAGGAGGCAGCTTCAGCCTTGGGAATGTTCATCTCATGGACAGTGTTGGGGTTGGATTGCTGAGGAAGGAAAGATTGAAGGATCTACCACATTTTGAGATGCTGGGTACAACTGTGCTGAGCAGACAAGGTCCCAGGCTACTGCTGAGGGTAAGGAGGAGCAAGCATATACTTGGTGAGTGTGGTAGCAGAAGGAGGAGAACCCTCCTGGCTGTGGGCACTTGCAGGTGAACAGAGTCCTTGGTTTTGATTCTAGGATAGAGGGAAGAGCTGCAATCACAGGAGAGACCACAGAGAGCAATAGCATTTGCAGGACAGTGTGGCTGGGGGCCCTAGCCATGCTTAGGGGTAGAGAGGAGTACCCAAGGTTGGGTCTCAGGACAGAGCTCAGAAAACTACAGTAAGAAGGACCTGAGACCTGGGGCATGATTCCTCATACCCTGGGACTAAAACCTGATTGCAATAATAAGCTGCTAAAAAATAAAATAAAACAAAAGTGAAAATAAAAATGAGTAAGCAAAGGAGGAAAGAACCTGTAGAGACAGATCTAGATTCATATTCAGAGGAAGATAGTAGAGCTTAAGAAAGCTACTTCTACCTCAAAGAGAAATGTCAAATGATCACAAGCCCAAAAAGACTTCTTAAAAGAACTTAAAACATACTTCAAAAAACAAATAAAAAACTGAGCAAAAATAAGAGCAATCCAAGAAAAATTGGGGAAATTATGAAAAGAGAGGCAATCACTTGAAAAAAGAGTTCCAAGAACTTAAGAAAGAAAACAAATCCATGACAACTGAATTAGGCAAGGGGAAGTAAATGACATCATAAGACACTAAGAAATAATAAAATAAAATCATAAGAATGAAAAAATAGAAGAGAATGTGAAGTATCTCATTAGAAAAACAACTGATCCAGAGAGGAGAGACTATATGAGAATTGTTGGACTAAGTTATGACCAAAAAAAGGAACAATGAGATAATATTATAAGAAATTATTAAAGAAAATTGCCCTGAAGTTCTAGAATAAGAGGGCAAAGTAGATATTTTTAAAAATCCACCAATCATCATCTGAAAGAGATCCCAGGATGAAAACACACAGTAATATCACAGTCAAGTTTCAAAGCTCCCAGGTTAGGGAGAAAATTTAAGCAACAAGAAAAAAAACAACTAAATACTGTGGAGCTACAATCAAGAGTACACAAGACCTAGGAGCTTCTACACTAAATGATCATTGGTTTGGAACATTATATTTCAAAGAGCAAAAGAGCTGGGGTTCAGATAAAACAAAAACAAAATATTACCCACTAAGTTGAGTATAATCCTGAACAAACAAAAAAATGGACATTTAAAAACTGAAAGAATTTCAGATACCTGTGACAAAAATACCAGAACTCAGTGGAAAATTTGGCACCTAAGATCCAGGAGAAATAAAAGGTAAAACATTAAAGACTAATTATAAGGAACTCAATAATATCAAACTGTTTACTTCTTATATGTAAAAATGTTATCAGTATTTTTAAGACTGTCATTATTACCTGAATAATTTGGAAGAAGATTTGGAGCTGCTCTGAGTATAATAGGGTGATTCCAAAAACCAAAATTGGATAGGAAATGGTTAAAAGGAATAATTATCTCATACAAATGAGGCATGAAAGAAAAGGCTGGTACAGAGGAAGCAGGTGGGGGGTGGAAGGCTGGTAATGCTAGAACCTTACCCTCATCTGATCTAGAATAAAGAATGAAAAACATACACATCTAAAAGTAGGTATAAAAGTCTTCTAAATTTATAAGGAAATAAGAAGGGCAAGGGACAGGATAAGGGAGAGACTTTTAGAAGGATGTGTAGATTAAGATTTAATAGGGTAGGGGAAGAACATAAGAGAGACTGCAGGTAAATTGAATAAGGAATGGAAGGGTAAGGAGAGAGGATAAGGAAAGGATTCTTTAAAAGGGGTGAATTAGGGAAGTTCTGGTTAGAAGTAAACTAGATGTCTGAGACAGGACAGGATAAAAAGAGAGAGTGAAATGGGTAATAGTGAGAAAAAATAAGAGGGAGGGAAATATACAAGTAGTAATTATAATTTTGAATAGGAATCATATTATACAAATGAATTATTATATGCAAATTACACAAGTAGCAATTATAATTTTGGATAAACTCACCCATAAAACAGAAATGGATTAAAAATCAGAATCTAAGAGAGAATTCTGGGAAGATGATGGGGTAGATGAGAAAACTTTAGACTTTCCAAATTTCTTCCACAAACAAAAAAGACAGAACATTGCCTCAGAGTGAAAGCAGAACAGCAGAAGTCAGGATAAAACAGTTGTCCTCCTAAAACAACTTGAGAAGACCTCAGGAAGGACTTCACCTCCAGGGGCAGAGGTTTGGCCTGGGTGAAGTGCAAACACCTCCAGGCCAACTCTGCAGAATTAACAAACAATAATCCCTGGGGGTAGCTGCCTTGTGAGGCAACCTCTGCATCAGGAACTTTCACTTCATTGACGGGGTGGGGATTGGACTCCAGAGTACAGGAAGATTGATGATTCTTTCACTATTGAAAGATGTCAAGCACACTTGTTCTGACCAGACATGTTCCTGGGTTGTGACTGCAGGGGAGAAGAAGCTAGAGCACACCTGGTAAGTACAGTAGCAGAGCAGCAATCTGTGGCTGTGGGAACTTGTAGGAGAGCAGAGTCCCTGGTTTCAATTCCTGGGCAAAGAAGATAGCTGTATTTTGCAACCCCAGGAGGGCCACAGGTCCACATTGCGCCTGGGGTCCCTAGCATGCTTAGAGGTGGAGATGAGTGAGCCCAAGAACCAAGCCCAGAAAATAACAATAAGAGGACTTGAGGCTTGGGGCATTATTCTCCATATTTTTGCCTAGAACCTGCTTATGATAATAACTGCTAAAAAAAAAAAAAAAGAAAAGAAATGAGTAAGCAAATGAGATAGAACCCAACCATAAATAAATACTATAGGGATGGAAAAGTCCTGGTACCCATTTAGAGGAAGATAGTGGGACTAAAAAAGGCACTCTTTTTTTCAATTAGAAAAGTCAAAAGTTCACAAGCCCAAAAAGAGTTCTTGGCAGAACTTAAAAAGAACTTTAAAAATCAAATAAGAGAGAGTGAGGAAAAATTAAAAAAAAATAAGAACAATCCAAGAAAATAATGAAAAACAGTCAACCAACTAGAAATAAAGAATCAAAGACTTAAGGAAAAAATTAATTCCTTGAAAACTAGAATTGGGCTGGGGAAATCCAATGACATTATAAGACATCAAGACATCACAAAATAAAATCAAAAGAATGAAAAAAATGGAAGAGAATGTGAAACATCTCATCAGAAAAGCAACTGATACAGAGCAGAAACAATAGAGAATAGTCAGATGACCTGAAAGATATGATCCAAAAGAGAATTTTAATACAATATTATAAGAGATTATTAAGGAAAATTGCCCTGAAGTTTTAGAACAAGAAGGCAAAGCAGAAAAAGAAAATATCCACCAATCACCACCAGAAAGAAATCCCAAAAGAAAAATTCCTAGGAATATTGTAGCCAAATTCCAGAGCTCCCAGGTCAAGGAGAAAATATTGCAAGCAGCCAGAAAAAAACATTTCAAGTATTGTGGAAATACAATCAGGATAATGTAAGATCTAGCAGCTTTAACATTAAGGGATTGAAGGCCTTGGAATATAATATTCCAGTGGTCAGAGGAGCTAGAATTAAAACCAAGAATCATATACCCAGAAAAACTGAGTATAATACTTCAGGGGAAAAATGGTCATTCAATGAAATAGAGGACTTTCAAGCATGCTTGTTGAAAAGACCAGAACTGAATAGAAAATTTGAATTTCAAACACAAGAATCAAGAGAAATATGAAAAAGAAAACAGGAAAGAGAAATCATAAGGACTTACTGAAGTTGAACTGTTTATATTCCCACATGGAAAGATAATATTTGTAACTCTTGAGAGTTTTCTCAGTATTTGGGTAACTGGAGGGATTATATACATATAGACAAAGGGCACAGGATGAGTTGAATAGGAAGGGATGATAGCTAAAAAAATAAAATTAAGGGATGAGAGAGGCATATATGGGAGGAGAAAAGGAGAAATAGAATGGGGCAAATTATTTCACATAACAGAGGCAAGAAAAGCTTTTTAAATGGAGGAGAAGAGGGGCAAGGGAAAGAGTGAAATTTACTCTCATCAAATTAGGCTTAAGGAGGGAATAACATGCATACTTAATTTGGTATGAAAATCTATCTTACACTACAGGAAAGTAGAATGGAAGGGGATAAGCAGAGGGTTGGGGGATAATAGAAGGGAGGGCAAATGGGAGGAAGGGGTAATTAGAAGTAAACACTTTTGAGGAGGGAATAGGGTCAAAAGAAAGAATAGATAGAATGGAGGGAGACATAATTATAGTCTTTTACAATATGACTGTTATGGAAGTGTTTTGCATAGCTACACATGTATAACCTACATTGAATCGCTTGCTTTCTTAGTGGGAATGGGTGGGGAGAGAAGAAGGGAGAGTAGTTGGAATTCAAAGTTTTAAAAATAAATGTTAAAAATTGTTTTTACGTGCAACTGGAAAATAAGATATACAGGCAATGGGGTATAGAAATCTATTTTGTCCTACAAGAAAACAGAGGGAATGAGAAGAAAGGAGTGGTGTGACAGAAGGGAGGGCAGATTTGGGGAAGTGGTAATTGGAATGCACAGTGTCTTAGGGTGAGTGGAGGGAAGAGATGGGGAAAAAATTTGGAATTTGAAATCTTGTGGAAGTGTCTGTTGAAAACTAAAGATAAATAATTTTTTTTAAAAGAACAACTTTGAGCAAACAAGTCATTTTAACTATTACAAATACCCAAATTAACTACAAAGGATCTATGTAGAAAAATGGCATCTTCATCTAGAGAAAGAATTGATAAATAGAAATATGTATAGCATGGTTTTATGTGTGTGATTATATCCAGAAAGACAACTAAAAAATTAATTCCAACAATTAATAACCTCAGTAAAGTTTCAGGATATGACCACCATCATAATCAGATTAGTAAAGTATGTAAAACATTTCTGAGTCTGCTTTCCAAAATATATACAAGAACTATATAAATATAACCACAAACAACTATTTACAGAAATACAGACCTAAATAATTGGGAAAATATTAATTAGTCATGGGCAAGACAAATATGATAAAAATGACAATAATTAATTTCATTTACTTATTCAATGCCATAAAAACTGAACTGATTACTATTTAAAACAAGAAAAAATAGTAACAAAATTTATATGAAGGAAAATAAAGCCAGGAATTTTAAGAGAAATAAAGAAAAGAAATGGGAAAGAAGGGGGCCTAGAAGTGACAGATCTCAAACTACACTACAAAGTATAATTATTAAAATAATTTGACACGTGAAAAAATAGTTTCATGAGTGGAATAGATTTGGTATACAACATACAGAAGCAAATATTCTGGTATGTTTCATAAAGGCAAAGACCCTAGCTACCAGGATAAGGTCTCATTACTTAACAAAAACTGGACAGCATTATAGAAGAATTTATATTTATACCAACACTTCATGCCTTATATAAAGACAGGTTCCAAGTGGGTCGTAAATAAATTAAAGAAACATGGGAAAAATTATCTATCAGATCTATGGATAGGATAAAAATTTATGATCAAAAAAGGGATAGAGAAGATTACAGAAGATGAACTGGATACTTTTGATTATATGCAATTAAAATTTTTTTTGCATGAATAAATACAATAAAGCTAAGATTAAAAGGGAAAAATTAGTAAAAAAAAATCTTTGTAGTAAGTTTCTCAGATAAAATGTCTTATTTTCAAGACAAATAAGGAACTGGTTGAAATTTAAAAGAATAAAAGCCATTCCCCAGTTGATAAATGCCATAAGGATAGGAAAAGAGAACTCTTAGGGGAAGAAACCTGGGCTATATTCATACATATATGTCATATGGAAAAAATTCTCTGAATCACTATTAGAGAAATGAACATTAAAACAATTATGATATTCACATAGCAACCACTGAATAGGCAATGATGACAAAAAAGGAAAATAATAAATGTTTCAAGGGATGTGGGAAAACAGTCACACTGATGCACATTTGGTCCTGCAAATAGATAGAACTATTCTAGGAAATAATTTTGATTTATACACAAAAGGTTACTGACTCGGCTATATCACAGTTATACTTATACCCAAAAGAGATCAGAGAAAAGAAAGGGTCCTTTAAGTAAAAAATATTACAGCAGCTCTTTTGGTAACATCAAAAAAACATAACCTAAATGGATTTCCCTCAACTGAAGAATGATTGAATGAATTGTGGTATATGAAACTATCCTTCTATAAGAAATGAAGAACTAGATGATTTCAAAAAGACCTGGAAAAACTTGTATGACCTGATGGAGAGTAAAGTAAGCAAATCCAGAAGAACAATCTATATTATAACATCTACATTATAAAGATGAACGATTTTGAGGGCTTTTATAAACTCAAAAAGAATGAAATTAGCAGAATAAGGAGAAAAACTTATACCGTAAAAATAGCACTTTAATGACAGTCTTTAAAGCTGTAAAAACTATTACCAGTACAATAAATGATGATTCACGATCACAGAAAACTAATGAGGGTTCTACATGAAACATTTGTATTTTATATACAGCCCATGAAGGAACTTGTTTTGCCTCACTATATACCATTTATTATAGGATATTTTTCTTTTTTTTCCCCCAGTGGGAATAAGAGAAAACAGATTTCTGTTCATATTCTTTTAAATGAGTGCTACATACATGAAATGCTACATGTAAGATGAGATCACTATGTTAAAAGGAAAATTCTTTCCCCTGATTAGTGAGGTAAAACTCGGAGCAAAAAGAAGTAAAGGGAGTTTATTTATAAGTACCTCAGGATAGCAGGTGTAGACCAAGCTGATCACTAGAGATCAGCAATAGCTTTAAGGTAGGGCCAGCTTTTATAGGTAATTTTAAAACATTTCAGTAGGCCAAGAGGTTGAGCCCTTTATCTCAGTTCCTTCCCAAGACAGCTTAGAACATGACATTTTGCAAGTAGAGGGTAACTCGGCCACATTACAAATATCAGGGTGAGGCTTCCTTCAATACTTGACTGACTGACTGCAGGGCTGGGGAAAGTGGGTCACTGAGTCAGCATAACTTTCAATAACTGTATTATTACTTTTCTTAATTGCTTTACTTTGTAATGAGACGTCTCAGAAACTGGGAGTAATTTGTAAATATATCTAGTGTAAAAAAGTAAACATCAATGAAACTTTTATAAAAAGGAAAAGTCACAATTTCCCAGGACCTTAGTTTCCTCATCTATAAAATAAAGGAGCAGACAGTCTCTAAAGGTTCTTTTTCACCCCAAATTCATTGAAGCTTTGAGGAAATACGTTAATGAGAAAATTTTAACATTTGAAACTGACTCAAATCATTTTAAGTTGCTTTTTTAAATGTATAAGATGGAATGATCAGTTGAACTAGTCCAAATTTTTTATTTTACAACTAAGGAAACAGGCAAAGACAGATGAAAGTCACTTGGCACAACGTCACAAGGTAAATGACAGACTGTAATCCAAGTCGGCTAGCTCTAAATTCTACGTTCTTCCCCTACTCCACCACAGCCTTAGTGCTACAAAGTGCACTACAACATGTGTAGAGAGATCCCCAGGACTGTGAGGTATTGCTGTGAGAAGTGGGGGAAATTCAATCCATAAATTGAGTATTGATCTATACTGTTGCTGTAGACACAGACATCCCCACCAAATGAGTCTCTGATCTCAGGGAGCTTCCCTTCTACTGGGGAGAAATAACATGTGCCTATAAATTAGAAACAAATTATATACACACTGTCAATCTGAATTAAAGAGAACATCTCCAATATAGCAAAAATTATGATCTTTAGTCACGGTAAGGGAATTGTAGCTCCGGATGCCAGGTAGCAGCAAGTATTGGGGTATGGGAGGAGGGGGTTGGACATGGGGGTTCTTACAGTACCAAAGTAGAACAAGAGGGGTTCCTGGAGGTGGGGGCATTCCTAGGTCTTAAGAGATAAATTGTTTTTACATAACGACCAAAACTCCTTAGAAAAAGCTGGCTAATCTTCTTCCCAGAGGGAAGGGTTGAGTATTTATAAAATAGAGGTTGGGGAGGAAGGGGTGGGGACACCTGGTCGCCTCAGGTATTTCATAGGTCTGGGAATGCGGTCTAGGTCGACTGAGGGGGTGAGGAACCGGCGGCCTCGAGGACTAGTCTGATAGTATAGACAACTTGAAAGCAGCTGAACACAAACAAACTATACACAGGATTGTATAGGAAATAACGAACATAGGGAATGTGCTAAAATTAAGAGATTGCGAAAGGCTTCCTAGAGAAGGGGAGATTTAAACTGGGACTTGAAGAAGGAAGCCAGGAAATCCAGGAGGCAGAGAGGAGGATGGAGAGCATTCCAAAAACATGGGGCATATCTGACAAAAATGTTTGGAGTCTGGATTATTGAGGAACGACAAAGAATCCAGTGTGACCTAATCAGAGTATGTGTGGAAGCTACTGGGGGAGGGGAGAAAGCTGACAACAATTCTACCTAAACTAATTCATATATCCAATAACATCCTAATTAAATTACAAAAAAAAAATTATTTTACTAAATTAGAAAAAATAATAACAAAATTCATCTGGAAGAATAAAAAGTCAAGCTATCAAAGGAACTAATGAAAAAATATACAGGAAGGAGATTTAGCTGTACCAGATGTTAAACTATAAGGCAGTAATTATCAAAACTATCTGGTACTAGCTAAGAAATAGAAAGATAGATCAGTGGAACAGAGTAGACATACAATTTACAGCAATAAATGAACATAGTAACCTTGTATCTGACAAGAGTAAATACTTAAGTTTTTAAGATAAGAATTCATTTTTTGGTAAAAATGATTAGGAAAATTAGAAAGCAGTATGGCAGAAATTGGGCATAGACCAATATCTTACACCATTTACCAAGATAAGGTCAAAATGGATACATGACCTAGATATAAGGAGAGAAATTACAAGAAAATTTGAAAAACATGGAATATATTACTTAGCAGACTTACGGAAAACAGAATAATTTATGAATATTATGAATAAACAGGAGTTAGAGAGTAGAGTGAGATGTAAAATGGATGATTTCAATTACATTAAATTAAAAAGGATTGTATAAATAAAACCAATGTAGTCAAGATCAGAAGCAGAAAATGGGGGGAAAATTTTATGGACAGTTTCTCAGATATCTCATTATCTCAAATATATAAAGAACTTTATCAAATCTATAAAAATATGAGTCGTTCCCCAATTGATAAATGGCCAACAGATATGAACAAGCACTTTTCCAATGAAGAAACTAAAACAGTTGAAAGTCATATAAAAAATACTCTAAATCATTGTTGATAAGAGAAAGGCAAATTAAAACCTTGAGATATCATTTCATGTCTCTCAGATTGGCTAAAATGATAGAAGGGGTAAAGTGACAAACTGGAGAGGATGTGGAAAAATTGGGACACTAATTCACTGCTGGTGGAACTGTGAATTGATCAAACCATTTTGTAGAACAACCTGGAATTATGCCCAAAGAATTATTAAACTGCCTATACCATTTGATTCAGCAAATACCACGACTAAGTCTATTTCCAAAGAGGATCAGGAAAAAAAGGAAAAGAACATATATATTCTAAAGGAAAAGAACCTTTGTGTTTTAAAATATGTGTAGATTTCTTTTTGCGGTGGCCAAGAACTATAAATTATGGGCATGCCCTTCAGTTGTAGGATGACTGAACGAGTTGTGGTATATGATTTTGATGAAATACTACTGTGCTAGAAATGATGAGTTCAATGATTTTGGAAAAACGTGCAATGACTTGCATGAAAAAAGCAAAGAGAAATGAACAGATCCAAGAGAATAAGAATATTGTACACAGCAACAGCAATACTATTTTAAGGACAACTTTGAGTAACCAAGTCATTTCGACTATTATAAATACTGAAACTAAATACAAAGGACTTAGGAAGAAATATGCTATCTACATCAAAGTATGTATAAAATGATTATACATATATAAATATATATGTATGAATGTGTACATATATATGTGTGTGTGTGTGTGTATATATACATATATATATATATATATATATATATATATATATATAATATGTATGTATGTGTATTCATTTAACCTAAATTTTAATGAAAGCAATCAATACAACAAAATTGAGATCTCTGGGAAGAGTGAGTATAGCTTTAGAGGCCACACAGCAATTGCTGAGGTATCCAAGGAGACTGGTAACAGGGTTTATAGGGTACTAAGTCTGATAGAATGACTAGACTGCAGATGGGAGGTGTTGGGCATCTCACAGTTTCATAAAGTAAGTTGTTTTTACATAACAAGCAAAAATCCGTAAAGAAAACTTGGGAATCTCTGGAAGGAAGAGTTTGGGAGGTCTACAAAATAATCAGACTGGAATTGACAAAGTCTAGTCAAACTCAGGCAATTCACTGGCCTGGGAATGGAGACCAGGGCAGCTTCAGGCAGTTCTTAGTCAATTGAGTTGGTGTGTGTATGTAGGTGTGTGTGTGTGTGTGTGTGTGTGTACACATATACATACACACATATTTGTATCTAATAGGGAGACCAGGGAGAAGAAATAAATGAAAAAAAAATACATTTCTTCTATACATCCACTTCTCTTTATTTACACATGTGCTGCAGACCCTAATCTCATCATGCCTAGACTATGGCAGCAGCCTTCTGGTTTGTCTCCCTGTCTCAAATCTATCACCACTTGGGTCTATCCTCCACTCATTTGCTAAAGTGATTTTCCTAAAGCACAAATCTGACCACATCATGTCCCTCTTTCTTACTCCCAATAATGGGATGATGGGACTTGAACTTACAAAAAGGAAAGTACTATAGCTTTGAAAGCAGCCCAGTTCCTTAATTTCCCCCTTCATTTCAGCAGCCCACATCAGAGACAACTTGCCTGAGGCATCTGGTCCATCCCAGACCACCTAGATACTTAACAGTTCTTTCACAGTGGCTCTAAGCCCACACTAGACCACTTGATACTCCTTTCACAGTTCCCTTGACCCACCCCAGACCACTTAACTCCTTTCACTGTTGCACCTGGGCCACCCTGGGCTATTTATCATTCCTTAATCTCATCCAGATCTTGTCACTTGTCTTTTTTTGTATTGTAAGTATCACTCTCACTCACCTCTATCTAGGCACAGATTCATTAGGAATCTAGCCCACTTGACTGGGGTTAAAATAAACCTCCTACCTTGACTGAATGAAGGCTTGAATGCTTGGACTCTTTCCAGGCAGACTCACCCTGTATTCTTACAGCCAGCACCCCAAACTGCATCACTTCTATTCAATTAACTACAATGCTTCCCTATTACCTCTAGGATCAAATATTAAATGCTCTATTGGACTTTTAAACCCCTTCATAACCTAGTGTGTTCCTACCTTTGCAGTCTAATTACACCTTTTCTCCCCTCTATGTACTTGATAAACCTGGTATGCTAGCCTACTTGCTGTTTCTCACATATAAGCCCCCATTTCCTTTCTGTGCCTTTTCAATGGCTGCCTCTCTTTCCTTGGAAAGTTCTCCATCCTCACAACTGCTCGACTTCTTCACAACTCAACTTTCATCTCATCTTCAAGAACTGACAAACAGATGTATAAATAATTGTGTATATATTATGTATCTATATCTATATATACACACATACACCTATTTGTGCCTAATGGCAGCCATCTCTAGGGAAGGAAAAAAGGAAGAAAGAAAAAATTTACACACACACACACATACACCTATTTGTGTCTAAAAGTAGCCATCTGGGGAGGAGAAAAAAAGGAAAAAGAAAATAAGAAATTAGCATGATTATTATATATTTAAGAGGAATAACAAGTTGTACATAATAGATTTGCAGTTTTATGTGCAATCATCATTTTTATTATACCATGTTAAGAAAATCCTTGTTTTATTCCATAAATTAAAAATAAAATAATTTTTAAAAATACCATTTTCTATAGTGTGTCTTTCTTGGTCTCTTCCTTACCCACTGACCCTCTTCCCCTCCCAACTCCAAATTACTTCCTTCTGAGATTATTTTCCGTATATATTTATATTTCCATGTACTTCCTTATATGTTCTCTTTCCTATTAGAATGTGTGCTCCTTGAGGACAGGAAAGGTGTGTTTGTTTTTCTTTGTATACACAGTAGTTAGCAAAGTGGCTTGCTTAATAAAACTTAATAAATATTTATTGTGTGACTGACTAGCTGAGTTTTCCTATAGGAAAGGATTAGTAATCACAGCACTTTTACCTGATGTAGCACAGTTTTGGGGGTCTGAAGTTTTTATCTCAGAATTAGTTGAAGCAGAAGGAAAGTTTCAGGGGGTCTGAAGTTTTTATCTCAGAACTACAGTTGAAGCAGAAGGGAAAAAGTAGGTTTTAGAGGAAGCTATTGAAGAGATGCTCATTAATCAATCACAGCACTCTCTCTCAGTGAACGGAGCAGCTGGCTTTTTAGATGGTGAAAAAGCTGTAACCAGTTTCCATAGTGGAACTTGCTTCAAATGACCCTGAAAATAGAGCTGATGACCAGCTGGCATGTAAAAAAAAATGTTTTTCAGAGAACAAAGCCTTCTGGGGAGTTGGTCTGGACAATGGCAGTGTGATGTCTTTTGTAGAAGACACTGGCAGCTTTGCAGTGTCAAGGGGTGTGAGTTGCCCCTCCAATACATTGTCATCCCATCTCTATGTCTACATCCTGGGGGGAGGGGAGGGAGAAGAGAAGAAAAAAAGAGAAAAAGAAAAAATGAAATTTACTTAACTTGATACACACACGTACACACCTATTTGTGTCTAATGGTAGTTAGAGGGAAGGGAAGGGGAAAAAATGTGTTCTCTCTGTACACATCTGGTAAAAAGAGATACCTTGGATACATGTTTGTAAGTCTGGATCTAATTCCTATGGATGTCCACTCTTTTTACTGAGTGTGTATGGAAGCTCAACTTTTATGGGAGGAATGTCCTATGACTAGTTTAACTAAAATGCCTCTTACAAACTGTGTATTGTTATGGCTGACTGGACAAAGGAAAACGTTGGGTGGGTGGGTGGGGTGGTCATTAACAGTTTGTAAAATTTCTCAACCTCCCCAACCCCAAATATTTATAACTTGGGATGACTAATTGGAGGCTTAGAGTGAGAAAGATGCTGTGGTCTACATAAGGATCATAAATTTAGAGCTGGAAGGGATCTTAGTATATATATATATATATATATATATATATATATATATATATAAAATCTCAACATTCTACAGAGGAGGAAACAATCTCAGAGAAACTGAGATTTGGTTAGGTTATGGAGTCAAATAAATTGGTGAGCCAACTTTTGAACCCAGGTCTTCTGGACTCCAAATCCAGCATCCTTTCCACTGCACCTATAGTCCCTGCCATGAAGAACTTTACTGCGCACTATTAGCTTCATTATAATTAAAAACAGGTTATCTTTCTGGTGAGCTAGATTAACTAGGGGCAGATTCAGTAGTTTGGGAAATTAAATAGAAGCAGTTATCCAACACTTTTGAACCACTCTTTTTAAAATTAATTTGTTTTCAGTTTTCTACAATCACTTCCGTAAGTCTTAGATTTCTTCCTCCCCTCCCCAAGACAGCACACAATCTTATATATTGGTTCTACACATACTTTCTTATTAACCACATTTTCACATTAGTCATATTGCATAGAAAAATTAAAATAAATGGGAGAAACCGTAAAACAAAACAAAACGTAACACATGAGAAAATTCTCTGCTTCATTCTGCGATCCAATTCCATAGCTCTTTCCCTGGATGTGGAAGGCATTTTGTCTCAAGAGTCCTTTGGCAATGTTTTAGGTCCTTGCATTGCTGTGAAGGGCTAAGTCTACCAGAAAAATTCCTGGCACACTGTGGTTCTTACTTTGTACAAAGTTTTCCTGGTTCTGCTCATTTCACTCAGCATCACTTCAGGTTAAGTCCTTCCAGTCTCTGTGAAGTCTTCCTGTCCATTCTTATAGCACAGCAGTATTCCATTGCATTCATATAACACGACTTGTTCAGTCATTCCCCAATGGATGGACATCCCTTTGATTTCCAATTCTTGGCCACCACAAAGAGAGCTGCTATTAATATTTTTGTACTTACGGGGCCCTTTCCCGCTTCTATGATCTCTTTGGGATACAGTCTTAAAAGCGACATTGCTGGTTAAGTCTTTAATGTAGTACTTACTACATATACAGTATATTCACTATCTATCTATCTATATCTATATATATATAAATATAAAATTTTGCCTTTGTGAAGAGAAGCCTGCCCACCCTCCCCTCCAAGTCCTTTTAATATACACATATAGATAATGCATACAACTTATTTTGTTTAATGTACGCAGTTGTCAGCTCCGTTTAGAGTGAAGACAATTCTTTCTCTTCCCGTTCCTTCCTCTGCGGCTGGAATGTGAGGCTGTTTCTTTCTTTCCCCAGGGGATACAACGGCAGCCTGGCTTTCCTTTCAAAGACCCTGGCCCATTCTCTCTTCCCGGCCAGGGGTCCGGTAAAGTGAAGTGTCAATCACCGCAGGCAGAAAGGTGTGCCCTATCTCCAGGACAGGTTCCAGACTGTGCCCAGGGGAGCTCTCCCAGCCCCTAGGGGCGGGGGTCTTGGGCGTGCTACACCTTTTCTTTCAACAGGATCGCGGGTTGGCCGGTTTCAAAGACCAGACTAGGGAGCAGGCGGAGGGGAGCGCGGA
>CM053771.1:342685811-342704052 GCA_028658325.1 Potorous gilbertii
ATCAAATTATTAACAATGATATGTCATAAATAATAAGAAAATGCAAATCAAAACAATGTTGAGGTTTCATTCACATCCTGCAGATTGGCAAAGCTGACAAAATGTGGGAATAGTCCGCACTTAGGACTGTTGTAGGTGTACCACCTCCTCAGATTCAGATCATAACCCATTTAGTAAAAACTTTTGATTAATGGAAATATTGTTTTTATTACTGTTTTTTCTTTTAATATACTTTTTTGAAAAATTAGTACCAAATATGTACTACATACAGGACTGAATGATGTGGAAGAGATGTTAAAGGAGATAAGATTTCTGCTTGAAAAGCATATAGCTTTGGGAGGTATAACCAGATGGTTATTGAACATCTATATTAGCTACTATGGGAATGACAGTTTTAGAGACAGATTCTACTATGTTTTAAGAATACATAATCTTACTAGAAAAATACATCATAGTTTTATTAAAAATAATATTAGAAGGCACAAGTGAGAAGCACCAAATAAATGATCTCCAAAAGTGCTTGGAAATTTCAGAAAAAAGAAGAGAGCTCACTTTGGGGTAGAGCTGGGGTAGGATTTAGTTTTTGTTTCCCTATCACCTTAATTTATACAGATACAGATGTGTATAGAGATCCATTTTCAATATCCATATTTATTATCTCACCCTATCTATAAATATAAATATTTATGTATATTTAAACACATTACACATAAACATATATACACAAATATGGCCAGTATGGAAAATATGTTTTGCATGACTTCACCTGTATAATTGATATCATTGCTTGCCTTCTCAAGTGGTAGAAAAGGGGCAGTAGGAGGGAAGAAAATTTGGTACTTAAAATTTTTTTTAAATGAATGTTAATTTTTTTTACATGTAATTGGGAAGTATTTAATCAAATAAATAAAAATACATTTAAAAAACCAAATATATGCAGGAAGTTATCCCTTGTAATAAAAAATAAGAAAACTTTTTTTGGCAAAAGTAACCAACCCATCTCATTTTGACATGTTTTGTACACCTGTAGTTTCCTACAACAAAGAAAGGGGGGAGATATGTTTTTGCACATCTCTTCTGGAGTGCCAAGCTTGGTAAAACATGATACTGAGTTTTGTTTTGAGTTATTTTGTTCTTTCCATTTACTTTAATGTAATTGTTATGTGTATTTTCCTTTCTGCTTATTTTACTTTGTATCATTTCATACTAGTCTGACTATCCTTCTTTATTCTTCATGTTCACTACTTTTAAAAAAAAAATTATATATATTTTAAATCAGCAAAAATCTGCCTTCTCACTCTCCTACCTTAAATACCACCATCCCTGTTGAGAACAAAAGAAAAGCAAACCTCCCACTAAAAATATGTGTAGGCAAGCAAAACAAGTTTCTACATTGCCCATGTCCAAACAAATTAAGTGTCATATTCTGTACTCTGAGTCCTCACCTCTAGCAGAGTCTAACATTCAGTCCTCTAGAGTCATGGTTGGCCGTTTTGATGATTGGAGCTCCCAAGTCTTAAATTTGTGTTTCTTTACCATATGGTTGTCATTATATAAATTGTTCTGCTGGTGTTCCATACACTTCGTTCTGCATCAGTTCATACAAGTCTTCACAGGTTTCTCTGAAACCACTTCTTTCATGATTTCTTACAACAATAGAATTCTATCGCATTTGTATGTCATAACTGGCGTAGCCATTCCCCAAGAAATAGATACTCCCTCAGATTCTTGTTCTTTGCCACTTCAAAAGAATTGTAAGTATTTTTATATATCTTTAGAGTTTGTTTTGCTAAGGACTCATCCCTCCCTTAATCTGTCCTCTAACTATTTTCCCTTTCTCCCATTTCCTTCCTATTTTACTGTTGAATGAAACGTACTTCTACAACCAACTCTGTGTGTGTGTGTGTGTGTCTTCCCCCTTACCAGTTCAAATGAAAATGAGGTTGCAGTGTCAGCTGCTTCCCCCCACTCCTTCTTCCTTGTTTGTTTAGATGTCCACTTGCCAACTCTGATTATGAGATAAATTTCTCTAAATTGCCCTTTCCCTTTTTATATTCTTCCTCTCCCTCATACCTGCAACGTATTCCTTCTCTGTCTTTTCTATTCTTAGTCATTATGACATAGCAAAACTATTCCCAAGCCTTCTAATTATTCTCCTATGATTTCTGAGATGACAGAGTTCAGAGGACTTATGTGTCATCTCCCCATATTTGAATGCAAGCAGTTTATCCTTTATTATTAATTCATGCTTACTATTTTATGTTTCTCTTAACTCCTGTGTTTGAACTTCGAAATTTCAGTGCAGCTCTGGTCTCTTTATCAGGAATGCTTGGAAATCCTCCATTTCATTAAAAGTTCATTTTCCCTTCTACCATTATACTCAGTTTTACTGAGTAAGTTAGTCTTGGCTGTATGATTACATTCTTTGCCTTCGAGAATGCCATGTTCCAAATTGTTGACTCTTTTATTGTAGTGGCTGCTAAATCTTGTGTGATTCTGACTGTGGCTTCTTGATACTTTCTGGATGCTTGCAATATTCATGAATTCGTCCTTTCATTTTTTTAATTCATTGATTTATTCATTCATTGATTTATATTATTTTGTCTTTAACTTGGAAGCTCTGGATTTTGGTTCTAATATACCCAAGAATTTTCATCTTAGGAGTTGTCCAATTATTTATACTTTGTCCTCTGGCTGTAAGAGATCTGGGTAGTTTTCTTTGAAGGTTTCTTGAAAAATGATATCTGTGTTCTCCTTTTTTTGGTTATGGTGTTTAAGTTAGTCTGATAGTTCTTAATTTTTTCCCTTGATCTGTTTTCTAGGACATTTATTTTTGCTATGAGATATCTTACATATTCTTTTACTTTTTCAGCCTTTAGACATTGCTTTAATATTTCTTGTTGTCTCCTGGAATCATTTGCTTCTATTTGGTCTGTTATGATTTTCAGAGACTATATTAGCAAGAACCCTGGCATACACAGGAGGGCCTGCTGTGCAGGTTCTTGGATCTGCTCTTCTAAAAGGAAAGCAGCTTTTGAGGGGTCAGTAATCACTTTAATCAAGCACATATGTCATTCACTTGGTTCATGGGGAAAAGTCAGCACTCTGAACTTCAGGGAAAATATAGAGAAACAAAAATCAGCCAACAGACAGGGCTTACAACTCTCTGACCGTTAGCAATACATACATCCCAGATGAACAGACAGATCCAACTGTTTTACCATACATTCATAGTTACCAGAGAGAGAAGCACAAACATCTGGGTTTTCAAAACTGAGAGGCTATTGGAAGGGGGGCTCGTAGCAGCTGCCCAGAGTCTTGTCTGACCAAACTAACACTTCCAGTGAGTAAACCCCAAAACAAAGCCTCACCTCAGTATTTATACACTTTTCAGAGCCAGAGAGCATCACAACCCTTGAGAACCAGTGCCCTCATTAGAAAATTAGCAAAAGGTGTGGGCCTCCCCTAATCAAGCTTCCCTTCCTGGGCAGGCTCATTAATGGGTGGGGAAGATCTTTAACTCTCATAATTGCCATTACAGAGATTTTGTTATTTTTGCAAAGATTTTTAACTCTTGTGCCAAACTGTTAATTCCCATTCCAGTTCTTTCTTCTGTACCTCTCAATTCTTCTCCAAATTTCCTCAAACATTCTTACTTCATTTATATAAATGTTTTTTACCTCTGAAAAAGAGCTGAACTCAAAAAAACCCAAAAAGACCTTTTGCTTTATCTCTTCCAGGAATTCTAGTTGGATTTGTGCGTAAGTTGTGTTTCTCTCAGAGGCTTGCTTGTAGATGTATTGGAGTATTTCTTTTCTTCTCTATTTCTGTTCTAGGAACCCTTGTGACCATAATTTCTCATTCTTCCAGCTAACTTCATGGCTTTTTTGATATTAGGGCTGCACTTAGAACACTTGTGCAGGTAAGGACTGGGCTGGCTTCGTTGCTGCTTTCTTGGGGTATTGAGTATTGTGTTATTCAGGGATCTCAGGGACAGACTAAGGACCTGTAAACTTTCAGTGTTTCCCAATGTGATGTGATTGCTTCCCACCTGGTCTGAGTTCTGCAAGTTTCTGATACCACTTTCAGTCTGAACAACAGTGTACTGCTGCTAGACTTAGCCCCTTTCAGCCAACTGGAAAACTTCTGGTCCAGAGTGAACTGTAGGTTAGCCTTTGGTTTGAGATTCCTACCCTGGTTATTCTTTTATAAGCTTCAGACTGGGCTAGGCACACTGCCAGTACTTGCTTGGAAACTTCATCCTTTCTCTGTGCACTGCCCAGGGCCAGCCCTGAACTCAGGACCCCTTCTTAATTCACTGTGAATTGTTGGTCTCGAATGGGTAACTGCTAGTTGGTACCTGCCTGTCTGTAGTTCTTTGGTGTGATTCTGGGACCTTTTCTTGCCCTAGTGCACAACCTTTCATTAGGTGCTAGAGTGATCTGTGCATGAATCTTTCCTGCTCTGATATTGTCTCTACTGTCTACCTGCCTCTCAGTCTTTCTCTGCCAATGTAGTCTAGAATACTGACTCGCTGTAGCTTTTATGGATTTTCCCTTCAGGATTCAATCTGGTACATATTTTTAGGCTGGTGGAAGGAATTTGAAGTTGAGGGGAAGGAAAGCTGAACTGTTTCCTGCTGCTCTGCCATCTTGCCTTCACTTCTGTATTGATTCTCATAGTGTAAGATTCCCTACCCTGCGTACATCTTTGTTTCCAGATCTTTGGTGCTATATAAATGTTTTGTAAAAAAAAAAAAAAGAGGAACTTCTGTAAATACTTTGGTGCCCATGGGGCCTTTCTTTCTATCTTTTACCTTCTTGGGGTATATTCCGAGCAGTAGGATTTCTACAGTCTAAAGGGTAAGGACATTTTAGTCAAATCTTAGCATAATTTCAGATGACTTTCCTGAAAGGTGAGACCAATTCATAGATCCACTAACAGTTTAATATTGTGCTTGAGTTTTCATAGCCTACCCAACATTGATATCCCGTTTTTCGTTGTTTGCCAATTTATTTGAGCATTTTTAAATGTTCTTTTGTTTTTTATATCAACGGAGTTTTTCTTCCAGAATCTGCCTTTCCATTTCCCAGAAACCTTTCTCTTTATAACAAATAATATTTTTTAAACCAAAATAAGAAAAAACTAAAGAAAAAGAGGAAAAAAAATAAGCGCAGCCGATCAATATATTGAAAAAAGCCCAAACTATGTGTAGTACCTGTGACCTTCCCACATCCTAAAAGGAGTAGGTTGGGATTGGTCTCTTATATCTCTTCTTTCAAGCTACACTTATTCGTTATAATTTCGTAATATTCTTGGGTTTTTTTGTGTGTATGTAGATCTTTCCACTTACATTGTAGTTATTGTGTCATATTGTTTTACTCATATTGTTTTGTTGATGCTTCTCAGTTCTTCATGAATTCATGGAGATTTTTGCACATTTCTCTGTTATAATTTCATCATATTCATTATTTCTTATGCACCAAAACATCCCATTAAATTCATAATATAATTTGTGTAGCCATTCTTTAATCTATAAGTATCTGCTTTGTTTCCAATAATTTGATATCTCCAAAAATGCTATTATAAATATTTTGGTGTAGATGGGGACTTTCTTAAGAATCAAAGGTTTCCTTGGGGTATAAAACTAGTAGTGAAATCTCTGGGTCACAGGGACATCTCAGTCACTTTATTTGCATCATTGTACATTGTGTTGTGTTACAGCTCCACCAGCGTTGTGTTAGTGTGCTTATCTTCCCACTAGCCCTTCAACATAAGCTTGCGTTTTTGTCGTCTTTGCCAGTTTTTAGGGTGTGAAGTGTAGTTTCAGTATTATTTCAGTTTGCATTTGCATTAGTGATTTGGAACATTTTCATGTGATTGACACAACCTCTCCATTATTCTTTTAGGAAATGTTCATTCGTACCCTTTGACCATTTATCTGTGGCAGAATGGCTTTTGGTCTTACATAACATTGGTTAAATTTTTATATGCCTTGGATACCAAACCCTTGTCGGAGAAATTTCATACAAATACTTTTTTTCTAATTTGACACTTCCCTCATGATCTTAGAGCCCCTTCTTATCTTAGAAGGGGCTGGTGGCTCTGGATATAGTGCTGGGCCTGAACTCTGAGCACCAGAGTTCAAACCTGGCCTCAGACACTTACAGGTAGTGTGATCCTAGACAAGCTATGTCATTTCTGTTAACCTCAGTTCCCCTACCTTCAAAATTAGGATAATAGCAGCATGTATCTCCCAGGGTTATTGTGAGGGTCAAATGAGATATTTGCTTGGCATGATGCCTAATGCTTAGAAGGTTGTTTGTTAATGTTTATTCCCTTCTCCCATATTCTTGGCGTAAAGATGTCCCTTTGCCTATGCAGAAGCTTTTCAGTCTTACATAATCAAAATTATCTAATGCTTCTATTTCTTGTTAGGTTAAGAATACCTCTCCTACCACTTGCTGTAACTGGCATGTGATCTGTTACTATTCCAATTTTTTTAAATGATATTAACTTTAGTATTAAGTTCACATATCCATTTTGTGGAATACTGTGTAAGATATTTTTTGGTGTAAGCCTAATTTCTTGCAGACTATTGTTTGACCAGGGTTTTTTTTAATCAAATAGGGAGAATTTTTCTAAATAACTTATGTTTCCTGCTTTATCAGATACTGGGTTATTAACTTCCATAGTTTTTTATTTTTCCTTGGTTAGTGTGTTCTTTTGATCAGGTACTTATTTTAGTTTTTATTATAGTAGCACTGGCCTAGCCACAAGAATCGACTCTTCCTCTAGCTGTTTTAGTTGTTCTTTATTTCTTTAAGTAGTAATTTGTAAGTCAATCTGTCTGTCTTTTGTGTGTTTTGGTAGATTGACTTCAAGACACTTACTGCATTTTGTAGTTATTGGGAATGGGATTTCTTTTTCTTTTACTGCCTCTTGAATTTTATCTATCACATAGAAATGCAGTTACTTTTTGATGGCTGATTTGGTAGCCTGAAATTTAGCTGAAGCTATCAATGGTTTCATTTAGCATCTTTTCAGATTCCAGATTTTTTCCAGATTTTTTTCCCAGATTTTTCAAGTATACTGTCATATTATCAGCCAACAGGGATAGTTTTATCTCTTCTTTACCTCTCCTTATGGATTTAATTTCTTCTTCCTGGTTTACTGCTATTGCTAGTATTTCCAGAACTATATCAAATAATAGTGGGGTGAGTAGGTATCCTTGCTTTACTCCTGTATTTGTTAGAAAAGGTTTCTGTGATACTTGCTTTTCATTTTTTAAGTCTCTCTATTGCTATACTTTTTTTTTAAAGCAAAAATGAGTGTTGCACTCTGTCAAAGGCTTTTTCTGTGTTTGTTTAGATAAACACATCAGTAGTCAATGATAAACATTAAGTGCCTGCCATGTGCCAGACATCATGTTAATTGCTGGGGATAAAAATATAAATAAGAAAGATGGTTCCTCATCTTAAGGAGCAAAAAGAAAGCAGAGGAGGAGGTTAGGAAGAGGTGCCTGTTGGGGACTATGGTGCAAAAGTCAAATAAGTCCAAAACAAGTGCTGCTGGAGAAAAGCAGTCCAAAATGAGTACAGCTGGGGATGGGAAATGAGGAGATCTCTGTCATTCCCCCCTGTTTAAATGGAGAAGTTTATAGCTCTCCTATGATCAAAGAGGTAGAAAGTATTAATGAGATATAAGTAACAAGGGTGATTTGATCTTTCAAGATCATGAGATTTCCCAATGATGGGTTTACAGGGAGTTTGGTGGAGAAATCAGAAATCTAAAATGGGTGTAAGTGGGGTAGGAAATAAGATGTCTGAATAGGTTAATCATTTGACTTTGGGCATTTTTGTTTTCAGTATGATTTATCATGTTGATTCTTTGCCTAATGTTGAAACATTCTTTCATTGCTGGTGTAAGTCCAGCTTGACTGTAATGAATTATTTCTTGGATATAAATTACTATAAACTGTTTGACAGAATTGTTTAAAAATTTTTAAGCAGTATTCATTAATGATACCGGTCTGTAGTTTTCCCTCTGTGTTTTATCCTTCCCCAGTTTTTAAGTATTAGGATTGTGTTTGTCACAGAAAAGGATTCTTTATAGGATGCTTTTTCAATTAAAAAAAATGTGTAGTATGGATACTATTTGACCTTTAAAAGTTTTATAGACTTTTCCTGTGAATTCATCAGGCCCAGCAGTTTTTTCTTTTTCTGTTTTCAGTAGTACCTTTGGATCTACTTCAATTTCCTTTTCTGAGACAGAGTTACTTAAGATCTTTGTTTCATCTTCTGTCACATTAGGAATTTTTAGTATTTGAAGGTGTTCCTCTATTTCTTTTGTTTTTTCAATTTTGTTAGCCTATGGTGATTTATTTTTTCTGATTTCATCTTATTTGGTATTTTATTGATTATATTTTCTGCCCTCTAATTTTTAGTCAGAGTGGTTTAACATACATCATGTTATCAGTTTTCTTTTAAAGAACCAGCTTTGTTTCTTTTTGTGTCTTTAATTTTCAATATGCCCTCCTTTGTGCTTATTTTAGGTTCATTAGTTAGCTTTAGAATTTTTTAAAATGCAAATTCAATTAATTAATCCTCTCTTTTTCTATCTTAATATATGTTTTTAGGGATATGATTTTTTTCCCTGAGGACTTCTTTTGCTGCATCACAGAAGGTTTGGTATGTTTCATCATTATAATTTCCTTTCACATAATCATTAATTGTTTTTATGATTTGTTCTTTGACCCAGTTATTATTCAGGACTTTATTGTTGAGTCTGAGTCTCATTCTGGATCTTTTTTTTTTTAAAGTCGCTGAATTAATTACTATATTTATTGTGTTATGACTCTAAAGGATGTGTTTACTATTTCTACCTTTTTACATTTGTTTTCAATATGTCTAGCTGAATACATGGTCAGTTTTTGTAAAAGTTCTGTGTGGTGCTGAGAAATGCATATAATCTTTTGCAGTCCCATTTAAAAGATGCATAAGCTATTAGCTTTATTTTTTCCCAGCAATTTGTTTAATTTTACATTTTTCTTTAGTTTATTTTTCTGTTTAAGTTATCCAAAAATGAGAGGATATTGAAATCTCCTGGCATTATTGTGTTATTGTCTTTGCATTTTTGTAGCTCCATTATTGTTTCCCTTATAAATTTAGATGCAAAGACACTTGTAGCATATAAGTTGAATACTGGTATAAGTTTGTTGCCTTTGATTCCTTTCAGCATAATGTAGTTTGCTCGTTTATCTCCCATCCTCTACCCCTGTATTTTTCTGAATATTTATTTTTGCTTTAATTGCATGGTTGCAACTCCTGACTTTTTAGATTCACTTTATGCACAACTAATTTTTTTCTAGTCCCTCATTTTTATTCTCTGTGTATTTTTGTTTTAAAAAATATAGGATTTTTTTCTTATCTAAACAGTCATTTTAAAAAAATTAGACTAATCCATTCACATTTTAAGTTGTGAGAATTAGATTTGTATTTTTCATCCATTTGTCTCTATTATTTTTTCATGTGATTATTTTTTCTTCTTGTTATAAAAGCAGTCCCGTGCTTCTTCAGTTATTTTAGCTTATTTTTTTTGTGTGACCCTATTGCTACTGCCCCTCCCCTCACCCTTGAGCGTCTCCACCTTTCTATTTGTTATCCTTTGAAATTTTGCTTGTTTCTTTCATGTTTCTTTTATTTGTTTATTTAAATCTTTTTTCTCTCAATTATATAGGATTAAAATAGAATTAAGTAGAATTCCTCTTCCTCTGCTTCCCTTTAATTGGTTTTTTAATCAGTTTTTAAAATTTCATTTTCTGCACTTGTTTCTTTCTGTTACTATCCTTACATCTCCCTTTCTGTCCATTCTAGAATTATATTCTTTGATTTGTGGCCGTTATGTAGTTCTTTATTCTTTTTATTCCTCATGGAATTAAATTTTTAATGTATCTATTTGGGGTTCTCCCTTATAAACGTTTTAAATAGAACTTTGTAAGTAAATATATATGTGTTTTGTGTGTTTTAGTAGATTGATCCCAAGAGACTTTTGTATTTGTGCATTTCGTAGTTATTTGGAGTGGGATTTCTTTTTATTTTGTTGCGTCTTGTGAGAAACATGCTCACTCATCGTGAAGCCAGAAAAGTTCTCAATTATTTTAAGCCAGTTATTCTACATTCCTAATGAATGTGTCTCTCCCTCATGTAGAGTGTGCTTGCTGTGACCAATACAGTGCTTTTTGTGCTCTGTCCAATGTGAATTTCCCCCCTTGCTCTCCATTGGCTGACTGCAACCTCCCCCTTCATGTTCTCCTCCCTGATAGGTTCCCCTTCAGACAGCTCGGTAAGGATGCGTACAAGTCTCTGACCTTTTACTTGATCAGAAGCCTGGTTCTGCTAGCTAGGTCACAACCCTGATTGCAGTCAGCCACCTGACTTATGTTCAGCTCTCACAGCTGTGGAAACAGAATTGCCCCTTTTGTTTCCCACACTTGAATTTTGTCAGTTATGCAGCCGTGCAATTAATTTTGAAGGGTTGATTTTGCCTTCTTGAGCTATCCCCTTTTGCTCCTGTGCCTCACTCTTAGACAAATGCCAGTTCCTGCTAGTGACAGAGAGGATATTGTCTTTTGGTAGGATGCTTCTTTTGTCCCTGATGATGCACTTCATTATTCACCTTTGCCCTCTTGTTAGCCATTTTTTCCCTTCCATTTGCCTCAGTCTTTCCTGGGTTCATACTCTTCTACCTTCTGTGTATCAGTTGTTCTCAGGGGCTATGATTTCCCTTTTCCTGGGGCAGGATGAGTGGTCTCTCTTGGTACCAAATCCCTACCAATAGTAAGCATTGTAAGGTCCACATCTTCTTTTACAGAAGATCTTTCTTCACCAGTGTATCCCTCCCACCATTTAAATAGCATTTCTCCTTTTCTTTTCCCAATTTTAATCCCTCCTTTTCCTTTACCTCTTCTCCTTTAATCTTTTCCCCAAGAGATTGCAGGAATTATTTTGCCTTTATTGTTAGCCTTTGACTTGATTAAGGCACATTACATATTATCTGCTATTTTCTTTCCTCCCTTGTTTTTATGCACCCTCACATTTTGTAATGTAGTCCCACAAAAAAAACATTGATGCACCTGAAGGTAAATGTAGATAGGATGTTGTCCATGCTAGTTCATGGTGCTTTTGGCCTGTTTCTCTACACTCACTTCTACTTGATTTCTGCTTTCACCCTCATCTCTGTGCACATTTCAAAAGAAGCCTCCTAGTGGCCTGTTACTATTTTGTTGTTATCCCTTGTTGTTCTACTAGTTTAGTCTTCTTGTATTTTTGTTATTTAGGGAAATTTGTGAAGCAAATAATTCTCTTCTCATCTGGTTTTCCTTCCATTCATGTTTTGAACGCCTCTTTATTTTTGAAGACTCAGATTTGCAGGGTAAGTCACCTCCGGCCGCTTGTTGATCCCTCTTACTCTTCAGAACATGTTATTCCAGTATTTCCTGTATTTTCTAGATGCTATAGAAGAATCTTCTATTACTTAAATTTCCTTCCCTTTTTATTTGAAAGTCTTTTTCTTGATTTCTTATAGAATCTCTCATTTCAAAATAATTCTAAAATTTAACCATGATGTTTTGGAGTTTGCTGCCATAGATTTTCTTTTTCTGCAGATAGCCTTTGGATTCTTTTGATTGTCACTTTACTTTGTGTACTGAAGTTCTGGATAGTATTTCTTGAATTATGCTGTTTAGGTTCTTAAGTTCTTATACTTCCTCTCTTTGAGATCAGTATGCTTTGCTTGTATGAAAAGCGTGCTTTCTTTAATGTTACAGCTCTTCTCTTCCTGATTGTTCTTCAGTTTCATGTATTTGCATTCCTAATGAGTTGTCTAGTGTTTATTTTGTGAGATGTGACATTACAGATTGAAGTTTTTTCATTTTGAAAATTATTTCCATTGTGCAGCCCATAAATTCTGTTCTAATAATTCTAATTTCTCTTTTAAACTATTTAGGAACAGCATTCTCTGGTTCCGTGCTCTCTTCAAAATCTACCAAGTCCCCTGCCTCATCAGGTATTCAGTCATTTTCTTTTATTTTGCACTATTTTGTATCACATATGTAGGTATATATTCACACACACACACATACACATATATGTATGTATGTATGTCTGTACCAGAACTCACTTACTAGAACTGGGGGCCATTATTTCCTTCTTCTGTTAATATTTTCTCTGTCAGTTTATCTTTTTATATTCAAAGTCATTTTCTTCCTCTGAGATATGTTAGTAATTTTAATCTTTTTTCCTGTTTTTCCCTTCCCGAGTCCCTCCCCTCTGATGTTAGCTTCACTGGAGGCTGAATTCTGAAACATCTCAACCTTTTCCCACATTGGGAAAATCATGTATCAGTAGTCTTGGTCTCTGCCCCAAGTAACTTCTGAGAGGGCAAAATGGCCCTAGCTGGATGCTGGGCTCTTTCTTTCAAGATTGGTAGATTGCCACATAACTCCACACACATATGTACTATACTCATGATCTCTGTTCCTTAGTTCTCTGGTCCAGTGGCATGGAGCATTACTGAAAAATTCTGTCATTTAGATTTTGTATCTTCCCCAGCACTGGGAATTGGATGGGATCAGGTGTAGAGTTGAGCTCTGTTTCTACATTCTGGACGGGCACTTATTTCCTCCATCCTGACCAGATACAGAATGTTGCCATAGTGTTGACTGTCATGACCTGAGCAAGTTTCTGCCATTTGGAGTTGGCATCTCTGAGGCACTGGGAGGACAGAGGAGCCCTGAGTGGCATTCTGTTGCAAGCCTATGAGCTTAGTGAGTTTGTGCAACCTTGCTAGTGGAAGCATTGTAACAGGTGGGGGAGAGGGGTACAGTGCTGAGTGACTTCAAGTTAGGCATTTGTTTATTAAAGGCTTTATCTTTTTTGGATTCTTGGTATCCTAGATTGTATTAAATTGTTAAAAATGGTTTTATCTCCGGCACAGATTTTCTGTTTTAAAGAGGCTTGAAAATTAATGAGGATTAGAGGTACTGATTCCATCTAATTGCCGCTGAACATTTAAGAATAGGCAGTATTTGAATGGGAGAATGACATGAACAGAAGACAAAATTCTAAGAGTGTGTTTGGGGAACACTTGGAGTATAAGTTCTATGTATGAGAATAGTGAGAAGGGAGGGAAAAAATAGATTAGGAGTAGATTTGTAGAATGCCTTAATTACTTTATTATACTTTAATTTTTGCTCTGGGGAGTGATTTGATAGTATATGTTCATTTTAAGAATAATTTTATTCCTTCATTTCTACAAGTATTTATTATATCTCTTCAGACCATCACTTCTACTGAATAATCTTTCCTAATAATGAAAATCCTCATAACAAATATGTATCATTCCTCAAAACAAATTCTTCCCACTTTGGCTATGTTCAAAAATATGTCTCAGTCTGCCTTTTAAGTCCTTCACCTCTGGCAGGCGGTGGATAACACGCTTCATTTTAGTTCATCTCGAATCATGGTTTGTCACTGTATTGATTACTGTCCTAAAGTTTGCAGAGTTGGTTTTCTTCATCATGTTATATAAATTGTTCTCCTAGTTTTGCTCATTTCATTCTGCTTCTGTTCGTAGAAGTCTTTCCAGTTTAGTGACTCATTAGCTCTTATTTATTTCTATAATTTGTTTAATCAGTTCACAGTGGTAGGCACCCTCTTATTTTCCAGGTTTTTCTTTGCTATAATAAGCCTTCATTTTGTCAAATAGTGGTTATTTGTTCCAATAGTTAGGAACTTTGGGTTTATGAAACACTAGGTTACTGTGCTCATTTTTTTCCTGTATGTTGTGTACCTATGCTCTTTCACTGATAAACCTCCTTATTTCTTATCCAATACCAAATGGCTTTGATTATTACAACTTTGTAGTACATATTGATAATGTGTAATAATCATTCCTTGACATTGATAGAGGTTAGAGGTGCAGGACCTACAAATATGAAAACCTCTGAATAACTCTAGGCCCCAAACCTGTATTTTTAATAATTCTGATCATATTTATTTAATACCGAAACAGGTGAAACCATGTATTTCACCTATAAAAAGTTTCTACGTGAGAGAGATTAGTATCTCATACACTATGCAGAATCTTTGCAGCCCCCACTGTAGCCTCAGCAGCTGCTTCACAGCTTTCACGCAAGATGCAAAGATCACTGCGGGAGAAAATAACATGACTGAGTCTGGGTGGTAAAGCGACAAAGAGGAGGTATTCCCAAAAGTATGCAATTCATAGATTTTAGCACACTGCAAAATTTAACTATAATAAATTTATGTATAATTATGTTAGTAAATGGTAAAGGAGATTAATAATATATAATATTCATGATTTGATAATTTTTAAAATTTTCTTTACATATGCTCTTTGTCCATGAGTTTCCACAGTAGGCTATAAATCTCCAAAAGTTCCTACTTAATTAGTGATGGCCAGCCTGCTGTAAACAAAACCAGAGATGTGAAACTGGTAAGTGTCAAGGAGTGAATGTAGTTTGAGATCTAGTACTGCTAGACTTCCATTCCCCTGTTTTTTTTCTATAGTTATTTTTGACCTTTTGTTCTTCCAAGCGAATTTAGTTATTCTTTCTGACCCCATAAAGTAATTCTTTGGTAGTTTTAGTGGTATGTAAGCAAATTAATCTAGGAAGTATTGCCATTTTTATTACATTGGCTTAGCCTACCCATGAGCCATTAATACTTGGTCTTTTCTGCTCTTTTTCACTGGCACAGCAGTTGAAATTCTAAGGTTAGTAATATTAAAATTACAGTTATCATGAGTCCTTTAAATATGTTCTTATATCATACAGAAAACACTTGAAAGCCTATTATATACATTTGTAGTCCTTGAGTAGAAATAGTTTTGTCTCGTTGCTTTTCCCCAAAATGAAGTTTCTTGTCATTGTTGTTCAGTCGTATCCGACTTTTTCTGACACGTTTGGGGTTTGCCATTTCCTTCAGCTCATATTGGAGATTGGAAATTGAGACAAAGAGGTTAAATGACTTACCCAGGTTCATATAGCTGATAAGTGTTTGAGGCTGGATTTGAATTCGTGAAAAGGAGTCTTTCTGGTTCCAAGCCCAATGCTCTACCTGCTGCACCACTTAGCTCTCAAGTGAAATTTACTAATCCACTAAAAATGAAAACTTCTTTGAAAAAAAAATCACATCTTTATCCTATCCCTTCTTTGAGGATATGTGTTACCCATGAATATATGACTTTTAAATCAATGAGTAAGGTGGTGGCAATTCTAAGAACTAATTTCCTTAGTCACTTGCATAAGGAAGTTCCAATCAGTAAGTCCAAAGTAAATCCTTACCCTCAGAGTATTTATACACTTTTTAGAGCCAGAGAGCATAACCCTCTGACCCAGTGCCTCAATAGAAAACAAACTTGGGGACACTCCTACAAAACAACTCCATTAATCAAGCTTCACAGATGGGCAGGTCCATGAATGTGTGGGAAATTTGATCCTCTTTGATCACATTATTCAGTCAGAGGCACTTTTAGTAAACAAAAACAGCAAAAGATCCTATTTTACTTGCCATTACAGTGCAGTGGATGGAAGGCTGGGTAGTACAGTGTATAGAATGCTGGGCCTGGAGTTAGGAAAACCTGAATTCAAATTATGCTGTGTAAGCTAGTAACAGCAACACCATTCATTAAACATTTGCTAAGCAGCTTTTTAAGGGCCAGGCATTGTGCTAAACACTGAAGACAGAAAGAAAGACAAAAACATGATCCTTCCCTCCTAAGAGGTCACTTTCTACTGGGAAGTATGTATGTAGCATGACATATATATATACACACATTCATATAATGTAGCACGTTATATACATATATATAATGTAGCATGCTGTCTATCTATCTATCTATATATATATATATATATATGCAGTGTAAAAGGAAGGTAATCTTGATGAGAAGGGGGCAGAAAGAAAAGATAATGGGAAAGGCCTTCTGCAGAAGGTAGAGTTTGAAATGGGTCTTGAAGGAAGCCAAGGAATCCAGGAGGTAAAGGAGGGCAGGAAAGACATGGGGGACGGAGAGTGAAAAATTATGTTGTAGCATGGGGCAGCACGGTTGTGCAGTGGATAGAGCACCAGTGCAGGAGTCAGGAAGACCTGAGTTCAAATCTCACCTCATACACTTGACACTTGACACTCACTAGCTGTATGACCTTGGGCAAGTCACTTAACCCCAATTGCCTCATCCTGGGTCATCTCCAATCATCCTGATGAATATCTGGTCACTGGATTCAGATGGCTCTGGAGGAGAAGTGAGACTGGTGACCTGCACAGCCCTCCCTCCCTCAAAACAAAGTCAAGTGCAAGTCATGTCATTATTTCTCTGATGGCGTGGTCTCCTTCAGCAGCGAAGGATGAACACAGACAAGGAAGTTGAGACAAAGTAATGGTCACAAATTCAGAAGAGTGAAATAAAAGCAATAGAATCCTTTATCCTTGGCATCCCATCATAATATTTCAGACAAGCTCTTCTTAGTCATATACATTTTTGTAGCTCCTTCTTTCAAAAAACTTACATGCTTTTTTTTTTTTACCTTACCAAAGCTGAAGATCTAGAAGACATGGCAAGTCACCAAAAATCTTTCTCCAGTACTAATTAATTGTTGTCATTATTCATTTTAAGGCAAAGTATACAGGTTTTTTTTAATCCTAACAAGGAAAGTCTCAAGTGATACCTCAAATTCAAAAATTCAAAGCATTCATATCAAAAGAGGAGTTAACCTTCTAATGATAGTTGAATTAGCCAGTTAACACATATTTTATACCATGGTTTCTCAAAAATAATAATGTGAGAAATTATGAGCATAATCCCCACATAAAACAATATTTTAAAATATAGACATAGTCGTTATGGCCTGTCAAGTAATATTAATGTAGTTGAATATATTTCTTAATTATTAAAAATTAATTTCATTATTTTTCAGTTTTAGCATTCTATACTTCAGAGAGAAGTACATATATTAATTTTAATCCAGTTATGGAGATTCAGTTATAAAAGTCAAAAGCATTGCCATTTAGGGCATAAGTGAACTACTGTGAATAATAATTTTTCCCGATTTATCAAAACAGAACAAATAATTTTAAAAAAAATTTTTTTAAAGAATTTTGTATTTCAATTATTTCCAGTGATCTCACTGTGACTTAACTTTGATTGCACTTAAAATTTTCATACCCTCAAAGCATCAGAAGAAGTACTGTTTATTGGGATGATGAATTTGACATTTAAAATTGCAGTAACTACAGACATTAGGGGGAGAAACAATTTGGGTATGAAGCCTCAATTAAGTTAAGCATATGCAAGATTTCAAAACTGAAAGAACCTCCTGGGGTCAAGGATGCTATATCTGTGCTTTGTCTCTCTTGTGTGTGTGTGTGTGTGTGTGTGTGTGTGTGTGTGTGTGTGTGTTTAAACTGTTTAAAATAAATATATTTTTTAAAACCAAGTTTAACCAGACCAGAGTTTTCATATTAGGAGTAAGTTCAACAATCCATACTTTTTTTTTTTTAAGCAGAGTTTAACCAGACCAGAGTTCCAGTATCAGGAATAGATTGAATTAGGAGTAATTTAACTTATGAATCTACTGACAGTTGTTGGAAACCAGAATTATCCAAAGCAGAGCACAGTTACAAGTGGTCCGTTGATAAAATACTGCCATTGGTCGTAGGAGAAACAATTCTTTTCCTGTATGTCATAGATAATAAAGCATTGACTAGCTAGGAAGTCCTCAACTTCTAAATGGGTTGTGTTCTAGAAGTTTACCCTCAAATTTGTTTCTTAGACCTTGGAATTCTTTTAACTTTAAAATTAATGCTATAAATGGTAGGCTCCCAATGTAAGCCATAAAAGTTTATTTAACACATAATGGAACTGAATTGCAGTACCAGTAAGACTAATTTGAGTTTTGGATGCTGGAAGCAGATGACAGAAGAGGGAGTGAGTGCTTTCTTCCCCATTTCTGGTGGTAGAGTTAACCCAAGATAAACTTGAAATAGGGTATACGTTTGTATTTTTTCTGTGTACCCCATCTATTTCCAAGAGACCTTTTTCTCTGACTTTCAGTGTCGTTGCATCCCTAATTCCCTTCCCCACCATTGCTGTACACCTACCCAGGCCTGACCATTTGCAGAATGTTTCTGTACTCCAAAATTGTTTTCTCCTGGAACTA
>CM053771.1:342704552-342719767 GCA_028658325.1 Potorous gilbertii
TTCCTCAAGGTGAGTCTGGTCTCCTTATGCATAGCACTAGGGTACTCAGTGTTTAATGGCTCAGGTGGAGGAATTGGCTAGTATCCCTGCTAGGCACAGATTCAACCTTTGTATCCAGTCTTTGGGTACAAGGAGAAGTTCTGTTGCTGGTCAGCTGTGACCACTCAACACTGTTATCTATCATACACTATACCCTTAATAAGTTACAGACTTAAGCTGAATATTAAGGGTTTATTTTCTATACTAATGACTTAGTAAATTTAGGTGCCTGTGTACAATTTACAAGCCCATACTCCAGGACTATCATGGAATCTCTCATGAGCTTTAACTGGCACTTACTTGTTAAGTTGTTCAGTCAAGTCCAACTCTTCATGATCGCTTGGACCATAGCACACCAGTACTGTTTTCTTTGCGAAGATGTTAGAGTGGTTTGTCAATCTCTTCTCCAGTGGATTAAGACAAATAGAAGTTAAGCTATTTGCCCAGCTAGTAATTGTCTGAGGTCACATTTGAACTCAGGTCTTCCTGATTTCAGGAAGTGCTCTGAGCCATCTAGCTGCACCACTAGGACTTTAGCCTTGCTTTTATAATGGGCCATCAGCTCCTATAATATATTCTTTTGGTTTTTGTTTTGGGCGTAGTTAAGCTAAATTCTTGAGTGGTTATTGATCTCATTTAGGAGACTAATGTTATAGAACTTGTTCAAGTCAGCTTATCATCTTCCATAAGTAAGAACATCTGGGAGGACTTTGCTGTTTTTCTGTCTTAAACCTTTCATGATATTAATAATGAGAAGAGTGTCAAAGAAGATTCTCCATTGCATCTATCAAGGACTCTTGTACATTTTTCACACACTTCATATAAACCTTGTAGGAGGAAAAACTTTAAAACTGTATTTATAGTAAAAAATAAGTACAGTAAGATACTGTGCTCTCTGACTTATTAAGTTTTGTGATAGAAAAGATATCCTACCTAGTACATATAAATACCTTGCATGTAGGTGCTTGATAAATACTTGTTGGATTAGATTGCTATAGATTATAGTTTAGAAAAGCTTGTGTGTTGCCTTTTCGTGGTTTCCTCAAGGACGGCTTGATGAGGCATATAAAGGATGGCATATCTAGCGTTTTCACAAAGATTTTGTGGAGATAAGAAGTTAGGCGTGTGCCTTGCTCTAGTTATGGACACTTTCTTAATTGCTTTGTTTACATAGTCTTCCTTTCAGACATTTTGAAAATAGATTGTGAAATTCCTTCAAAATTGTGTCACCTCGACCATGGACCTCCTGATTTCATCTGGTCTGTCTTTTCCTTTGGTGCCATTTCTGTTTCTCCTTAAAGTAGAGGAGTTCCAGTGTGGTTCTATTGTTATTGGTGGACAGAATTATTACAGAAATTCCACTTCAGTTGTCTGTGTATGATCTAGGTTAACTGGATTTTACACCAGACTCTGCAAATTTGATTTTCCTTCCATAACATTTAGCTGTTTGTAGTCAGGACTTGTGCTTCTGCTTTACTTCTTCATAAGATTTTGAAAATGTGCCTATATTACTGAATCGATTGTTACCATATTGTGAAATTATTGTTTTGCTAATAAAGTTATTACTAAACAAATAATATTACGTACTTACCCTAAAATTGAAAAACACTTCTTTTCTGCCTTCATTGGGGTGATTCCTTTATATCAGTTTCAGCTTCCATAGGCCTTGGGGATAGTTTACATTGATTTCCATTCCTTTATCCATTTTCAGTGTCATCTAATTTAAATAACTCATATTGGAACTATTTTTATCTTATTTTTATTCTAGTTTTTTGTTAACTTCATTTAATCTAACTCATTGACAGTTTGACTATCCACAGCTTATTCCCAAACGAACCAAATGTATTTAAACTCTATTTTCCTGTCTGTAAAGATACAGTCAGTTTCCATTTTTGTGATTTTTCTGAGTGCTTGCCAGGTCCAACCTCTTTCAACTCTCCTGAATCGCATTTTATACTGTATTTCTTTTTAACCTCCTCTCCTGTGTTTTTTGTATTGAAGTCACTGGTGGGTCTTATTTGAGTCCTTCACAGGATTTCTCTATTTCCTTTTATTCAGCAGAACAGATGTCTCAAAACCTATAGCTATTTTCATAGTAAACCTTTTGCTTATTTTCATTAAAAGTACTACAAAACACAATGATAAAATTTCCCATGAAATTATATTTTTTAGTCTTTGGACACATGATAAAGCCAACTCGGCATATCCCTTTTATCTGCCTCTTGTAGGAGAGCTTATGGACCATTCTCTATTTAGCAGCAACTCCCATGTCTTTCAGTTTCATTTATAGAGAAAAAAATCGATGTTGCTATGATGCACTTCCACTATTAGTATATCACTGAATAAAGATTTGGCACTTAGAATATAAACAGGTTAAGTTTATAGGCTTGTGTAACCTTTGATTCTTCATCCACCTTCCACAACTTTGCTACTATCATTGCAAAAGAAAAAGGGGCTTGTGCAAGATTGGAGCCAGTTTTACCTTTGTTTGTTTCATGATCCAAAGAATTTGTCACCTAGTGACCAGCTTCTTTGTACTTATCCAGAAATAACACATATAGTGCAGTTTACACGGTGCTACCATATCAGTTTAGAATCTAGGGTCAACTCAATACCAGGATGAGGGTAAGGAATAGGACTGTTGTAGAAGATAGAACTACATTTCTTAAATGACATAGTTCAGACTTTTTAAAAAAATTTAGATAGGTTTTCTCTATGATAAATTCGTGAAGAATATTATTGGGCATATTTTTAAAGGAATTTTATTCAACAAAAGCTTTATTGGTATGCCCCTTTTAATTCGAGTCTCTTGATTATCTGCAAATACTTGTTAAACTTTTAAATAATTCTTCAGCATTAGTAATTAATTAGAATGTAATTAATTCACATCAAGAAATATGACATTTTGTACATGTATTTTCGATGTTATTTAAGATTGTTCATACAATTTTTTTTTTCAGATAAACCCAAACAATGGAGGGACTTCTGCATTATATAAATCCAGCACATGCCATTTCTCTCCTAAGCGCTCTAAACGAAGAACGTCTTAAAGGCCAGCTCTGTGATGTTCTTCTAATAGTGGGAGACCAAAAATTTCGAGCTCATAAAAACGTGTTGGCTGCCAGCAGTGAATATTTTCAGACTTTATTCACAAATAAAGAAAATGAGTCCCAAACAGTATTTCAACTTGACTTCTGTGAACCAGATGCTTTTGATAATGTATTAAATTATATTTACTCTTCATCTTTATTTGTAGAGAAAAGCAGCCTTGCTGCTGTGCAAGAACTCGGCTACAGTCTTGGTATTTCTTTCCTTACTAACATTGTTTCCAAAACACCGCAAATCTCTTTTCCAGCATGTCCCAATAAGAAAAAAATATTTCAAGAAGAAGATGAAAGTAGCTCTCAAAAAAGAAGTGTTATTGTTTGTCAAAGCAGAATTGAAGCACAGGGAAAGAATGCTAGTCAGATTCAGCATGACCTAAGCCATATTTCAAAGCCTTCACCTAGCATTGCAGTGAAGAATAATACCAATAGACCACAAGTCACAAAACCGATGGAACCGCTTCACAGTTTGTCATTAAATGAAGGAAGGTGGCCAAAAGAAAGTTCATTGAGTTATCCCAAGGTTCTTGAGCCTTCTGGATCTTTGGACGATCAGTGTAGAAGTGGTTTGATAAAAAGAAATACACTATTGCCTTCAAAATCCCTACAGGACAAAGAAACTTCAGGAGATAAACAAGGAATATGTAGTCTGCCTTTAAGAGAGAAAGCTACAGAAATGTCTTTGAAAAAACCACAGCCACCTGTTTTATCTCTTTGTAGCTCATCAGAGGCTCCCTATCTGTTACAAGAAACTGGCAAAGGAAGCAGTCAAGGGGAAGAGAGAAATCTACTGTACTACTCAAAACTAGGATTAGTGATCCCATCTAGCGGACCAGCTCCTAGAAACCAGAGTATCGATGGCAGTGGCCCACTTGTTAAGAGTCTTCTCCGACGGTCATTATCGGTGGATAGTCAGGTTCCTATGTATTCGTCAGTTAATTTGAAAACTTCACCAGGATCATCCTCGATGAAGAATGATGCGCCAGAGAATATATTTAGTGCTGCATCTCAAAAGTCATCTTGGAAAGAGTCTACTGAAAAAACGGTACTAGTTGACCAGACACAGGTCATACACCCACATCGCCTTAGGTCCTTCAGTGCCTCCCAGTCATCAGAAAGGGAGATAGCCTCACCTGTTACAGAGGTACGAATAAAAACTGAGCCTAGCAGTCCGCTTTCGGATCCTTCCGAAATAATTAGGGTCACAATAGGAGATGCAGCAGCATCAATCAATAAAAATTTTTCTTTTAAGATAGAAGATGGTCAGAGTCATCAAAGTAGAGTTGTAGCAAAAAAGAGATTACAAGCTGACCGAAGGTTGCCATTTAAAAAACTGAAGATAAATGAGCATGGTTCTCTTGGATCAGAGGATAATTTTGAAGAAAACTCAAGCCCTACTCACCCAGATGCTGAGTTCCCAGATTCGGATTTTAGTAAAGATGAATATAGTGAGTTGGAAGAAACCAGACCAAATAGAAAATTTAAATGCAAGCATTGCCTTAAAATTTTTAGGTCCACAGCTGGTCTTCATCGTCATGTTAATATGTACCATAACCCAGAAAAACCTTATGCTTGTGATATATGTCACAAGCGATTTCATACAAACTTCAAAGTCTGGACACATTGTCAGACACAACATGGAATTGTAAAGAATCCATCACCAGCTTCTAGTTCACATGCTGTCTTGGATGAGAAATTCCAAAGAAAGTTGATTGACATAGTCAGAGAGAGAGAAATCAAGAAAGCCCTGATTATTAAATTAAGGCGTGGCAAATCAGGTTTTCAGGGACCAACCAGTTCACAAGCACAGCAAGTCATCAAAAGGAACTTAAGATCTAGAGCCAAAGGAGCATACATTTGTACTTACTGTGGGAAAGCATACCGTTTTCTTTCTCAGTTTAAACAACATATAAAAATGCACCCAGGAGAAAAACCACTAGGAGTAAATAAAATTACCAAACAAAAAGAACATGTTCCTCATGAAAGTTCAGTAGAAAAGGAGGTTTACCAGTGCCACCTCTGTAATGCTAAGCTCTCCTCTCTTTTAGAACAAGGCAACCATGAACGATTATGTAGAAATGCTACAGTTTGCCCTTATTGCAGCCTTAGATTCTTTTCCCCAGAACTGAAGCATGAACATGAAAGTAAATGTGAATATAAAAAGCTGACTTGTCTTGAATGTATGCGTACCTTTAAATCTTCTTTTAGCATTTGGCGCCATCAAGTTGAAGTTCATAATCAGAATACCATGGCCCCACCAGAAAACTTTTCTCTTCCTGCTGCTGACCACAATGGTGATGTAACTAGTACTTCAAAATTGCAGTCTCAGTCTGAGCTTAACAAAGCAAACCATCTCATCACCACAAAAGAAGATGGAGTATTCAGTGATTCTTCAGAACAAATTAATTTTGATTCGGAAGACTCTTCATGCCTCCCTGAAGACCTGAGTGTTTCCAAACAACTTAAAATTCACATCAAGGAAGAACTCGTAGAAGATACTCAAGATGATGCATCTGGAACTAATTTAGCTTCAAAAGAGGCAGTATGTAATAAAGACTCTGGTGTATGGCCCTGTGAAAAGTGTGGGAAAATGTTTACTGTGCATAAACAGTTAGAGCGTCACCAGGAGCTCTTGTGCTCTGTGAAACCATTTATTTGTCATGTATGCAACAAAGCTTTTCGTACTAACTTTCGTCTCTGGAGCCATTTCCAGTCCCACATGTCCCAGACTACAGAAGAAACTGTACGTAAAGAGCCTGAATCATGCCCACCAGTTCACTCCCCATCACCACCACCTCTGCCTCCACCATTGCCCAAAATTCAGCCTTTAGAGCCTGATAGCCCTACTGGTTTGTCTGAGAGTTCATCTACTACTGAGAAACTGTTTGTTCCCCAAGAATCAGACACGCTCTTTTATCATGCCCCACCTCTTTCAGCAATCACATTTAAAAGACAATATATGTGTAAGCTTTGTCATAGGACATTTAAAACTGCATTTAGTCTTTGGAGTCATGAACAAACACACAATTAACAAGAGATTTGTCTGTTAAGAAATTGGATATTATTTCTAGAATATTTAAGAAGTTAAACCTAAAGATTTAAACAACTGGTAAGAGACAAAAGTGGCAAAAAATAAAGGTTGGAACTTCTTAGATTTTAATAGGAATTAAACTAACTGATGTTAGAAGATAGAATTCAAAATAGACTTCTGAAAAAGTATTGTGGTCTGGAATCTAATAGCAGAATTTAAATTTATTAGCTTTGGAGTTTTATCTTTATTGTATGTATAGTTCTTCATTCCATGATGTCACTATAATTTTCAAATCTTGGCTGCTAACAATGAGTTGAAATTAGCAGAATACTATAACCAACTTCTTGTTTTGATTATATTGAACACTCACATATTCTGTTGAAGCTCCATTAAATACTTGTAACATTCTTAAATATTTGTCATGTTCTTGAAATTAACTATAGGGAAGAAGTGGATTTAGTATTTTGTTGTATTGATTTAGATTTTAGTATCCTTTAGCAATAATAAGTATAAATCTCCATTTTCATGAGTTATTCTGACATTTAATAGAAAGGTTTTTATATCTTATGGTCATGTGGAATTGATTTTTTATTATTATATTATTGTGCAAAATTTTAATAAAGCAAAGTTCAACATAGTAATAGTAATACTTGAGTTGATACGAAGCCGAGAAACTACGAGTCCTTTAGTACCATTATTAACAGTGGTTAATGCTAAAGAAGACTTGGGAAATTAAAATGTAGTGCTTAATAGGAGAATTTAACAGTTTACAGTAGCTTCAGTAATTGTAATAAAACAGTACTCCACTATGTTGTAATGTAAACTGTAGCACTCAAATACAAATAACAGCTGAATGGATTTTGAAGTTTTGTGTTTCTCATAGTTTACACTATTTATGTTTTTTAAGATGGAATGTATTAGAATTTGAAATACTGATAGGATAGAAAAGGAACTTCATATACGTGGCACTAACTTTTCATTATAATACTAATTGTACTTTTGAACAAAAAGTTGGAATATGCACATAGATATCAAATACCATTAAGTAGTTAGACTCTGTATTTTAAAATACCATATACGTTATAATTAAAAGTTGGGGGGAAAGCACCAGACTCTACATTTTTCCAGAATGGCATATATAATATATATACATATGTATTTTCTGTCCACTTATTTTTTGTGATTTGTGTTAAAATTCTATGCTTTAGGGGATTATCCTTTTGAACCGGTAGTCATAATAGTGGAAAGATGGCAAAAAACAATTGTTCAAAAGTGAGAGCAAAGGTCCAAAATTAATTTTTGTCAGGATAGAGTGGAATAATATGAAAGTATTGAATTAATCCTTATAAAGATAATATGAGTTAAATTTCAGAGTTTTAAAAAGTATATTCTTTTTGGCAGATAGGGAGAAGAAACTCCCTTGACTAGAAAAGGATCTGATGTTGCTCTAGTAGAGCAAGATTTTACTACACCTTTCTTAACTATATTTACTCATATTCCAGACCAATGGAGAAAAAATATTAGTATTGCAATTTCTTTTATTATATAATACATGGAAACACTTTTTTGTGAAAAACGTAAGTTAATTTGTATACTTCTTAATTTTATATGAAATTTTGTCTTTTACTCCCATACAAAAAGCTATTCCAAGTCATTTTAAAAATCTAAAACAATATTCATAATTGTATCCTGCTTTATCCTTACTGATTTTTTTTAAACTTAAGAAAGCTGACTATTGCCATCCTTACTTTTATTGAGAGGGGCAAACTATGCATCAGAAAGATAAAATTGGGAAGTGACAGTATCTTTTTAAAAAAAAATTCTAGAGACTTTGGTGTTTATTAGCATTTCTTCTATAATGTGATGTAACTCAAATCTTGAGTACTTGGGAAAGATTACATACTTTTATTGTCAAAAAGAAGATACCTTCCAGCAGTTATTATTGCCTGCATAATTATTAATCAGATTAACCTCATCTGGAATAATGCATTAATGAAGTATCTTTTTGAACTGTAGGATTGTATATCACAAGTTTAATTATTATGCTCGTTTTTTGAACATTTTTAAGTATTTTTAAAAATCAATTATTTTTTAAAACTCTAAATACAATCTTGAGTATGTGTTAACATTATAGTAGAATTTCTAATTTTGAGGGTGTTTTCTCTTGTGTTTTTAAATTAATGTTCTTATCCATTCAAGGAACACAAGATCTTCAAATAAAGTTTTGAATCTGAAATATTTACATGGCAGTTAATGTTTTTTCTGTTTGTTTTTTCCTTTAATATAAAATCCTAAATACTACTTGGACATGAAAGTGTATATTTTGTTGAATAAGAAATGAAATATGCTTCCGTTCATGTGACCTTTGTAAATTTTCTTGCATAAAACAACAAAAATGTTAGTTGCTTTTATTACTTTCTGATGAGCATTTAAGAATTTTTTATTAATGTCAGCATTTCCACATTAAGAGAAAAATTGATAATTAAAAATAAATTATCTTTTGCAGCTCCTTATAACTAGTCAAGTTGTCTACCTTTTTCAGAAATGAATTTATGGGGAGATCACAAAAATATTTTAATGTATACTTTGTTAACGTGAGAATTTAGGTATTGAGTGCTCATTATCTTAAATTAAAAAAATATAAAGTCTTATATTCATATCAAAATAAGCATGGAAAATGATAATGTATTTCAAAACTGGAAGCAAACTTTAATATTAATTGAATGTTTTCCTTTAAAATTCGTTTTTATGTATTTTTAGTTGAGACAGTCTAAAAAATAGATAATTTTGTCTTTAGACACCATACTTAGGGAAGCAACGCATAGCACTCTTCCATGTTTTAGAAGCATGTAATTATAAACATTGTTCCTAAATGTACTGTGATATAATGAATGCTATAATTCTGCATGTAACATTAATTGGTGCTTATAAGAGTAATTTATGTGGAACAAAAGTTAAATGTAACCATTAGTGGAGAATTTACTTGGGGGATTAGAGGAATATTGTAAAGAACGACATTGTTCTGAAAATAACCTGCCATTCTTTCTTCCACTAAATTCAGCCAATGCAATTTGTGTGTATCATCTGCACTGGTACTTGTGTGAATATAATTATTTAGATTGCATAGCTTTTTCATACCAAAAAGACTTAGAAGTAATGCAAAACAGGTTCCTATATTTCATGTTATTAATTATTAGCTTTTAACATCTTGTTGAAACATTTGTAAAAACAGAAGTTTGCCGTGGAATTGAGTGAGTTTGAGATAATGGCCTCATTTATAAAAACGCTAAATATCATTAAGACTGAAGTTTTTAAAAGTAGATTTTTCTTCACTCTTTTCAGATTTGTTATTTGGAGCATTTATTTGCTTTTGCCTAAATTTAATATACCACTTTAATGCTTATATTTATGTTTGTGTCCTGGGTTATTGTGGTATTCTACCACAAGAAGGAGCGGGGAGAGACAAATAATGGATTTTGAAATAAGGAAAAGTTTTGTATCAGATTTTGTAAAACTTTTCGAAACAGACTGAATTGATGATATTCCTTGAAAATAACAGAATTCCATAACATTTAGTCTTACTCATTGATATGTATACCAGAATTTCCAGCAAGTATTCCGATACTGATGCCCTAGTTTTCAAGTAGTAATGTTTTTCCTTTTGACATTAACCACTTGAAGTTGCTTCCAAATTCTGATTAAAATGGCTGTGAAAGGAAGAAAAAAGGAGCTGTTTTATAGTCCTGCATATTTTGTAGCTATATCTTCATACCGTAAATCATTATTGAACTTTATTAATGAATAAATAAGTTTTTTTAAATTTCTAACTAAAATTGTCTTTTAATCTCATGATAATCCATTGCTGCATTGGTTCATCTACCAAATCTCAATCACCCTGACCCTCCCTGTAGGTGATCCTTTTTAGGTCCTAAGGTGACAGAAAGGCTTGTCAGTATGGCTAGAGACTACCAGGAAACTGTTTGAGGGGAATTATAACATGAACCTTGACCCCACAGGCCAGTCAAACCTCGGGATAGCTTTGTTACCTGTTAGGAAAAAGCAAATTAGTCTAACCCATTTTGTGAGAGAAGAATAATACTGAGAGATAGGAAGTTTAAGGAAGACATCATTGTGCCGTCATGGAGTTCATAGCTTAGTATTAATGTTAATAAAATAACTACTATATAAAATGCAATTTTATTGTAAAATTAGTAACTTTCTTGCAAGTCTTCTCTATTACAAGTCATCTTTTTAAAGAATTGTCACTCCTACCGCCCCTTATCACATAACACCAGCAATTCTCAATTAACAGACTATTCTTTTAATGACCTACTACAAAGTATTTAGGTTACTGTTAACTAATTCTCCACTTGATCTAAATAAGAGTGAGAAGTAGCCACTTCAATAAGATAATACCAGAAAATTGGGCAACCCTAAAATTGATGAATTCACTACAGATAGGCTAGACTCCAATAGAACTAGTATATAAACTATGTGTCTTTACTGTTTTGTATCCCTACTTCCCTATCGTCCCCAGGTTACCTGGGCATATAGGCAGTCAATAACTAAGTTTTAACACAACTACTGAGAGCCAGGGCTCACAGATTACTCTGTTCATCTTCCTGAATGACAAAAGACTTTTCAGTTAAGATTTATTAGAACACATTTATGTGAGCCAGATTCAGATCTCATGTTCAAAAAAAGTGTCAGTCACATCTCCAAGCACTGATTAACTTTTTCTAACATGGAAAAAGTTTCACATAATATGGTTTGTTTTACTTATGCCTTTTTCTTCCCAAAGCATTTAATATGAAGGCAAGGAATGCAAATAGTATAAGTCCAACATTTTAAGTGTCTATTACGAAAACAAAACAAGAAAATAAATCTTAGAACTGGATCACTCAGACTTTTTGTCTCATAGTTCAAAATGCTCACTCTCACAATGGCCAACATTCTCTTACATCTGCAGTTGGAGTTAACGCATTCAACTGTAGAACAGTCTCTGTGGTTGTGGCCTTAAAAAAATTGTATTTGACCACAATAGCCACTCTGCTTCCCATTATAAGGTCTTTCCTCCCTGAGCATAAAGGGAATCCTTGTCCTTGTATGTGTCACTTTGTGAAGCTGACTAACTTCTTGCAGTACACTCTTGTCAGTTTTGATTTACCATGGTGGTAGCAGTATTGTTAACATGAAGAAAGGGTAAAATATAAAATTCCTAAACCTGGAATGCATTTAGGCCACAAATCATAAGCTTTTAATGCAGAATAAAAAAGCAGAAACATTAGGGTACAGAACTTGGAAGACATGAGTGATAATCTCCAAAGGAGGCTTTGAGAGAGAATAGTTAAGAATGTAAAAATTGTAGGACCAATAACATCACAGGGTGATGACTGGTAAGTGAATTGGACATAAGTGAGGCAGAATTACATAAAGCCGTCAACTTCACTCTTTCTTCCAGAGTCATCCAGTGGCAAAACAAAAGTCAAGACGACTGGGGTATTGCCTGGGATACTGTATGGATGACCTTGGGATCTTCAATATTTGGCCAAGCTCTAAGTGCTCCACAATTTCTTCAGCTGCCTTCATATCCTTTGGAACAAATTGTTCTCATCCACCCATTTCACTAGGGGAAGTTTTAATATGCTTTGGGAAAGCTACTCCCCTAATACAGGTTTGAGACCTGAACGTTACCCTCACTTGGTTTAGCCCACTTCCTGAAATAGTTTACTGGGGTGTGGTCATTGCGCAATATGCTGACAGAGTGTGGTAATAATCAGTTTATTAATTAGGTTATCTGACAATAAATTGATGGTCAGTGTTTTCTCTCAGTAACCAAAGACACCAACGGAGACTAAAATGCCTTAAATACCTTCCTAAAGGGAATTCCCCTGGCACATAAAAACCTTGATTTGTGGACATTTAATGAAGAGATGGTCTAAAAATATTCAGCTCTTCCTGCTGAAAATGTGGCCTAAGCATCAAACTTCTTCCTCCAACGATCTGGACAGGGGAAGCCATTTCCATCTGAACCTCTGGCTGGTTTTCTCCTTCATGAGATGGGTAACCCTAAACTCTAATAGAGGAGATCAAGGACAGAGGTTCCTTCCCCTAGGGTGAGGTTCCTTCCCCTAGGGTAAGGGTTCATCCAGCCTGGATTCTGTTTATACTATAACTCAGAATTGACAAGCATGATCCTTGAGGGCTAGGAGCAATGTCATCAATCAACATGTCCTTCAAAGACTAAGTAACAGGAGTTGGGCCTTTAGAGAAAATAGAAAAAGTGTGGATCATGATTAATAATTAGTTGTTAATATAATAGGGACAAGAAATCTATTCACAGCAGGATTTCATGACCAGGATGTGGTTCCTACAGGTGCTTGCCCACCACCTGGGGCTGGTTGAGCCAGTTCTGTGATTTAGATATATAGCAGAGTTCATCCAGAGGATAAGGGCAAAGGATTGCTACAATTTATCCAGCCATTCCTCAATTGATGAGCATCCCCTTAAATTTCCAATATTTTGCCACCATGAAAAAGGGCTGTTATAAATATTTTTGTACATGTAGGTCCTTTTCCCTTCTTTACGATCCCTTTGGGATACAAACTTAGTAACGATCTTAGCTATCTCATCTTAGCTAGATCAAACACTATGCACAGTTTGGTTGCTTTTTTGATCATAGTTCCAAATTGTTCTCCAGAATGGTTGGATCAATTCACAACCCACAGTGCATCAGTGTCCCAATTTTACCAATCATCTCCACCATTTATCATTTTCTTGTTTTGTCATATTAGCCAGTCTGGTAGGTGTGAGGTAGTTCAACATTCATTTTTATAAGATTTTGAGTTCCAGATTTTTCTCCCTCCCTTCCTTCTTAACCTCCCTCCCCAAGAAAGCAAGCAATCTGATATAGGTCATTACATATAAAACCATGTTAAACAGAGATGGCTCAGGAGGAAAAAAGTAAGGTTGGTGACCTTGTACAGCCCTTCCTCACTCAAATCAAAGTCAACTGCAAGGCATGTCATCATCTTTATGTCACGGTCTTCTTCGAGAACGAAGGACAAACACAACAACCTGTGAGTGAGTAGCAGCTCTTCTCCCCTTCATGCCTCTTCCTTCCCTTCCCCTTTCCCCTCCCCTCCCCTCTCCTCTCATGTTCTGCCCAGGGGAAGGTAAACTCCATGGCCAAAAGCTGTCTTTTTTCCTTTGGGTTTACTGGCTATATTTCTTGCTCAAAGATCAAGCCTTAAACCGTATTCACTCTGGAGCTCATAGACTGGACAAGTCCCCACCTACCTGGCACAGATTGGAGGCAATAACTAAATAGTAATTGTTTCTCTTTTACCTAGGAACCCTGAGGGTATTCCCCTCTCAGATTGATTTTTTTTTTTTTATTAAGGGGGGTCATCCCTTGAGTAACCTAAAGAAGTCTATTCATTGAATAGGTGTATCTCACTCAAAGTGAGAATGTGGTAGGACATTAGCTTGAAAGAGTCAGAGTGTCACATTGCATCAGAACTGAATTATCTTTTCCCCAAAAATCCTTTCTACCTTCTATTACTGTCAAGGACATCCTTGTCCTCTCGGTCACCCAGGCTCACCATCCAGGTGTCATCTTTGACTCCACACCCTTGTCCATGTCCAATCTATAGAGAAGATGTCAATTCAACCTTAATAATATCTTTCACTCATGACGTTTTTTTCCTCTTCTGACACTGCCATTACCCTGGTGAAAACTCTCAGCATCTCCAGTCATCCTGATGAATATCAGGCCACTGGACCCAGATGGCTCAGGAGAAGAAAGTGAGTTTGGTGACCTTGCACAGCCCTCCCTCACTCAAATCAAAGTCAACTGCAAGTCATGTCATCATCTTGATGTCATGGTCTTCTTCGAGAACAAAGGACAAACAAAACAATTTCCACATTAGTCACGTTGTGATAAAATAATCAGAACAAAAGGGAAAACCCCAGAAAGAAAAAATAACCAATAACAAAAAAGAAAATAGTATCAGATCCTACTATTGCAACACCACAAAGTTACGCCTTCTCTATGCTCACACTGCTGCCACCCTAGTCCAAGCCCATGTCATCTCATACCTGTGCTAACCCTAACCATCTGTTTGCCTCAAGTCTTAACTGTTTCCTTAGCTGTCTAAATAGGCTTTCTAAGGCACAGGTCTGACTGTTATTCTCATGCTCAAACACCTGGCTCCCTGTTGTCCCTGGTATGTAAATGCTTTGGCTTGGTATTGAAGACCATTCAGTTTAGCCACACTTGACCTTTCTGCCTTTATTTTACATTCTGCCTTTTGACATTCCATATTCTAGTTAAAAGGGGAGATTTTGTCTGGGATTAGGCAGCAGAGAAGGAAGGAGGAAGGAGAACATTATAGGCACCTAAGACTGTACATGCCTTCTATGGAGAGATGGAAAGTCTTGTTCAAGGAATGACAAAAGAGACTAGTATCACTGGATCACCAGTGAAGAGTAAGTTTTAAGAAGAATAGAAAGGTAAAAGAGGGCCAGGTTACGAAGGAAGTTGAAAGCCAAACAGAGGGTTTTATATTTGGTCCTGGAATTGATAGCCACTGGAGGTTGTTTAATAGAGAGGTGACATAGTCAAACCTGTACTTTAGAAAGTTCAGTTTGACATCTAAATAGAGGATAGGGAGAGACTTGAGCCAGAGCCCAAAGAGCAGGCTATTTCAATAGTTCAGATACTGAGAGTTTTCACCAGAGTAATGGCTGTGTCAGAATAGAAAAAAGTCATGCATGAAAGGTATTATTAAGATTGAATTGACAGGCCTTCTCTGTAGACTGGACATGGACTGCAAGAGTGTGGAGTTAAAGATGACACCTGGATTGTGAGCCTGGGTGACCGGGAGGACAAGGATATCATTAACAGTAATAGAAGGTAGAAAGGATTTTGGGGAAAAAGATAATTTTATTCTGAATATGTTGAATATACATATATATACACACTCATATATACATACACATACAAATATATAGTCAACATGTTCAAAACTGGATATATA
>CM053771.1:342720267-342777115 GCA_028658325.1 Potorous gilbertii
TTTTTTTTCATTCCAAATAATACTCAACTTTACAGGGTATGGTATTTTTGGCCAGAGCCCCAGTTTTTTGCTCTTCTATATATTGTGATCCAAGACCTGCCTCCTTTAATGTCTCTGCTGCTAGGTCTTGTGTAATTCTAATTGTGGCTCTATCATATTTAAATGGTTTTAATCTTGATCCTTTTCATATTTTATCCTTGAAGTGGGAGTTTTAGAATTTGACTATGATATTCCTATGAGTTTTCCTGATAGGATCTCTTTTAAGTGGTGATTGATGGATTTTTTTTCTATTTCTACTCCCCCTCCCCCTTGTCCTAGTGCTTCAGGACAATTTTCTTTAATTATTTCTTGTTTGTATCAAGGTTCTTTTTTTTATCATAACTTTCATTTATCCCAATTATTTTAATATTTTCTCTTCTTGATCCATTCTCCAAATCTGTTATTTTTTTATGTTTTCACTTTCTCTTCTATATTTCATTATCCATATTTTGTTTTATTATTTATTAATGTCTTATAATTTTGCTGGCTTCACTTTGCCCAGTTCTAATTTTCAAGATGTCATTTTCTTCCTTAAGATTCTGGATCTCCTTTTCTAATTGATCGACTTTCCTTTCATAACCTTCTTGTTTTTCTTGAATTATTCTTACTTTTTTTTTTAGTTTTTCCTCTGTCTATGTCATTTGATTTTTAAAGTCTTTTTTAATATCTTCTGTAAATTCTTTTTGGGCAGGTGACTATTTGACATTACTCTTTGGGGGTTTCTTTACTTCAATATCTTCCTCTGAAAATTATCCCTGTTCATTTCTATTCCCATAATAGCTTTCTATGGTTGGATTCCTTCTCCTTTGCCTGTGCATTTTTTTTTTTGTGGTAATAGCTTAATTTTTGTAAGCACCTCTAGCCCTAGGATATGGGGGACTGCACCTCTATCCGGAGATCTTCAGTTCTCCCCTCTAGCCTGGAACCAAAGCCAAACCTCCAACCTCAGTAAGTGCCCTCAGTCAGAGGCTTTCTGCCCCACTGCTTCTGCACTCACTAGACTTGTGCTGGTTCCTTCTCACCCCACTGTTCTTCATTGCACAGACAGGTCTGTCATTCCTTCCAGAGGTTCCCTCAATCTTCCCGGGATCAAATGCCCAACTCCCTCCATTTTCTGGGGGTAAAGGTTCCTTTTGCTGGGGCAATGCAGCTCCCCAAACCAAGTAACACCAGGGCTTGACCTTTGTTGTTAAAATGGACCACAGCCTGGAGGTATTTAGCCTTCATGGGGACCAAACCTCATCCTGGGATTTTTCTTTCATCTTTTCAAATTGTCCCAGGAAGACTACTTCTGTGCCTTTATTCTTATTTATTTCCACACACACTTTGTTCATCCTAATGTGCTATTTTAACTCTTTTGGGAGGGAAATCTTGAGAGTTTGGAATTTTCTAACTTACTCCACCATCTTCCAAGAATCCTCTCTCAGCATTCATTTTTAACAAATTTTGAATTCCAAATTTTTCTCTCCCTCCCTCACCTTAGCCATCCCTTAGACAGTAGACAATTTAATGTTATACATGTTCAATTATGCAATACATATTACCACATTAGTCATGTTGTGAAAGAAGACACACATTCCACCCCCGAAAAAACAATATGAAAAAATACAGAACGTGGAAAATAGTATGCTTCAATCTGCATTTTGACTCCATCAATTCTTTCTCTTGAGGTGAATAGCATTTTTCATCACGAGTCCTTTGAAATTGTCTTGGATCATTGCATTGCTGAAATAACTAAGCTATGAATGGTTGATCATTGTACAGTATTACTGTTACTATGCACAATGTTCTAGTGGTTCTGCTTATTTCACTTTACAACAATTTATATAAGTCTGTCCTATTTGTTTTTCTTAAGTCATCTTGCTCGTCATTGCTTACAGCACAGTGATGTTCCATTACAATCATATATCACACATTTTTTTGTAAATTTTCATTTTATTTAGATTTTTCATTTTATTGGCATATAGTTCAGCAGTCAACTCCTAATAATTATAAATTGCCACATTAGCAAAACAGGAAATAGAATACTTAATCTTAGAAAGAGAAATTAATGTGAAAATTCCCCAATTGACAGGTATCCCCTCAATTTCTAATTCTTTGCTACCACAAAAAGAAATGTTATGAACATTTTTGTATAAATTTGTCCCCCCACACACACACACATTTTTTTAAATTTCTTTAGGATACACACTTAACAGTTGTGTTGCTGGAACAAAGGGTATATGCTCAATTTGCCCTTTGGGTGTAGTTCCAAATTGCTCTCCAAAACGATTGAATCAGATCACAATTCCTCCAACAGTGCACTAGTGTCTCAGTTTTCCCACATTCCCTCCAACATTTATTATTTTCCTTTTTAAAAAATATTAGCCAACCTAATAGGTGGGAAGTGATACCCCAGAGTGGTATATATACATTTTTCTAATCAATAGCGATTTAGAGCATTTTTCACATGATTATAGCATTGCTTTGATTTCTTTATATGAAAATTGCCTGTTCATATCCTTTGACCATTTATCAATTAGGGAATGATTCTTGTATACTTATAAATTTGACTCAGTTCTCTATATATTTGAGAAATGAGGCATTTATCAAAAATACTTGCTGTGAAAAAAAAATGTTTCCCAGCTTTATGCTTTCCTTCTAATCTTGGTTGCATTTGTTTTGTTTATGCAAAACCTTTTTAATTTAATATAATCAAAATTGTCCATTTTATATCTTGTGTAATGCTATCTCCCATTTGGTCATAAAATTCTTCCCTTCTCCATATATTCAACAGTTAAACTTTTCCTTGCTCTCCTAATTTGCTTATGGTATCACTCTTTACATTTCAGTCATGTAACCATTTTGACCTTATCTTGGTATATGGTGTAAGATGTTTGTCTATGAGCTATTTTGTTTTTTAAAAAGAAAGAAGAAAACCATATTACAGTGTAAAAAATGAAAAAGGTGAATTCACACATAATAAAGAGGAAATAAAAGTAATTATTAGGAGTTGATTGCTGAACTATATGCCAATAAAATGAAAAATCTAAATAAAATGAATATATACAAAAATATAAATTGCCACATTAGCAAAACAGGAAATAGAATACTTAATCCCAGAAAGAGAAATTAAACAAGTCATAAATAAACTCAATAAAGAAAAAACAGTACAAAATAGATTTATAAGTAAATTCTACCAAACATTTAAATACAAATTCCAGTACTTCATAAACTTAAAAACAAAACAGGTAAAGTATTCCTACTAAATTCTTTCTATGACACAAATATAGTCTTGATGCCCAAATAAGGGAAAGTCAAAACAGAAAGAAAAGTATGGAGCAGTTTCTTTAACTGATGCAAAAATTTTAAAGAAAATACTAGCAAGAAGATTTCAGCAATATATCACAAATATTGATAGCAAAACCAACAAAAATCGTATGATTATTTCAATAGATTCAGAAAGAGCTTTTTGGGCAGCATCCATTTCTGTTCAAAATATTAGAAAGCATAGGAATTAATGGAACTTTCTCAAAGTGATAATTAATATCTGCCTAAAATGAAGAGCAAGCATTTTCTGTAGTGGGGTTAAGCTGGAAATTTTTCCAGTAAGATAAAAGATGAAGCAAAAATATCCATTATCATCATTACTATTCAGTATTGGACTAGAAATGCTGGCTATAGCAATGAGACAAGAAAAAAATGAAGGAATAAGCATGGGCAACAAGGAAACAAAACTATTACTTTTTGCAAATGATGTGACTGTATGCTTAGCGAATTCTAAAGTGTCAATTAAAAAAAATTAACAGCTTACATAAAATTGCAGGATATAAGATACAGCCACACAAATCAGCAACATTTCTGTATGTTGCCAACAAAACACAGCATGAAGAGATAGAGAAATTCCATTTAAAATAACTATGGGCAATGTTAAATGCTGCATTTTCTACCTGTCTAGATAAACAAAGGAACTATATGAGTGCTATTACATATAAAGACATATCTAAATAATTGAAGCAATATTAATTACTCAAGAGTTGGCTGAATCAATATGAAAATGACATTACGAACTAAATCAATTTACTTATTCAATAGCATACCAATTAAACTACCAAAATTACTTTATAGAGCTAGAATGAATAATTAAATTCACCTGGAAGAAAAAAGGTCAAGAATATCAATGGCATAGATGAGAAAAATGGGAAAGAAAGAGGCCTGGAAGTATTAGATCTCAAATTATATTTCAAATCTGGAATCGTTAAAACATTTTTTTACTAGTTAAGAAATAGAGGTTTATCCATGTGACAGATAAGGGACACACTATATGGAAGCAAATGAGCACAGTGACCTACTTTTTGATAAACCCAAATAGCTAGTTCCTTATCTAGATATTGGGACAAAACTCACCATTTGACAAAAACCTATTGGGAAAAATGAGAGCAGTTTGGCAGAAACTAGGCATAAACTAACATTTCACACCATACAAAACAAGCTTATGATGAATGTATGATTTAGAATAAAAAGCAATATCAAAAGCAAATTAGTGGAGGAAAGGAATTGTCTGTTAAATCTCTATAGAAGGGAAGAATTTATGATGAAATGAGATAGAGAAGTTCACAGGAGGTAAAATGGATAATTTTGATTGTGCAAAATTTAAAATTTTTGTATAAACAAAAGAAAGCATCTAAAACTAAAAGAAAAGTAGGAAACAGGAAAAGAATCTTTGATGTTAGTCTATTTCCAGAGCATCCACACTTTTTCCTTTTAAAATTTTATTCATATAAACATTTCTCTCTCTTCACACTGATACACCACATCATAATTTTTTAAAATCCCTTACAACAAACAAGTATTCCTTATTAAAACAAATTCTCATGTTAGCAATATTCAAAATGAATCTCATCCTGCATTTTTACATCCTTTACCTCCTTGGCAAGAGGTGAATGGCCTTATTTATCTTCAATACTCTGTACTTATGGATTATCATTGAATTACTCAAGAGTTCTAAAGTCTTCCTTTTTTCTTTGTTTTTAAAGCACAGAGACTTTTTTCTAACTTCCAAATTCTCTCACTTGTCCTGCTAACTTCTTCACTCATTGAGAAGGCAAGAAAAACAGAACTTATTATAAATATGTAGAGTCATGCAAAATAACTTTCAGCATTAACCATGTTTTTTTTTTAAAAAAAGCAATTAAAAAAGAGAAAAATATATGCTTCAGTCTACCCTCTGAATCCATCATTATCTGGAAAGTATAGTATGTTTCATCACATGTCCTTTGGAAGTGTGGTGGATCATTGTACTGATTGGAGTTACTAATTCTTTTAAAGTTGATTATTTTTTGTTCTGCTGTTTGCATTTCTTTTTGCATCAGTTCATATAAGTCTTTTCAGGTTTTTCAGAAGCTATCACTTTTACTTCATCTTAAGTCACAACAATATTCCATCACATTCATATACCATAACTTATTCAGTCATTCTCCAAATAATGGACATTCCCTCAGTTTCTATTTCATTGACTTCACACAAAAAATGTTTCTATTGAACATATGGGTCATTTTCCTCTTTCTTTGATCTTGGGGTATAGAACTAATAGCAGTATTGCTGGTCAAAATTGCTCTCCATAATGGTTGGATTAGTTTACCTGAAAAGAGATAGAGGTCAATTATATTTTTTAAAAGATATTTTAGAATTTGGAAAAAAACCGCATTATCATCAGTAGTAAAACTGTGTGCACCAAATGTCATAGACTTACAAAGTAAAAATTAACTAATCAGCAAAAAGATATAATTAAAATATAAAAAAGTGTAGCTTTCCTTAATGTTTCTATCTCAGAGCTAGACAAATCTGGCACAAAACTAAAAAGGGATAATACAGAAATGAACACACCATGTGGGAAAGTAGATCTAAAAGATATATGATGCCTTGCAGATGTGCACATAAAAGAATATGCACATTTTTATATTACCTTTACAAAAACAGACTATTAATTTGAGTAGAGAGAAAATACAAGCAAGCATAAAAATACTAATCATGTTCTTAACATTTAGGTCAAAATTATAATTAAAATAGAAAGCAATAACATATTGAATAACAAGTGAATCAAATGCATTTAAAAAATAACCCTGAATAAGAAAATTTTAACAATGATAGTTGTTAGTGATTTCAATCATGTCCAACTCCTTATGATCCCATCTGGGGTTTTCTTGGCAAAGATACTGGAGTAGTTTGCCATTTCGTTTTATAGCTTTTTTTATATAGATGAGGAAACTGAGGCAAACAGAGTTAAGTAACTTTCCCAAGGTCACACAGCTAGAAAGTTTCTGAGGTTGAATTTGAACTCAGGAAGATGTTTTCCTGACTTCAGGCCTGGTGCTCTATTCACTGTGCCACCTAGTTGCCCCTTTAATAATGATACAACTTGCCAAAATTTGAGCCGCAGCTAAAGCAGTTCTTTGAAGAAGCATTACAGTCCTTGAAAATATATATGATCAAAATAGAAAAAAAATGGGATTAGTTAACTGAATAGGTAAAAGAAACTGAAAAATTAATGAGTAAATAAACCTAAATGATCACAATGAGAAATGATTGAAAATTATCATTAGATAACTAGAGTAGAAATAGATATATTAGGAAATAAAAAGTCTTCTGATATAATAGTTAAAATTAAAATCTATTTCTTTGAAATCCCCATTAAAATTGATATACATTTAACTAACCTAATGGAAAAAAGATCAAGGAAAATCAAGTCACCAAAATTAAATGTGAACAATAAAGGAAAAATAAAAAAAAAGAATAGTCATAATTTACTATATACAATTGCACCCTAGCAAATTAAGCATTTAAAATGCCCAAACTAATAAACATCAAGTACAGTTATTAAACAACCAAATGTCAGAAAATGAAATTGAACTAGTTATATAAAGGAACTGCAAAAGTGGTCATGAAAATTTTATAGGTGAATTTTATCATCCATTTAAAAAAAGACAACTAATGCCTATGCTATATTTTTGTCCAAAACTGAAAAAGAAAAATCCCTACTAAATTCCTTTCAGGAGACAAAATATGGTTCTACTGCCTACACCAGAGAAGAATAAAGCCAAGAACAAGAACTATACACCAGTATCAGTAATATAATGAAATTGTTCAACAAAAATTTATTCTCCTTCCATTTTTTTCTCTTGAATTTTATTTCTAATTTCATTTTTAAAATCTTTTGCTTCATTTATTCCAGTCAGTCTTAGTGTCCATGAGGCTGACTTTTTTCCTCTGAAGCTTTCCATTTAATTGTCCTGCATTTACTCTTCTGTATTTGCATCTTCAGCATCTTCTAATCCAGAGTGTTTCTTCACTGTTTTTTGTTTCCTTCTGTTTACTCATGTTTCTAGCCTGTATCCTTCACAGATTAAGACTTTGTGCTTGTAGAAGTGTATCCAGTTTTCTTGGATGGGTTGACCCTGTATGGTCGGTCCTGTCTCCTCTGTCCTCTCAGTGTCACTGCCATGGGGTGTTCGGCATTAGACCTCGTCCTCTGCCTCAATTCCTCTCTTATCAGTCTTCTGGTCATACAGTTATAATGGTGATTAGATGCTTTATTGCCAGATCCAGGCTCAGTCCTCCCTCCCCTAGAACCTCTTTAAAAAATTGAAAACAGAAGAAACAAAAAACACCATTTAAGAGTTACACCAACTTTAATTCCCACACAAGGCAAAAATATTAATTACTTAATATTGATAAAAGCCAATATTGTCTCACATGTGACAATTCACTTACTTTCAGGGAATTTTCCAAGTCGTCTTTAGGAGACCCAAATCTGCTGCTGCACATATCCCACTTTTGAAGCGTGAAATTTACTTAATAAATTCACAGAACAATAGTTTCTTTTGTCTTACTTGTTAATGGGAAAGTCTATCTTGCTGGAATCATAAATGTTATCTATAAAAGAAGAAATAGGGAGGAATCCCCCCTTTCCCATCAACAGCCTAAGAGAGACCTGCCAAATGAACACTGGGGGACTTACATGAGCAGATGTTTAGTCGGGCTGATGCGGCTTTAGTAATAGTGACGTCTTGATGACTTATACCAGCTACACTTTCTCCTCTCTCCTTACCTCAGCAAAAAGTTCCTGGGAGAACAGACAGAACCCCTTGTGTATTGGGGGAAATGGGAGAGGGCAGGGAGGAAGAAACAAATGGCGTTTTCCTGGGCTCTTCCAATCGGTAGAGCTAATGATAGAACCTTTGCATTTTTCATTCGATTAAGTGTGCAACCCAGGAAGAACCGAGGAGAACTGGAAGGGCTATAGGCGGGGAGTGAGCCAGGGAAGCAGGTAGGGCACCAGGTGAATGTGCGTCCTTCTCTTTCCTTTCCACTGGCGGGCGCCCCAGACTCAGGTCTCAGAGCGGGCAGTCCCGCAGGACCATAAACCTGGCTCCGGGTTGTGTCATTGCCTGCGAAGGGGATGGACCTTTTTCCAGCCGCTGGCGCCTGGCCATTTTCTTGGGGCTGGAGCGCGTGGGGGAGGTTTGTCAGAGCCATGCCCCGCCTCCTCTTTTTCTGTGGAGGTGTGGATTTTCTTCTTTCCTTTCCTTTTGCCTGACACACCTTAGTTTCAGCCTGGCTGTGTTTGCGTCCGACTGCAGAAAAGGTCCGTGCACGGTGCCTATGGGAGTGGGAAGACGGGAGGGAACATCTGGAATTGCTGGAGTTGACCCATTTTCCCGCGGCTCTGGTGGAGAGGGGAAGCAGAAAGGCAGTCTTCCGCCAACATTTGTACCAGTTCTCTCTGTTTTTGCTGAAGAGGGGACTCGGAAATTTTCATCTTTATTTTTCCTTTATTTTTCTTTTTTAATGCTGGCTGTAAGTCATGGGTTGTGTGTGCTCGTTGTGTAGGTGAGTTTATTCCTTGATTTACCTGGCTATTGTTTGTGACCTTTGGGGATTTCTTTAGTAAGTAAGCCCTGTTTACCTCCATCCTGGAGCTTTCTCACTTTCCTATAATCTTCATTTTACTCTATGAAACTGAAACTGCATTGGTACTAATTGATAAACTGGATTGGCTGGAGGATCTCTGAAAAGTGTTTTCTATTACTAAAACTTCCAAGAAAAAAACTTAATTCATTCTCCCTCTTCTTTCCTTTCTCCCTCTATCCACCTTTTCTCCATATCTTTTACAGTATCAGAAACTTCTCTTCAAACCAAGTATTCCCAAACTGGATGGAAACGTCTTGAACTCACTGTTCTTCAATGAGGAACGTGCCTTCTATGGAAACCCTGGATTTCCCACCAGCCTAGATGAGCAGTGATTTTTCAGAGAAGTTGGAATGAGACTAACTGACATGGTTTGTCTAGGCTATTGGATGGATGAGATCCAGTGGCTAATCATGGTCATGCTATTCATTGCTGCCCTGGTGACGGTAAGCATGTATTTGGTGCAATATGCCTTGGTCATTGTTGGATTCAGTCCCTGCAGGATGTCAGCAGATTCCTTCCAGCCAGTCCAGAAGGAGGATTTGGGTTTCTTGTTGAAATGGGTACTATCCCTAAACAGCTGGAGGAGCCAGTGGCAAGTGGCTTGGGTGACAGCTTTGAATGAAGAAGCTAAACATAAAGGGGTGAGTTCCTCCATGTGTGTCCACCACTATTTGTGAAGTATTAGCTTTGCTGGCTAGAGTTGGCTAGAGTACACAGATTTTTTTAAATGATCCTGTGTACCACTGAAAATGAAACAACCTCTACTACTCCCTCTCCCTTCTCCCCCCACCCACAATCAAATTCATCCTCATATCCACTGGAAAATTTGAAGTGTCACAGAGAAGGTATTAATTAAGTAGAAGTAAGGCTTGGACTTGTGGAAAGACTGAAGTTTCAGGGAGTTCCTTATATAAAACAAGGAAAGAAAATGTTTGAAAAGAGGGAGAAATAGAGAAAAGGGGATCTGGTTTTGATTGAGGGAGTCAAAACAGAGGTGATTAGTATTGAAATGAAAGACTATTATATATCCCCTTTGTGATGACTTTTCATAAGTACTTTGAGACTATATGGGTTTTTTATTGATCTTACTAAAAGGATATTTGGAATGTGTTCATAGTTTGGATTTGTTTATTTTTGTGTAAGTCACTGATTCAGAAAAGGTTTCCAATTTCAGGTCAATGTCACTAGGTAAAATCTTTGCCAATATGATAAATCATTTATATTCACTTCATTGGCTGACATTAATAACTATAATCCCCTTACCTTTTTACTAATCTGATAGACTGATAAATGCAACTTAATTATTTTACTTGCATTATATTAAATTCATAAAATGTCAAATAAAATTTTCTTATGATGTAGTAAAATCTGAGTTTCAGAATTATGAACTTCTAAGTTCCTGATTGTCACGATGGCACCTTTTGCATTTGCTTTGTATACCTACTCAGTAGATAATAGTAGGAGGCAGATTAGATTACTGTTTTGAGTCCCAAAGATCCTGTGATATCCAGATCCCCATAACAATGAACTATTTCTCATCTTCCGTTTTTGTCTTTGAGGGAGAGGGAATTATGTGGAATTTTTATTTATACTAAGTTCTCAGTCAGGGAACCAGTTAAAATACCATGAAAAGTTGGACACAACCTAATTTGTTGTTAAAAAAATTTTTTTGGTGAACTTAACAGTCATCAACAAATACAAGATGTAAAGATTAGAAAAGTACAAAAACTGTGAACTTTTGTTACTTTTTAAAAAAAGACATAAAAAGTTTAACAAGGTAGTAACAAAGTAGCTCCCATTGTATCTCTCTCCACATTTTTTTCCTTCTGTGCATTTCTAAAAATGTTTTATTAACTCTTTTCCCCTCATTATCCCTCAATCCTTTCTGTAGCTGTCTACCACCTCTTCCAAAAGTTGCCTTATATTTCCTTAGTAGATTTGAAAAATAGGGTATCTTACACCTATAAACATCTAAACTTTCTTTTTGATATTTGGAAAGAGTCAAATTATACCTCACCGAGCTTCAAATCCCTTACTTGAAAAGTAGGGGTAGTAATATTTGCACTGCTTACCTCATAGAGTTTTTGTGAGGAAAAAGCTTAGAGTGCTATATAAATGTGAATTATTAAGTAGGGCACATTAATTTTAATTTAAGAAGCAATGTGAGTTCCTGGTACTTCAGAGTAATTTTAAATCAAATCAAGGCTATAATAAGGTAAGCTCTTGTGTTTGACATATTGGGACATCATTCATAGTTTGTCTATTGTTTCATTTTTAATAACACAGAACAGGGGTAGGCAAACTGTTGTATTTAAGTTACAGGCAGCAGAGATATGGTTTTTAGTGTAATAGCAGTATTGCCCATGCTAAACTTAGGTCAAATTGTAAAAAATGTTATATTTCCTTATCAGCATTCCTCCTCCAAGGTCTGGGTTTCCTTCCTTCTGCCTTTGATGACATTGCTAAGGTTTAGGCCAGGGCTCAGTGCCTAGAGAATTCTGAGATATCTGCTACACTGACCCTTCTAGTAGCAAGTGAATTAACAGAAGTTTGACCTGCTTTTGCACTTTGGAGTTGTCAATTCCTGCCCTAAAGTAAGATAGTTGTAATAAATTTAGTAAAATTAAGTTCTACTAGTGAAAGTTGAATTTCTTGAGAGGGAGGGGTGTAATAGACTATTCCTTGTTTCTGGGGGGAAAGTTGGCTTATTTTCCCAAAGGTAAAGAGATCAAAGGGCCTGATTGGTTTATATAATAAAACAATAGATCCACATCCTCTTTTGTTAAATTAGATGATCCTTAAAAGGTCAGTTAACTAACAGGCACTTATTAAGCTCTTACTATGTGCCTGTTAAGTGTTTGAAGATATAAGGAAAGACCCTGACCTCAAGAAACTCACATTCTAATGGGGGACACAACATACAAACAAGTATATATACAAGATTCAATCTCTCTCTTTCCCTCTGTCACATATCTAGATACATATGTATGTATTTATGTGTATATACATACATATCTATATACATACACACATCCCTCGTATATAAAATATACACACAAAAATACATATGTAGAAATTGGGGTTTGAGCTGAATCTTGAAGGAAGCCAGAGAAACCCGGAGGTGGAGTTATTCCAGGTTCCTTTGACTTACTGAATATCTGAAGACCATATAAATCATCCTGCTAAGCAGATATGCTTCCATATGGAGGCAATAAATCAAAGGAGATATTCTAGACTTGGGGCACAGTCAATGAAAAGGCACAGAGTTGGGAGATGGTGTTTCTTGTTTGAGGAACACCAAGCAAGTCCACGTAGCTAGATCATAAGAGTATTTAGAGAGGAGTAAAATGTAAGAAGACTGGAAAGGTAAAATGTGAAGGACTTTAAAAGCCAAAGTGCTGTTTTAAGGCTTCTCAGTCCTTACTACCGTCACAGAGTTATCATGAAGAAAGGACTTTATAAACCTTAAATGGATAGGAAAAAATGAAATTTCATTAGGTAGGATCATAAATGTAGAGTTGGAAGAAGCCTCAGACACCAGTTATTCTGATTCCCTTATTTTATAGACAAGGAAACAGATTCAGAGAATTTAGGTGTCTTGCTCACAGTCCCACAGTCTAGTAGGCTAGACCTGCCCCAGGGCAATCCAGCCTCAGACACTTACAAGCTGGGTGACCCTGGTCAAGTCACTTAACCTCTATTTGTTTCAGTTTCCTCATCCACAAAATGGTAATAAATAATAGCACCTATGTCTCAGGGTTGTTGTGTGGGTCAAATAAGGTAATAGTTGAAAGTGCTTAGCACCATTCCTGACACATAGTGCTATGTAAATGTTGGTCATTATCATGACTGTAGATTCCAGGTTGTCTTTGGCTGGAAATTCGTTTCACCTTGTCCTTTTATGGGTTCATAAAAGCAGCAGCTCCAGAATTCATTTTACAGTATTATTTTAAAGTTATTTGGAGGAGAATTTGAGAGTAGTCATTTGAGTCCCTGCCTTTTCTCCGACTTCTTATTGAAATGAAAAGAGGCATTCCTAGGTCACTGAATAGTTAACCAAAGGAGGCTGACTTAACCCTGTCAGCGAGGATTTGAAATAAGGGTATAGTGGCACCTTGCTTCTATAGATTCAGCCCCGCTTGTTGTATCAGTAAGCACTCCGGCATACACAAGTTCTTTGATCTGCTTCTCTAAAAGGAAAGGCAGTTTTTGAGGGGTTAACTATCACTTTAATCAAACCCAGGTATCAGAGAAAATCAAAATCAAAATTTCAGAGAAATCAAAAATCAACAGCGCTTCCAAACTGCCTGACCATTAGCATACATAAATCTTCACCAGAGAGGCAAGCACCAACATCTGGGTTTTCAAAGCTGGAGGCTCCTTAGCAGCTTGCCAGTCTTCTCTGACACACAAAGCTTCTTCCAAAAATTAAGCTCCAAGTAAAATCTCACCCTCAGAGTATTTATACACTTTTCAGCCAAAGGACATAACCTCAAAAGACAGTGCCTCAAAAGAAAAAAACAAAGGTACTTGGGACTCGCCTAGTAAACAACTCCCCTAATCAAGCTTCCCTCGATGGGCGGGAAAGATCCTCCTTAATCACATTATTCAGAGGCATTATACTTCTGGTATAAACAATAATAGCAAAAAAGAGCCTACTTTGCTTGCTCTCACACTTCTCTCCATATGGAAGCATATCTGCTCAGCAGGGCAGGGTATGGTGGCTTATAGGATCTTCAGATGTTCGGTAAGTCAAAGGAGCTTGGATTCCATGTGTGGATGAGACCTTCTGTGCCAGGAAGCATATCAACCAATCAGATACTGAGAATAGCTTTATCACCTTTTAGAAAAATTAGCTCCTTCTACTAGGAACAGGGTATAGGGGAAGTGTGGAAAATTCTTGTAATTAGTACTTCTATCACAGTGGGTCATTCATACAACCATACAACCACATAGGGTAGTCACACAATAGGCATTGCCTTGTTTTTTCACATTTGGATAGTTGAGTGGCTACACATGTCATCTATGAGTCTTCATACAGGATTCTCTTTCTAGTCACTGCTCTAGGTTCACCTCTTAAAAGCGGGAGTTTCTTTACACCTGCACTAGTAATAGAACAGTGGAAATTGAAAACTGACTGAGGGTTTTCTCTTGTTTCTCTTTAGCAAGCCTCCTTCCTCCAAAACAATGCTGACTCATTCTCTGTCCAGGTTTCTTTTTATTCCAAATTATCTTAAATCTTTTCCTTGCTTTGACTGATCTTTGATAATACGTATTCATAACGTTTCTTTGGTTCATTTTGAGCCTTCAACACGTTATCCTATCTGTGTATAGCTGGTCACGCTCTTCCTCTCACATGCCATTGAACAAATGAAATATACAGACCAAAAATGCATTGGAATGAACAGTTTTATCTTGATAGTAGTTTTTATAGAGTACAAGGACAGACAAGCAAAAGAAACTTGAAAGAAACAAAGAGAAACTTTGGAATGCAGATAATGCATTCCCTGGCAGGAGAGATTAGTAGGAAGCGTGTCACCTTTGTCAAATAAGTACAGTTACAGTCTTTCCGATGAGACTTTAAGCCTTATGTCATTCAGTTACAATCCATTTGAAAAGTCTGCCCCCCATTCAGGGAAATGATGGTAACAGTAACAGCAATAGTGATATTACTGAGCACATGCTAAGTAAATCCATCTTCTCTTTTTCCTTCTATGTATGTCATGAAGAACCTCACATTTCAGCCTTTGATATGATTGAAGTTTCTTACAATGCCACACCGTCTTTTCATTGTTTTTTTAAAAAAATATTTTTATTGACTGTGTTTGTTTTTTATATCATCATAGTTGTCTCAAGTGTCTCTCTTCTCTTCCCCCTCCCAAAGAGCTACGCATATAACACATAATATTTTTTAGAGGGAAAAAATCAGTACGATTGAGAAATACACGGAAATAACCCTTGAAAATAGGTCCAAAGTGTAGTACCTGTGCACCTTTATGAAAGAGTGAGGTGGGGGGAGGTATCTTCTCATATTTCATCATTCAAATCCTGCTGGATATTCACAATTTTGTTTTATTTGCTTTTGATTTTTTGGCACATACTTTTTCTTTCCATTTACATTGTTATCATTATGTATATCGTTTTCTTGGTTCTGCTTATTATCTGCATCAGTTCAGATAGATCTTTCCATGTTTCTCTATTCATCATATACATCATTTCTTATAGCGTAGTAATATTTCATTAAATTCATGTACCACAGTTTATTTAGCCATTCTCAAGTGATGGGCATCTACTTTCCAATTCTTAGCTAAAGTGCTACTTTAAATATTTTGGGGCATATGGAGACTTTCTTCTTCTCTGTGGTGTTTTGGGGGTATAAGCCAAGGAATGGAGTTTCTGTTCCAAAGGGCATGGACATTTTTGTCAATTTATTTCCATAATTCCAAATGTACTCTAATCCTTTTTGTAAAGATGGCTACATAGGAAACCCCTCTTGTGTTTATACTCTACTGGAATCTTCCACAACATGAGCATTTATCTCCCTAATTAAGGCAGTTCTTGATTGTAATAACAAGTCATTGAGCAAAGTTATGGTTGAGTTTTTCAAGGAGTCTTGAATGAATTTGGCATGTGCATTGGTGGGACTAAGTTGGAAGAGAGACTTCAAGGGCAAGTTTTACCTAACTAAATTAAAAAATTAAATTAGTCAGAAAATAATTTCCACAGTGATATCTCTTGTTTCCTGTATCTTTCAGTCAAGCATTTAGAGGTGTGGGCTCTACTGTGAAATTCATTGAATTTCAATGAAAAAATTCATTGAAGCTTGCCTACTATTCCCTTGTCATAGTTTTAGCAAGGATACCCTCAAAAAATAATGAGATCATTCTCATAATTTTTTAAAATGAGAAAATAGGTATGTAAATCAGTAGTTGATGGTTTGGGTTTTTAGTTACCTTCTGATAATTATGAAGTCTCTCTCAAGAAAAAAATTTAGTATGAATTTAATCGTTGTTATATTTCAATATACAAAGAAGAACAAAAAGGTACAAAACCATGAACAGTTAGTTTTGGTTCTTTTGAGTAGACAATGACATGATCACCAAGATGACAGAATAGTCATTTTCCCAGATCATTTTAATTCTTTAACTTTCAAAAATAAAAATTAGAAAATCCTAAGGAATTATGCACCAGATGTTACATAATTACAGTTAAAATCATGGAATAAAGAAGAAAAGATAAAATTTTTATGAGTGGACATTGGAGAATTTTAATCCCTATAGTACTCACTTACTTTCCATTATCAACTTCTACTCATTCCAAGGACCTAAATAGAGTTTTTGAACTTTCGTCAGGGACCTTTCTTAGAATTCTCCTTTCTTATAGTCTCTGTTAACATATCTCACCACCTCACTGAAATATGAATTTCAACAAGCAGTGGACACTTACTTTTCCTATCCATATGAGGAAGAAAGGGGAGAGCGAACCAGGCACTATTTTCTGAGTGAGGCCTGGATCTTGGTTAGGAACCTCCAAATCTTTGAAGATTTATTGAAATAACTCCTCCCCACCCCCACCCCCATCTGTACAAACAACAGCAAGAGAACCAAGGGAGGAATTGAAGTGAGGGGAGAAAGGGACATGGCTGAGCTTGGTCTGAAGAAAAGGAGACTAAAACTCTCAGGGTTTATCCTCTTCCCACCAAGAAACTACTATCCTGCCTTCCTTCACTCCCTCTCACTATCTTCTACTACTTTCCAACGCCTCCCCTGCCTTTATACTTATGTTGTTGTTTGATTTTTTGGAGACCATATTTGGAGTTTTCTTGGTAAAGATACTGGAGTGGTTTGCTATTTCCTTCTCCAACTCATTTTACAGAGGTAAAAACTGAAGCAAAGGGGATTAAATGACTTGACCAGTCACACAGCTTGTAAGAGTCTGTGACTCGATTTGGACTTAGGTCTTCCTGATTCCAGGATGGATGCTCTATCCACTATGCCACCCAGCTGCTCCCTTCAAGTCTCCACTAAAATTTGATCTACAAAAAGCCTTTCCCAGTTTCTCCTAATTTTAGTGCCATTCTTCTTTTAATTATTTCCTTTTTTCCTATATATTTTTTGTATGTATTCACTTGTTTTCTTATCCAGTAGACTGTGTGCTCTACTGTCTTTTTTTTTTCATCTCCAGAGCTTAGCACAATGCCTAGCACATAGTAGGCTCTTAATAAACGGATATTTACTGACCAGTTACTCAGGACAGAGGCTCAGAATGGTGAGCTATATATCCCATAATGTACAAGTAAGCTAAGGCTTTACAACTCAGCATTCTTGGGTGGGGTAGTACCCATGAACAAAAAAAGGAATGCCAGATGGGGTCAATGTTTTTGTTTTTTTAATTAAATTGTTTGGTTTCAGTGTTCGACAATCACTTCCGTATATCTTAGATATTTTTCCCTTCCCTCCCCTCATCTCCCTCCTCAATCCCTCCCTGAGACAGCATCCAATCTTATATAGGTTCTACAATTCTATTAAATACATGTTGCATAGAAGAATTAAAATGAATGGAAGAAACCATAAAACAAAACAAAACATAATACAAAAGAAAATGGTCTGCTTCTACCTGCAATTCAATTCCATAGCTCTTTCTCTGGATATGGAAGGCATTTTGCCTCAGGAGTCCACTGGAAATTTTTTAAGTCCTTACATTGCAATGAAGTACTAAGTCTACCAGAAAAATTCCTTGCACACTGTAGTTGTTGCTATGTACAAAGTTCTCCTGGTTCTGCTCCTTCACTCAGCATCAGTTCATATAAGTCTTTCCAGGCCTCTCTGAAGTCTTTCTGTTCATCATTTCTCATAGCACAATAGTATTCCATTACATTCATATACCACAACTTATTCAGCCATTCCCCAATTGATGGACATCCCCTTGATTTCCAGTTTTTGGCCACCACAAGAGAGTTGCTATAAATATTTTTGTACATATGGGACCCTTTCCCATTTCTATGATCTCTTTAGGATAGAGTCCCAGAAGTGTATGGGTATGACATTTTTGTAGCCCTTTGGGCATAGTTCCAAATTGCTCTCCAAAATGGTTGGATCAGCTCACAGCTCCATCAACAATGAATTAGTGTTCCAATGCTCCCACATCTTCTCCAACATTTATCATCTTCCTATTTTGTCATGTTAGCTGATCTGCTGGTGTGATGTGGTACCTCAGAGTTGTTTTAATTTGCTTCTCTCTAATCAATAGTGATTTAGAGCATGTTTTCATATGATCATAGAAAGCTTTTATTTCTTCCTCTGAAAACTGCCTGTTCATATCCTTTGGCCATTTATCAATTGGGAAATGACTTGTATTCTTGTACATTTGACTGAGTTCTCTATATATTTTAGAAACGAGGCCTTTATCACAGACACTAGTTGCACAAATTCTTTTCCAGTTTTCTGCTTCCCTTCTAATCTTGGTTGCATTGAGTTTGTTTGTGCAAAAACTTTTCAATTTAATGTAATCAAAATTATCCATTTTGCACATCATAATGTTCTCTATCTCTTGTTTGGTCAAAAATTTCTCCATTCTCCATAAATCTGACAAATACACTATTTCTTGCTTCCCTAATTTGTTTATAGTATCACTCTTTATACCTAGATCATGTATCCATTTGAACTTTATTCTTGTGTATGTGTGTGAAAAGTGTTTTGTAATTGTGTAATTTGCAATTGGGTTGTTTTGGCAGGTAGACTCCCAGATATTTTATCCTATCTACCATAACTTTAAATGGGATTTCTCTTTCTGTCTCTTGCTGTTGGGCTTTTTTAGTAATATACAGAAATGCAGGTAATTTATCTGAGTTATTTTGTAACCTACAACTTTGTCAAAGTTGTTTATTATTTCATATAATTTTTTTACTTGATTCTCTGGGATTCTCTAAGTATATCATCATATCATCTGCAAAGAGTGATAACTTAGTTTCTTCTTTGCCTATTCTAATTCCTTCCATTTCTCTTTCTTCTCTTATTGCTACAGCTAGAATTTCTAACACCATATTGAATAACAGTGATGGTAATGGACATCCTTGTTTCACCCCTGATCATATTAGATATGCATCTAACTTGTCCTCGTTGCATATAATGCTTGCTGATGGTTTTAGGTGGATACTGCTTATTATTTTATGAAAAGTTCCATTTATTCCTATGCTTTCCGGTGTTTTCAATAGGAATGGGTGTTGTATTTTATCAAAAGCTTTTTCTGCATCTATTGAGATAATGTGGTTTCTGTTAGTTTTGTTGTTGATATGATCAATAATACTAATAGTTTTCCTAATACTGAACCAGCCCTGCATTCCTGGTTTAAATCCTACCTGATCATAATGTATTATTCTCATGATATCATTGGTAATATCATTTAAAATTTTTGCATCCAAATTCATTAGAAAAATTGGTCTATAATTTTCTTTCTTTCTTTTGGTTCTTCCTGGTTTGGGTATCAAAATCATATTTATATCATAAAAAGAATTTGGTAGGACGCCTTCTTCAGCAATTTTCCTCAATAGTCTATATAGTATTGAAATTAACTGTTCTTTAGATGGTTACTAGAATTCACTTGTAAATCCATCTAGCCCTGGAGATTTTTTCCTAGGGAGTTCATTGATGCTTTCTTCAATCTTTTTTTCTGAGGTAGGGTTATTGAAGTATTCATCTTTCTCTTCTGTTAATCTGAGCAATTCATATTTTTAAAAATAATCATCCACTAAGAACTGCTTTTGCAGTATCCCATAAGATTTGGTAGGTTGTCTCATTATTGTTATTCTCTTAAATGAAGTTGTTGATTGTTTCTCTAATTTGTTGTTTAACCACTCATTCTTTAGGATTAGATTGTTTAGTTTCCAATTAATTTTTGCTCTATATTTCCATGGCCTTTGATTACATATAATTTTTATTGCATTATGATCCAAGAAGGATGCATTGACTATCTCTGCCTTTCTGCTCTGGATTGTGAGGTTTATATGGGCTAGTACATGGTCAATTTTTGCATATGTGCCATGTACCACTGACAAAAAGGTATATTTCTTTCTATCCCCATTCAGTTTTCTCCAGAGATCTCTCATATCTACCTTATTCAGAGTTTTATTCACCTCCTTAACTTCTTTTTTATTTATTTTGAGGTTAGATTTATCAAGTTCAGAGAGGGGGAGGTTGAGGTCCCCCAGTAATATAGTTTTGCTATCTATTTTTTCCAGTAACTCCCTTTACTTCTCTTCTAAGAATCTGGATGCAATAACATTTGAAGTTTGTATGTTTAGTAATGAAATTGTTTCATTGTCTATGGTACCTTTTAGCAGGATATAGTTTTCTTCCTTATCTCTTTTGATTAGATCAGTTTCTGCTTTTGCTTTGTCTGAGATTAGGATTGCTACCCCTGCTTTTTTTTATATCAGATGAAGCACAATACATTCTGCTCCAACCTTTTACCTTTACCCAGTGTGGATTCCCCCCATTTTAAATGTGCTCTTATAAACAACATATTGTTGGATTATGGTTTTTAATTTATTCTGCTAACCATCTCCATTTTATGGGAGAGTTCATCCCATTCACAGTTATGTTTACTATCTCTTGTCTTTCCCTCCATCCCTTTTTCCTCTGTTTATGCTTTTAGTTCTCCCTTCTCCCTTCTTCTCCCCAAAAGAGTTTTAATTTTTGACCACCACTTCCCTCAGTTTTCCCTCCCTTCTTTCAGCTCCCCTCCCTTTTGATCCCCTTTTGCCTTACTACTTCCTCCCTCCCTTTTAGCCTCCCCTCCCTTTTCTTTACCCCTTCCCCTTCTACTGCCTGTACAGCTAGTTGTATTTCTACACTTAACTGAGTTTGCTGTTCCTTCCTTGAACCCAATCAGATGAGAGTAACTCTCAAACAAAGCTCATCTCCCTCCCCTCTTTCCCTCTACTGTAATATATTTTTGTGCCTCTTCCTCTGATGTAATTTACCTTTTTTCTGACTTCTCCTTTTGACATTTCCCATTACAATCCCTTCACACTCCTAAATCACATTTTTATTATGACATCATGTACTTTATACCACACCCTCTTATCTATGTATATCCCTTTTATATATCATAATAAATATACAATTCTCGAGATTAACAAGTATCATCTTCTCTTATATGGATGTAAATAGTTAGCCCATATTGATTAACAAGTTTTTTTTCCCCATGTTTACCTTTTTATGCTTCTCTTGAGACCTGTGTTTGAAGATTGAATTTTCTATTGAGCTGTGGCCTTTTCATCAAAAAGGTCTGGAAATCCCTTATTTCATTGAATGTCCATCTCCTTGCCTGAAATATTATGCTCAGCTTTGCTGGGTAATTAATGCTTGGTTGTAGTCCCAGCTCCTTTGCCTTACAGAATATCATATTCCAATTCCTTCAAACTTTTAATGTAGAAGCTGCAAGGTCCTGTGTGATCTTGACTGTAGCTTCTCGATATTTGAACTGTTTCTTTCTGACTGCCTGCAGTATTTTCTCCTTCACTTGATAGTTCTGGAATTTGGCAATGATATCTCTTGATGTTTTTAGTTTGGGATCTCTTTCGGGAGGTGAATGGTGGATTCTTTCAATGACTATTTCGCCCTCTGGAGCTAGGACTTCTGGGCAATTTTCCTTGATGATTTCTTGGAAAATATTGTCCAGGCTCTTTTTTTTCATCATGGCTTTCTGGTAGACCAATAATCCTTAGATTTGCTTTCCTGGATGTATTTTCCAGGTCAATTGTTTTTCTAATTAGATATTTTACATTTTTTCTATCTTTTCATTCTTTAGATCCTGTTTTACCAATCCTTTATATTTCATAGAGTCATTAGTTTCTACTTGCCCGAGTCTAATTTTTGTCAAGTTGTTTTCTTCAGTTAACTTTTGCATCTCCTTTTCCATCTGTCCTATTGTTCCTTTTAAGAAGTTATTTTCTCCAGTTAAGTTTTGTACTTGCTTTTCCATTTGTCCAATTTTCCTTTTAAATTCTTCTGTGATTTCTTTTTTCATGTTTTTAAAAATAATTAGTCAGTTTTTCTTCTATTTCTCTAATTTGAGTTTTTCATTCCTTCCTGAGCTCTTCCAAGAATGTTCTTTGTGCTTCAGACTAGTTCATATTCCCTTTTGAAGTTTCAGATGGGAGTACAGTCTCAATGCTGACCTCTTTGGTATTTGTATTTTTGTCCTTGTCCCCATAGAAAAATTCTATGGATTTTTCTTTACTGCTTTGTTTTAAACTCATGATGATCACCCTTTTCCTGGCTTTTAAAGTAGATCTCTGCATCTAGGACACAGAGGGCTCTGTCCCACAGTTTTTGTGCCTAAAACTTGAGGGTCTATGTGTAGTGGCCTCTGGTTCTTTCAGCTAGAAGCTAAAATGTTGCAGCTTACCTGGTGCTAAGCTGGTTGGTGCTGGAAAACAGAGGCCAGGTGAAGTCTTTTTGGGTTTCCCTGGAGTTACCCTGGAGCTAGCTGTGTTAAATGTGAGGAAGGGGTGGTCTGCTCACAGGAGGTCTCCTCTGCTGAGCTTGATCATAGGCAAGTTCAGTGGCTGGTGATCCTGTCTAGGCTAGTGTCTTCTCGATTCCCCTGAGGTGCTGAGGCAAGACTGGGGTCCTGATGTTGGCAGTTGCAGGCTTCACCCCCCCTGGGACTCAGGATCTTCTCCCAGTTTGCTGAGGTAGGGCTGTCTGGGACAGCTCTAGTCTTGCACTGGTCCTCTTCAGCCACAGTAAGAGGGACCCTCCTTAATGATTTTCCTAGCCTCATGGACTAAGAGACTATTTGTTTACCCATTCTGCTGTTCCGACTTTTCCAGGGTTTTTCCTGGGGAGATAATCTCTGGGATCTTCAAGGTCAACAAGGGGAGGGAGATAGCAATTACCAATCACTCAGCCATCTTGGCTCCCAGACTATTAACTCCGGGGTTAATATTTTTTTAAAAGGCTAAAACACCAAAGATATTTTTATAAGAGCCCCCAAAACAAACTCATAAATCAATATTGAGAATCTCAAGAATAGAAAGAAGTGTGAGCTCTAAATCTTCAAAAAAGTGTTAATCCTTTTAATAAATATTATAAGGCAAAGGCAGTAATGATTATGAAATGTATAATTCACAGAATTTCCAGGATAGTATGTGGAACAACAAGAAATTTCAGAATGATTCAAAAGATAAAATAAATCCATAAAAGATTAAAAATAAATATATGTTGGAATTTAAAGCTCTCAGTGCAGTATTTATAAGTTTAATTAGCAGATTTGGAAAATTCATCATAGAAATCTCTCTAGAGGTGAAAGATCAATAAACAGATGTGGAACACAGAAATACTGAAGTAGAAGAAAATCTTGCAGAAGAGAAGCAAAAGGCTATAAAGAACACATGAAATCTGTATACGCTGAAGCAGTAGGTCTTCAGTTGAGTAGCATTAAGCAAAAAAAAAATCCAAAAATTATGGATACATACACAAAGAATGGAACTACCTCTGCTCTCAAGGAGCTAACATTCTAACAAGGAAGAATTTAAAGAAAGGATTAAGTCTATTCTGCCACCCAAAGACTTCTGCCTCCTGTGGGAAGAGAAGAAATGCCATTCTATCATGCCTCCTGTCTGGATTCCTACCTTTGTGGGAAGGGGGGAAATACCATTCTTTGAGCTTCTCCCACTTATTATCTTACCAGAGATGCCTAACACCCTGAGAGGACTCCAGTAAGAGACCAAACCCCTAGTGATATTGATAATCTACATGAATTCATTCCTCAGTAATTAAGAAACTCTCACCTCGTCAAACCTTCAGTATCTCCATGATTTTGAAGTCTTGGTTGTCATCATTCAGACCCCATTCTCTATGCCCTATTGCTCCATCCTTTATTCCCTTTACCTTCAAATGAACTTTCCTGTCCCCAGTGCTCCACTTTAAAGCTACCTGCCCCTTTCACCATACTTCCTGAAATACTTGCAAGTTTACAAACTTGCTTTCATTGTAAATACTTTCATTTCCCACTTTTTCTGACTTTCACTGAGACTTGGTTTACTGCGTATATGACACAAGCCTAAGAATTCCACAAAGTTGGAATACTCCTTACTCCCCATTACTACTCTATCAACATCACTCAGTAACCTCTCCTCATCTGAGATTCACTCAGTCCACATCTACCACCCAATCAAAATTCTAGTAGCTTGTGTCTACTGACTTCCAGAATACTTCCCTTGTTTCCTCAATGAGTTTAGTACTTGGCTCACAAACTCTCTCCTTTGACAACTCCTACCCTCATAATTAGAGACTTTAACAGACATTTGATACTTCCTCAAACATCCCTGATTCAGTTTCTTAGTATATTCATTTCAGTTGACATAATCTTCCATCCCTCCTCTGACCTACACACTAAGATGGATCTTGGCATTCCTCATAATTACACTATTTAAATGTTGTTCATCCTTCATTTTTGAAGAGGACTGATGACAACTTGGAGTTGTCTTGTCTTGAGTGTGAACTGGATTTAAGTAAGGCAAAGTTGTAAAAAGTCATCAGCCTTACTCTCTCTTCCAGAGATATTGAAGTCCAGTGGCAAGAGTAAGGTCAAGATAACTGGTGATAGCCCAGCTTACAGTAGATGAGTTTGGCATCTTCCATATTTGATCAGCTCTAAGTGCCCCACAATGCCTGCATCAGCCATCTTCATGGTTGTTGGGACACATTTTTCTCATCCACCCAGTCTGCTGGGGGATACTTCACATGCTGGGGATAGACATCCTCCTAACTCACCAATGAATTTGAGACCTGTCAGTTACCCTCAACCTAGTTTAGCCTGTCTGCCCAGACAGTTTTACCAAGGTGTGGCCACTGTAGTTATGGATGCTTGGAGTCATAGATGAGAGTTGGGTGACAGTAGACACCAAAGGTAGATGAGTAGTCATGCTGCTAGCTATATAGCCCTGGGCAAGTCACTTTGAGTGTCTCAGTTTCCTCAATTTGATTGTGAAAATCAAATCAGATGATATTTGTTATCTTGTGCTTATGCACAATGTCTTTAACTGAGTTTTCTTCCTTCTGACATCCTTAATGACATCAGTCTTTTCCCTTATTACAGTATTTCCTTATTACTCACTTTCTTACTCTTTCTTTTTTGGTTGCAGTTTCCTTGGGAGTTGGAATTCAAAACTGTTTCAGGCTCCTCTCTTGATGGTGAATTCATGTTTCACTGGCCTCTGTCACTGCCCAAAGTGACTTCTGTAGGGAAAGAATTTAACCAAGCTGGTTGGCACTCCCTTTTGCTTCAGGCAAGCCTGGTACACACACACACACACACACACACACACACACACACACTCTAGTGTATTCTCACCAATTTCTTCTCTTTCTCCATACTCTGTCTGAGGATTGTTGCAGCACAGAGCATTGACAGAATAATTTTCCTCTAGGTTTTCTGAGGGTACTGGATGAGGTGTGGAGAATATACAGAAATTTAGCTATTTTTGTAAACTCATAGATTGACTTGTGGTAGCCCTTCCTGAATGTTAATGAGTAGTGGGATACAGACTTCTGAGTGAATGGATTACAGGTTTGGGATTAGCTTTCTTTGATGTTAGTTCAAGTTTTTACTTCCTTAAAGGTCTTGGTATTGTAGATTATAGGGATAGCTGAAATTGTTTTATCTCTTGTACATAATTCCTATTTTGGAGAGGTTTGAGATGCGTGATCTTAAAAAGTGTCTAGTCTTTCATCGTGTTGTTTGTTTGCTCTGGATTTCTGCTTTCTTTGTTTATGATGGGTTGTGTTCTTCACAAGATCTCTGAAAAATCAAAAGATGTCAGTGTGCTGATATTGTTTGAAGTCTGATTGTTTCCTTGCTGGTCAGAGGTTTGCAAAGACATTGTACCCATTTCTGGTCTGGGTAATACAATTGTAGGTATGTTCCTTTTGGAGTTTCAGTTAACTTCCTCTTGGTAGATCCTGTCCTCAATGCCTGAAGATCTCTTTCTGTCTCCTTTTGCTGACTTGGGCTGGAAACAAGATTCACTGTGATTTTTCCTTAGATCTCCTAACCCTGAGTTCATCTGGTGTCTCTAAGTATTTGCTGTAATAGTTGTTAGGTAGAGAAGGGTTGTAATGCTTCCTCCTATTTTGCCATATTTGTTTGTGTCTCATTGAAACACTTTTTTTCTTAGTTCACAAAAAAATAACTGAAGGAAGCATAGACAGGTAGGACTATTTTGAAATTAACATGTAGAATTTGTTATATCCTTTAAAAAAAGGCAGAGTGTGAAATGAAAATTCATGGTTTTATGTTCTCCTATGTTTATCGAAATGCTCTTTAAAAAAAGTTTTACAAAAAGACATACACATGAAATGCCAACTATTGACAACATAAAGCCTTCCCCTAAAGATCTCTCTTTGCTTCCCATTTTCCCTGTCTCCTCCCCACTCCTGTAAAGCAGGTTAATCTGGTGTGTCTTAAATTAAAATAAACTCTGTAGCCAAGCCAAAAGTATGTCTGATAATAAATTGCGTTCATGTTTAACTTTGAAGACTGTTAGGTAAATTGAAAAGGGGAAAGGGGGGAAAGTTCATATTTCAGATCTGCATTATTTTATTTTATTTTTCTCAGTAATGAGAAAATACAGCCTCTCTTCAGTTTCCTTGGCAAATTGTTTATTTTCTTCATTTTTATTTAAAACCTTTCACAAACATACTCTTCATTTTCCTTTAAAGACTGGTATCTTTAGAAATAGATTAACTTCTTGTTTCTTATACCCAATAGAGAACAGGTTTAATCTCTCCTTTTAATTAGTTCACTACTTGGTCTTATGTTTTGTTTTTCTCTTAGCCTAGCTTCCTGGTTTACAAAACCTATCTTATGTTAATAACACTCCTCTGGTGACTTGTTTTAAATACACCTTAATCCTCGAAGCCTGGAAAGGTAGTAATCAGAAATACCAGCATGGCAATAGACCTCTCCATTAGTGTGTGTGTGTGTGTGTGTGTGTGTGTGTGTGTGTGTGTGTGTGTGTGTTTGAAAACATTATTTCATCACTTAAAAATAGATTATATTTTTCCCTTGTTCGTTTTGGGTGGGACATCCTACAGCAAAGTAGGATTAGGAATGTTTTTCCAGCTTTTAATATATTCTTTGGGAGTTCCTATTTAGCCACTTGTCCAATAGCAAGCACTGTTTGGTGATTTGACATAAAAAATATTGTGGCTACTATGTTGTTTTCTGACTGTTTCCAGTTTGCATTGTGAGATACAGGTGGTTTGAATACAAAACAGTAAGTCAATAGTAAAGAGCAAAGCCCTCTGATAAAAATCAGTAAGAAAATTTTGGGGGGATAAAAATGTGCTTTTAAGACAGTTTGAGCATTTATTAAATTAAATGAGTGTTGTCCACTGTAAGGTAATCTTTTAGGGAGGTCATTCTTGAGGGCACTCATCCTTCACTATCCTGTGCCTAACCAATGCAGTTTGTAGACCCAGTTCAATGTTGGAATGAACTGCCTCTCTCAAGAAGGGTGGCTCCCTTTTCTCACACTCATTAATTCATTTTTGAAAACTTAATTATGGGATGTTATTTATAGCAAATGAGGTTTATAAGCTTCAGGTTTCCTCCTTCAAGTTTCAGATATCAGTCCACTAAGGGAGAAAGTACCAAAGATATTTAATATTTATATTAAAAATATTAAAAAAATACAAATATGAATCATGTATAGATAAGATAATTTATGCCACTTCCAAAAAGGAATACTCAACAAAAAAGAACAACTGTCCATATTAAAAGATTTTAAAAATTAAAGAAAAAAATTAAAAGAATTTAGTAATTCACCTTACAACTATTGTTATAGTCCCAGGGGTGGGTGGGGTGGGGCGGCACACTGATATTTAGATGCATTCAGAACATGAAGGACCACTAATCAGGGATTTCATATTTGGACCTTTTGGAGCTCTCAGTGTTGATTCTGATCCTAGACATATATGCCACAAACACCAGAGAATCAGAGCTGGCTATGTACTCAATGGCCATATGGAGCCTGGCTGGGAGAAAGGGCAGTCACCCCTATCCCATCCAGCAATCTAGACATAACTTAAAACAGATCACACACTTTACAGAGGCAGGAGGGTACCAGGAACTACTTTTGTAAACTCACTGAGCCTTCAACCTTTCTGGCCCAGCAGTTGAGTAGGGGTCTCTATCATTTCTTATTTCAAGCTTCCATACACAGTTAAGTCAAGTCAATAACATTATTAAGCACCTCTCAAGGAATCTGAAGCCTAACGGGGGAGCTTTTGAAAAGATTGCCATAGTTCCTATGTGTTCATACAGAAGCAAGCAGAAAAATACCTTCATGTGCCTCTAAACAGCTGAGGTGACACAATGATGATCCTCTTTCCACCTACCAAGACAAACTATATGAACTAAACCCAATAACAAAATACTTTTTACAGAAACAAAGTCATATCTAAGTAATTGGAGAAATATGAATCGCGCATGGGTACAAAAACATGACAATTGTACCTAAATAAATTTACTTATTCAGTGCCATACTAATCAAACTACCAAACATTGTTTTTATACAGCTAGAAAAAATAATAGCAGAATTCATCTGGAAGAACAATAGGGCAAAAATATCAAGGGAATCAGTTTTTGAAAGTGAAGGAAGGCGGCCTAGCAGTACCAGATCTCAAATTGTATTACAAAGTGGTAATCATGAAAACAGTCTAGTACTGGCTAAGAAATAGAGTGGTGGATCAGGGACACAATACACTGTGGTAAATAATCTAATGTTGATAAATGCAAAGATCCAAGCTTTGGGGACAAGAATTCAGTATTTGACAAAAAATGGCTGGGAAAAGGAGAAAGCAGTTTGGCAGAAACTAGGCATAGACCAACATCTCACACTGTATTCTGAGATGAGGTCAAAATGGATATATGATTTAGACATAAAAGGTGATACTATAAGAAAAGTACAGGAGCACTGAATAATTTACATGTAAGGTCTTTGGATAAGGGAAGAATTATGACCAAACAAGACAGCATTACTTTAGGTAAAATGGATAATTTTTATTACATTAAATAAAAAAGGCCTTGCACAAATGAAACCAGTGCAACCACAATTAGAAGGAAAGCAGAAAACTGGGGAAAATGTTTTTGTAAGTTTTGCTGATAAAGACCTCCTTTCTCAAATATGTAGGGAACTGAATCAAATCTATAAGAATATGAGTCATTTCTCAATTGATGTATGATCAAAAGATATAAATAGGCAGTTTTTAGAAGAAGAAATCAAAGCTATAGTCTTATAAAAATGCAGTAACTCATTATTGATTGGAGAAATGCAGATTAAAACAACTCAGGTACAATCTCACTCCTATTAGATTGACAAATATGACAGAAAATGAAAATTGCAACTATTAGAGGAAATGTGGAAAAATTGAGACACTAATGCATTGTTGACGGAATTGTGAACTGATCCAGCAGTTCTAGAGAGCAATTTGGAACTATGCTCAGAGAGCTATACAACAGCATACCCTTTGATCCATCAATATCACTAGTAGGTCTGTATCCCCAAGAGATTAAAAAAAAAAGGAAAAATCTTTATGTACAAAAATATTTGCAGCAGCTCTTTTTATGGTGGTAAGGAGTTGGAAATTGAGGGGATGTTCATTAGTTAGGGAATGACTGAAGAAGTTATAATATATGATTGTGACGGAATACTGTTGTGCCTTAAGTATTGATAGTCAGGATGATTTCAGAAAAACTTAGAAAGATAATTATGAACTGATACACAGTGAAGTAAGCAGAACCAGAATATTGGGCACAGCAACAGTGATATTGTACAATGATCAATTGTGAATGACTTTACTATTCTTCTCAATACCATGGTCCAAGACAATCCCAGAAGACCCATGATGAAAAATTCTGTCTCTCTCCAGAGAAAGAACTGATGGACTCTGAATGCAGATTTAAGCATACTTTTAAAATTTTTATTTATTTTTCTTTTTTTTTTGGTCTGCATTCTCTTTTGCAGCATGGTTAATATGGAAATGTACATGTATAATCTGTAGCAAATTACTTGCCTTCTCAAAGAGGGGGGAAAGGTGGAAGTGAGAGAGAATTTGGAACTCAAAATTTTTAAAAATTGTTATTACATGTAATTGGAAAAAATGAAATATAAACATTTTCAAAAAGAAGATGCTCTTTCATCTTTTAGTGTTTAGTTTTTTTGTCTTTTTTTAAACTTCACCGGAATTTTTCCTAGTATCCTTCTCTTCCTCACCCTTCCCTCCTGGAAGCCCATCCCATATAAATTTTTTAAAGGAAAAGAGAAAAAATACAAACAGTCCAACAAAACAAATTAATAGGTTTAAAACAGAGTCTAAAAATATAAATAGAGTTCCATACTTATGGACCTCCCACCTCTGCAAAGAGGGAGGGTAGGAGTGGCTTCTCATATCGTTTCTTTTGTGTCATACTTATTTTTTGCATTTTTTTTTTACATTTGCCTTTGGTTTTTTTTTTGTAGTCATGTAAATTGTTGACACAGCTTTACTCTACCTTAGAGTGTAAGAGGGTATTATATGAGGGTCTGTTTTGTTTGACCCATATATCCTCTGTATGTCCCCATGATTCTGTCTGAAGGTGGCTCTCAGGAAGGCAACCATCTCCTTCCCCTTAGGGGAGCCTTTGATTCCTGCTAGGAAGGGAAGCAGGAGGTTGGAGCTTGAGGCTGTTTACTCTGTCCTCTGAAAGAGGGAATACTGGGCTAGAATTATCTCTCTCTGATTCCTTAAATATTAATCACCTAGGGGAAGTAGTATTTATTAATGGGGAAAGAGTAGCCACAAGTTTACAACCAAGATTACAATGAACACACATATCAAATAGCAAAGAAACCCGTCAATCCAAGTCAATAGCAAAACAGAAATCAGAAAAAGTAAATGTATGAGAATATACACTACATAACTCAGAATGAAGAATCTCTCCCATTGAGAATGAGATAGCTCAACTCAACCAAGAAAGTGAATTCCAAACCTCAACCAAGGAGACAATTTTCTGAATTCTCTACTTGATCAAACTGTAGCTAGGAACATGAGAGAGATAGTCAGTTCTTCTACATGTTGACCTCTTCTCAGAGTCTTTCCCTTCAGCAGTTTGAAAAGAGGTTGGCATTGCCCATCTTCTTTCTCAAAACCAGAAACCAGAATAAATCCAGAACTTTCTTCTCTGATTCTTGCCAAATCTGCCTCTTCCCTAAGGCTGGGGATATTGATCTTCCAATCAGTTACTCAAACATTTTTTGTCTACTATGTGACAGTCACTGTACGAAGTAGTGAAGATACAAAAAAGAGAAAAAAAGACAGTGCCTGTCTTCAAGAAAAAGACAAGCAAACAAATAAATATATATGTATGTATATGTATGTACGTATATAAATAAGCTATATACAAGATACATGTTGTTTATCTTTTGTGTTTGAAGAGGACCAGTGACATTACAGGTGATGTCTTGACTTGTTTGTCAATGGGATTTAAGTGAAGCAGCGTAGTGCAAAGTTGTCAGCCTCTCTCTCTTCCCGAGTCACTGAAGTCCAATGATAGCACAAAAGTCAAGATGACTGGTGATGGCTCAGCTTGCAGTAGATGATCTTGACATTTTTCATGTCCGACCAAGCTCTAAGTGCCCCATAAAGGCTTCTTCAGCTGCTTTCATCCTATGGATCTGAGGCCTGTTGGTTATTCTCAACCTGGTTTAGCCCGTCTACCCACAGTTTTGCCAGGGTGTGGCCACTGCACATGCTATAGCTTCTTGGAGTTACAGGGTGACAGTCATACACCAAAGGTAGATGAGCAGCCCTTAAAAGGGCATAACAAGCCCTCACACCAGAGTTGCTCATCCTCCCTAAACATTCTCTCATACACTCCTACAAGATAAATAGGAAATGGTTAAAGGGATTAGGAAAGGCTTCCTGGTAAATATGAAATTTTACTTAGGACTTAAAGGAAGCTAGTAGACAGAGATGACTAGGGAGAGCATTCCAGGCAAAGGGGACAGCTGAGGAAAATATCTCAAGTCAAGAGATGGAATGTCTTATATGTGGAACACCAAGGAGGCTGGTGTCACTGGATGAAAGAATATGTAAGGTATAAGAAGACTGGATAAGTAGTAAGGGCCTAGGTTATAAAGAGATTTGAAAACCAAATAGAGTCAAGGAGGTGACATGTTTGGACCTGCATTTAGAAAGACCACTTAGATGGCTGAATGGAGAGTGGATTGGAGTGGAGAAAGACTAGAGGCAAACAGAGCCACAAACACATTATTGTAGTAATTCAGATATGGTGATGTGGGCCTGTACCAAAGTATTATTGGCAGTGTCAAGGGAAAAAAGGGCATGTTTAAGAGATGTTGCAAAGGTGAATGACAGATTGGATATGAGAGGTAAGGAAAAGTAAGGAGTCAAGGATGATACCTAGGTTTTGAGCCTGAAGAACTGGGAGAATGGAGTTGTCTTTGATAGTAATAGAGAATATAGGAGAGTTTAGGAGCAAAGATAATTAATTCAATTTTAGACATGTTAATTTAAGACATCTGCCTGACAGGGTGTCTGTATCCAGTCTAAGATGTCTGAAAAGCAGTTGAACATAGGAGAGTGAAAATCATCAGAGAATTTGAGGCAGAATTAGGTATCTTTGAGAATGGTTAGCATAGAGGTGATGATTAAATGTATGGGAGCTGATGAAATCAAGTGAAGTAGTATAGCAAGAGAAAAGAAAAGGGTTCACGACAGAAACTGTGAGATACCTACAGTTAGAGAATGTGAGCCGAAAAAGGATCCAGCAAAGGAAAAGGAGCATTTGAATAGGTAAGAGGAGAACTGGGAGAGAGTGGTGTCCCAAAAGCCCAGGAAGAAGAGGGTGTCAAGGAGATGAGAATGATCAGTAGGGTCAGCGACTGCAGAGAGGTTGAAGACAATGAGAATACAGAAGTTGTTCGGTTTGTCAATTAAGAGATTATTGGTACCTTTGGAGGAAGCAGTTTGGGTAGAATGATGAAGTGAGAAGCTGAATTGTTAGGGGTTAAGAATGGAGTGGAATGAGAGAAAGTAGAGGTAACTTTTCAAAGAGTTTGATCACAAAGGCACAAGCTATATAGAATGATCATTAGCAGAGATCAAGTGAGGGTTTTTTCAGCATGGGGAGAAATGGGTATGTTGTATGGAGTAGGGAAGTAGCTAGTAGATGGGGAGATTAAAAATGAAATAGAATGGGAATGACAGGGGCGTGTTTTGTTGGAGCAAATGATTTACGTAGGTAAAAGGGTTAGTCAGCCTAGGTAAAGTAAGGCCACTTCTTTGGATGACATTGGGATGAAGGAGGAGATGGTGGCAGAAGGCATCTGAGTGATAGAAATGAACAAGTGGAAATAAGAGGGAGCTTGTGGTGAAAGTCCTTCATGTTTTTTTGAAAAATATAAGACATGGTTCTCAATTGAGAGGGTGGGGCAAGGGAAATCCATGAGAAATTGTAGGAGTGATGAAAAGGTTTGGAAGAACTGCTGTGGAGATTAAGATAGGGAATGGATAAGGAAGGTGGTAAGTGCTAGGGAGATGTCCTGGAAGTGAACTGAGAGGTCAAGGGATTGGATGTCACCAATAAGGAGAGGGTTCTATTCAATTGGGTCTTAGAGCCAAAGATTATAAAATCATATAAGTCTTTCCACACTTCTATGTTTTCATCATATTCATCATTTCTTCCAACAAAGTAATATTCCATTACATTCATCTACCACAGTCTGTTTAACCTTGTTTTCAGTTTTTTGCTGCTACAAATATTTTAGTGTGTATGAGAATTATCTTCTAAGAGAATCTGCTTAAAAGAGAAATCAACATTCATAGTGAGTAGTGAGGAAACAGTTTGATTAGAATTTTATCTTAAAAATGAAAATAAAACTAAGAAATATTTTCTTCTATTTAACAAATTATTATAGTTGTTAACTTCTCTTATATTTTCCTATTACTTAAAATATTGACTTATTAAGGAGATAAGATTGTTCTTCCTGAAAAATCCACTTCATCTAGTATTCTTTTGATTTTTCTGATTAAACCATTTGCCTGATTTTTTAGGCTCAGGCCTTCTCATTGTCACTCAATGTAAAATATTTTTTAAAAAGAAAATCAAATAACAACCAAAAATCCTTGCCACTCAACCTTTATATTGTTCTCTAGTGATAGCACATAAAGAGAAACATTTCATTTCCTAAATTTTCATTACTATCTGAAAACAATGAACTTAATGATGTTTGTGAAATTTGCAAGTCAAATATCCTCCTTTCCACTGAGTTCTTTCAAAGGAAAGATTCAAATATTTTTTTTTTTACTGAAATCTATCTGTCTGTCTCTCTATCTATCTATCCATCTGTCTGTCTATCTGTATGGGGTTGAAATTCAGCTGTGTAGGATATGTTATTTTAGGGCGTTAGCAAATGCCCTTGCTTTCCAAATATTATATTCCAATTTCCTTTGATTTCTTATAAACATAGGGTGATACTATAATGTTCTGATTGTTTCTCCTTGGAATTTAAGGTTGGGTTTTTTTTTATCCCTTACTAAATATAAGATTTGACCTATAATGTGAAATTCCTGCAGTTTGAGTTCATTGTTTCCTGATGATTGATTCCTGGGGTTTCTGTTGTTTTTTGGGGGGAAAGGAGTTCTTTCAGTATGAACTTTGTTGACTGCTTCCACTATTTCTCAGCAATTTTTTTCATGTTTTCTTGGATCAAGATATTCAGGTTTTCTTTATGATGATATTTTCTGGAAGACCTATAATCTTTAGTTGATCCCTTTGCACTGTAACTTTGCCTTCAGCATTCTTGTGTGGCAGAGTTGTCTTGTGTTCTTCCACACTTATTTTAGCTTGTCTCATTATTTTTCCTTTTTTCTGTATGCTTTCCAGTTCTGTTATTTTCTTTTGAGGAGAATCTACTGGTTTTGTCTATATCTGCTTTTTGATTGAAGTTGCTAATTTCTGTTATTATTTCTTTGCTATTTTCTCATATTTTTTGATTGATTTTCTGAACCCCTTTTTAAGTTGTTCCATTGTCATTTCAGGGCACCTTGCAGAATCTGTTGATCTATCTTCCCCCATTTCAGGAGATTTTGATTCACATGCCTTTATTTCAAAGTATTCATCCTCTAAGACCAATCTTTTTCCTTGAAAAATACTTACTTCTCTATGATATCTTTACTGAATATGTGTTTACCATATTTCAGAAGGCCTAGTGGTTTTGTGCCCTGACATTATGGGGATTCACAGTATATAGTATACAATATTCTTTTTTTGATTTGTTTGGTTTTTTGTTTGTTTGTTTTGGATAAGGCAATTTGATGTGTGTTGAGTTCACAGCATTAAAAAAAACCTGAGTGTTCAAAGTGACAGAAACCATTCAGGTGTCTGCAGGGAGGCAAAGTGGCTCTGGGCTAGCACGGGAACTTTAGGAATGGATAAGGGAGTCTGGAAGCCGTGGAATCAAGCTGAAGTGATGAGACATCCACCTGTCTTAGGACTAAGGACTTGCTAGGAAAATTAAAAAGGGTTTAATTTGAAAACTCAGGTACCATAAATTGCAGTGGCCACAGAGGTCATAGGGAAGAATCATGGGCTGTAAGAGCAGGATAGGCTGGTAAGTTGGTTTTTAGCTATTATTTTTTTTCTTCATTTACTTTATGATGCATTTTTAATTGTTCTTTTCTTGTCCTGGCTGAGTTTGCTGCATTCGTGAACTCTTTTCATGTTTATTTGCTACAAGCGTATTGGAGTGGAATGGGAAGAATTCTCCTAGGTTATCCATCACTCCTCTATCTTTCCATAATTTCCACATGTCCAATTTTGTATATGTTTGACCTTCTTCAAAGCATTACTGACAGTAACTGTCATTATTAATAATACAGCTTCAAGTTAGAGGCTCCCTAGATTTAAATGTTAGAGAGAAAGAGAGCTTTGCTGTGACAGCAAGAATGTCAACAAAGGACTCCTTACTTACTCCTTCTCTCCCTTCCCAACCTCCAGCCCCCCTTTTGGGGGGAAGAATAAGAAAGTGCTTGCCAGCACCTGCCTAAAGGGCCCTTTGAGGGACTCAGGATGTGTGGACTTGTGAGGCAAAGTGACAAAGACAGACAAAAGAATTTGATAACTAACTATGGTTTTATTACATGGGTTTTCTTGTGTTAGGTTTGTTAGTATGCTTTATTATTTGATTTCATCTGTGAATAGAAACTCCACTAATATAGAGGCTTTAGCAAAAATATATTTTTGTTCCTTTATATAATGAACTGTAATATAGCAAGATAGAGTGGGAAATGCTTATATAAACAAATCTCATTTATTGAAAGAGCTATAATGTGTACTTTCTTTTTCTTTTTTTTTAAGATAATATAATTTATTACCATATTTCTTCTTCTTCCTGTCTCAGGGACCACTATTTCTTACATTTGAAGAAGACCAGTTTCAAAAACCCTTAGAGCTAGCAGTTCAACCAATTGTAAATGTTGTCAAGTCTCTCCAGAAGGTAAGCCATAATATCTTGTGTCTTGGGACAATGTATTTTTTTTTTGGTTATAGTATCATGCTTTCTTTAAAAAAAATGAATAAATTTTTAGTGTTCAATTTTCTCTTCCATAAGATTTTGAGTTCTAAATTTCCCCTTCCTCACTTTCCTCCCCAAGATGGCATGCCATCTGATCTAGGTTTTACATATACACTCATATTAAACATATTTTCACATTAGTCATGGTATAAAGAAGAATTAAAACAAATGGGAGAAACTACAAGAAAGAAGAAATCAAAAGAGAGCAAATAGTATACTTCAATCTGTATTCAGATTCCATAGTTCTTTTTCTGGCTATGGATAGCATTTTACATCATGAGTCTTTTGAAGTTGTATTAAATTCTTTCATTGCTGAGAAGAGCCTTTTCTATCAAAGTTAGTCATTGCACAATGTTGTTGTTACTGTGTACAGTGTTCTCCTAGTTCTGCTCACTTCACTCAGCATCAGCTCACATAAGTCGTTCCAGGTTTTTCTGAAGTCTGCCTGCTCATTATTTCTTATGGAACAATAGTATTCCATCACATTCATATACCACAACTTATTCAGCCATTCCACATTGTTGGACATCCCCTCAGTTTCCAACTGGGGCATTCTATTTACAGATGGACAATGAGGTTATTTTTGACTTACCATTACTGAAAAGAAAAACCCAAACAAACCTTGAAATCTTGCATCAGGAAATTTTCTAAATAATGTAGAAATTTGACCTTTGTAGCTATTATTGTATATTTTTTTGGTATCAACAGTTGAGCTTCTGATGGATTTTATTCAAGACCCAGTGTTTCATTTTATGCCTTATCCTTTATGACTATTGTCCCTTATCTTCCATGAATATTCCTTTGAGGAACTAGCCAATAAGCTTTCCTTTTCTTTTGACATTAAGTCTTGCCTTGGGACCACTGTTTTGTTGATAGTTAATGTTTATTTTAGGGAGGATGAGTCTATGATCAGTCCTGTCCTCTGTGCAACATATCACCTTCCTCATGCTCACATCTTAACTCTCTTCTCCTTTCAATGACATAAAACTATTGTTTGCTTCAAAGGTATGTCTGAGAAATTTTATTGTGTTTAGGTAAATGGTAGACAGTATTTGTGATGAGGTCATGAGACACTCAAGTCTTCAGTAGTGACTGTGGCTGTTACTGTTGCTCACTCCATTCTGCCCAGAGACTCACTATCACATCTGATAGTCTATGTCTCCTGTGGCGTTAAAATCACCCAGAATTATAGGCTTGTCCTCTTTTGCCATATTGATCATAAGGGTCTGTAGGACTTCATAAAATTTTTCTTAGACCTCTTCAGAGTTCATGTGGTGGAAACATATGCACTGATGATGGTGGCATGGTGCTTTCCTACAAGTGGCATTCACATACAAGCTTGTTGACTAATTTAATTTTGATTGCAAAACGTACACCAGCTTCATAGCACTCCCCATAACTACAGCCACTTCAGAAAACATATATCCAGCTCTGACTTTGGTATGTTGATTTTAATTTGCCATTCTTGTTTCACTCAGGGCTACTATTTAGATGTGATACCTGCTGAATTCTCTTGCATTAAGAGCTGTTCATTTTTTGGGTCTACAGGATTTCATGTTTTCTATAAGCCTATGCACATTCTATGTGATGACTAGAATCATCTTTGCAAAAATTTTTGTACATTTTTTTGTTTTGACTACAGAGTAGAATTCCCACCTGCTACAGTTAGCAGGCCAGGGTTAGGTCAGGTGTGTCTTTTCTAGTCCCTTCCTCACAACGGGAAATGAATAGTGCAGTCCTTCCAAAAGGACACTCAGGGGGCTGTCAAATCCCACTGCTATTTCAGTCTAATAAGATTATCCTAAAGCCTGAGCTGTCCATGTGCAGGGTTGTGACTACAGTTCTTAACGTATCTGCACCTGTTGCTTCATCATTTGTCTGTCATAGGTAAAAATGGTAAAATGGTATGGGTGATGTTGTTTGACTCACTCATAAATTTGATTTAAGTGAGGCAGAGTTGCTTCAAGTCATCTTCTCTTCTAGAGTCATTGAAGTCCAGTGGCACGACATAAGTCAAGATGATTGGCAATGACTCGAGATGCAGTGGACGACCTTGGTGTCTTTGATGGCTAATCAAACTCTAAGCACCCCACAGCACCCACTTCAGTTGCCTTCATGGCCATTGGAATAAATTGTTCTCATCTGTCCATTCTACTGGGGGAAGTCTTCATATGCATGAGGTAGTCACTCCTGAAACTCACTGAAAGGTTTGAGACTGCTCAGTAACCCTCAACCTCCTTTAGTCTTTCTACCCCAGATTTACAGGACTATGACTGCTGTACATGTCAGCGTCATAGGTGAGAGTTGGGTGAATCAGGTGGACATCAGAGGTAGAAAGCAGCCCTGAGAAGGGCTCAGCAGTCCTCACACTAGAGGTACTAGTCTTTCTTGAATACCTGTACATAACACCTGGCACATAGTAAGCACTTAAGAAGTATTTATTGATTGAATGATAAAAATGATATAGTATTTGTAAAATACAGTGTCTGACACATAGCAGACATGTAATACAAGTTTATTTATTTTAGAAATGCCAATGATTTGGCAGTTGATTGGATAAATAGATGAGGGAAAGGTAGGATTTGAACATAACACTGAGATTATGAACTTGGGAGACTAGAAAAGTACCTTAAACAGAAACAGGAGAATTTGGCAGAAAGAAGGGTTTATGGGGAAAGATAATGAGTTCAGTTTTAAACATGTTGAGTTGAGTTTAGCATGTTTCTGGGACAACCTTTTTGAAGTATTCAATAGGCAATTGATATTCAGAGATGAAAGCCGGAGAAAGATTAGAGCTGGTTACACAGAGCTGGGTGTTATCTGTGTCAAGATGACAGTTACTCATGCGAGCTGATGAGCTTATCAAAAATGGTTAGAGAGGGAAGAAAAGCAGGCATAGGATAGAAACTTGGTGAATCCTCACATGTAGTGTAGAAGACTTTGGATGAAGAGCAGTGGAGCCAAAGAGAGACAGCAGTTACAAAACTTTGCTACTGCTTATAAGGAGAAGATAATAGTGTCAACAGGGAACATTTTGGGGTGTCTAAACAATGCAATGGAGTCCCCTTGGTCCAAGGCAGCATACTGTGGGGTATCTTCTTTATGTGGAACCAATGCAATGGCTTTTATGCTCCGATTGAAGTCCCAGAGACAACTCTGATGTCCACCTGATTCACCCAACTCTCACCTGTGACTCTGACATGTGCAGCAGTCATGCTGCTGTAAATCTAGGGTAGAAAGGCTAAGGGAAGCTGAGGGTTCCTGAGCAGTCTCAAACCCCTCATGAGGATATTTTCTAAGTGAGCTAATAAAAAAAGAGAAATGAGGGGCAGGAATATATGGAATTTAACTCTAATTCTGCCATCGACAAAGAAGTTTGAAGAAGGCATTGTCAAGTCTCTGGGTTTATTAATCTTAGCATATATGCATCCTGGGAGGTTGGGACCATACCAGTCAAACTAGTTTTCTGTGACTCATACCATAGTTAAGGGTCATGATACGAATGATGATATTAAATTATTCAGGTAGTTATTGCTACCAATCATCCTTATCCACATGAAGAGACATTTTATAACTAGTTTATTATGTGCTGGAACATAATTTTATAGTAACAACAACGAAAACCAATGGGCCATGAGTAGTAATTTTAGACAACTTAGATGGGACAAGGCAGGATATAGCCGGAATTTTTACAGAGAGCACAAGAGGTGTTGGAGATTGGGACATCAGAGCACCCAAACTGCATCAGAGACAAAAAGCAAAGTGATAAGTGCAAACTTTATTAGGGGATTTACTTTCTGGAGCCCCTGCCATAGCACCTTGCCAGGGTCAGCAGGCATTGAGGGATATTTCCTTTTAAAGACTTTGTTCTTAAGCTATTTATATGCCCTTTATTGTTAACTGCTTAAGGGGGAAATGGGCTGAAACATGCAGGGTGAGACTGAAATAGCAGGATGTGGAAATGTTCAACCAAGACAGAGAAAAATCCCTAGATTATTATACATCATTCTTGACTTAGCTAGAATATTTTATGAGTTTCTTGCCTGCAGCTATGATCCATTGAACCACAAAGCCCCTAACTGCAACTATGATCACATTTAACCCACAACCCACTCCTTCATTGTCGACCTGAAGGGCCTACCTCTTCCAAAATATGTCTAGGGCTTGTGGATACAGTTGGCTCTTCTCTTTGTCCTGTTCCACAACAGAAAGGCCCAGATTTATATGCCAAAGAGCTGATATCACAAGGGGAAGATCTCCATTGGATAAATCTGTAAATTGATCAGTAAGCACTAGAGACTCTGTTCTGAAATTTACAGCTAGCCAGGAAATATTTACCATGAGTAAATAAAAGTCAGAAATTCTTTTGTCATTAACCAGTTAATCACATAGGTTAAATTTTTGGAGTTCTCAATTAAATTCTACAAAAAGAAAAAGTTTCACTTAGCTACCTGACTTTCTTTAAAAACCAAACAGCTATACTGGAACTAGTAGAAAAGAAATTAAAATTTCTTTTATGATAATGATAAACCAATTGAGTAATCTAAGGAGTGGTCCCACAGATAGGAGGCAAATAAGAGTGATGTGACAAAAATTCAGAGAGAAAAGAATGTTCAGAAGTTAAGTGCAACAGATAGGTCGAGAAGGATTAGGACTAAAAAAGAAATGATCAGATTTGTCAATGAAGGAATCATTGATCACTTTAGAAGGATATTTCCATTGAATAATTAGGTTGAAAGTCATATTCCAAAGAAGTCTGTGAGGGAGAAGTAAGAGGAAGGGAAGTGGAAACAAGTGGAGACAACTTTCTCAAGGAGTTTGACTGAGAAAGGAAGGAGAAATATACCATTCTATCTGAAGGAGGGGAGAGGGTTTAGTGGAAGTTTTTTAAAGATGGCAGAAACTTGGACTTTTTTTTAAAAAGGCAGTAGAAAATGAATCAGTTGTTAAAGGTAAAGATTCCTGGGAAGGGGGGATGATTAAAGATGCAGCCTCCTAGAGAAAATAGTAGAGGATGGGATCAAGCGCGTATTTATAGGGGTTGGCCTTGGCAAGGAGTGTTTCATTGTCAGATCCTGGGTGAAATAGGGTTTTAAGATGAGAAGTGGAGAAGAGAAACTTCACATTGAATGGCCTCAGTTTTTTCAACAAAGTAAGAGGCAAGGGCCTTATCTGAGAGAAGGAAGGGTGAAGAGGTGTGAGATGGCTTCAGGAAGGACAAGAATATTTGGAATAACCTCTGTGGGGTGTTAGGAAAACAGGGAGGAATAAAAGGACTACTTGGCTGCCACAGGTTGAGGTTGGATTACATGAATTTTTAATATACCTAGAAATGGTTGTGGGATTTTCTGTAGCTTCATTTAGCAGCTCATGAGTAGAAGTTGAGGAAGTAGATGGTGGGAGTAATTCAAGTCTGAGCTTTGGCAGGAAATGATCAGAGGAATGAGGGGGGCCAGAGATTCAAGAGAAGTTGATAATGTAGAGTTGAAGTGGAGAACTATTGAGTTGAAATTGAAGAGGGAAAGAATGAAGTTAAAGGCGTGTAATAGCCTGAGAAAGTACTTAAGGATAGAGGAAATGATGGTCTCACTGAAGGCAAAGAACAAAGATGGGAGTGAAGTATAGGGAGAGGTATAATAAGTCAGATAGGAAGCTTTTGAGTAATGGCAATTCCTCGCATGTAATCATCCCTAGGTGTTGCTGAAGTAGATTGAAGGGGTAGGTCATTGGGATTAAGGAGATTGAGGAAGTGGGAGGACAGGAAGTTTGAATTTTTAAGACCTCAAAGATAAGGACAGCGTTTGAGAAAGAGAAGAAAAGAAACTGAATGCTTGACTCCTTGAGAAAGGGCTGACGATGACCTAGGAATTCGTATATTATATATACCTACTATAGTTCTGGTAGAAAATGAAGGAAAAATTGGGTAGAAAATTTTAATTATGTGGATTTCAAAAGAGTGAGTAAAGGAGGCAAAGGGAGATTCTGGAAGTGACAATGGAAACAAGGAGTATTCCAACTCCCTTTCCAGGATCAGTGTGACAGGAGTGTGAGAGAAGGCCCATCCAGTGCTGGAGAGGGTAACTAGGAATACAGTGTCATGGAGTAGGAGGCAGGGGAGTAAGTAAGTCACTGAAGGAATTTGAAATATCAGAGTTACTTAATCACTGTTTATATTTCTGTGTAAAAGTATGCTTCATGTTCCAAACAATCTAGGTTCAAAGAAAATTAGGACTAAAAAGAACCTTTAGTCCAAATTCCTAATTTTTAACCAATAAAACAAAATCTGTTTACAAATTGGGTGCTACCTGTATAAAAAAGCTTACAATGCATAAATGTCGTTATTTCATCACACATTTCGCCCTTTCCCATTTGGTAGATTTGGAATGATTATTCTTGTTTCAGTAAAGTCACAAAAGTGCTTCTTAAAAATTCTCTGCATTCATTGTATTTTGTCATTATGTCTCAGACATAGGTAGTGTTTTGTCATGTCACAAGATGCTAAAGCAGATATTAAAGTATAGAAAAACTATGTTTTTCCAGGCTGTTTCCCATTTAGTTAAAACATGATGGACTTTAAAATCATCCATTTAAAGAAGAACAGTAAAGGGGAATTACTGATCCATAAAATAATTTCATTTGGAAAGATGAAGGATTGTAGAAAATAATAGAAGAGAGACATTATAAAAATATTTAGATCCCAAAAGGTCATGCTTTACATAACTAGTTACTTCTTTCTTAAGATTTTCTGGTTAGTGACCCATAAGTATCCAAATCTTATGTTTCAGAAGTTTTAGATTTTTTATTTAACTTTTTCTCAGGTGGTTGCAATATATCTAGAAGTGGAGAGAGTGAAGTTTCACATGGTAAAAATGCAATGGGTAACATGAAATTTTCTTTTCCTGGTTGAAGGTACTAATGAAACCATCCTTTAAGTTTCTTCATAATTTTACATAAGTTTGTATAGATTTCAAAATATAACAGGAATAAACCAAATAGATCACAGCTTTCTTTTTAAGTTGCAAAGAGCCAAATATGTTTTATGAGATATTACTTTATTTTTCTATGTGGAGTTATTTAGATATTTTTTCATTTAGCAAAATGAATTATTTCAAAAAGATTGTGTTATTTTTTTAAAAAACCATTCAGTAAGAACAATAACCAACTTTAAAATAAACTTAAAATCTCCAAGATAGATGAACTTACAACATAACATTCATCATAAAGTAGGACTTTTGTTACGGACCAAAGGAAGTTAGCAAACTCTAGTTTAAACAGAAAATTTGCTTGATTAATATTTTTTTACTTGATGGCATAAATTACACAGAGGATTATATGACCCTTACCTCCCTTAAGAAGAGCTATTCAAGGAACAGTAACAAGTTTGACCTTAGATCAACATTCTTAGGTCATTCTTGGATTCTATCCTAAGTTCTTTGGAAATCATTGTGGTTTATACTTTTACAAAGATGACACCTTAAATAAAATGATCTCCTTGCAAAATAGAAATATATGAAAAGTATTGACTATAAAAAGTATTGACTGTACGAATAGATTTCAAGGAATTTTAGAATTGTGTTTCATTTATTTTTAAAAAGAAAAACTATATTTCTCACATTAAAAATTTTTGAAATCTTTTGTAAAATGATAGGAGTATAATATTATGAAGAAATAAATCATACATAAATTTTTTTTTTCTGAGAGGACCTCATGAAAATTTGAATTACTTTATTTCTACAAAGAAAGGTCATTCTTAAGTTTTAAGTAAATTTCTTACGAGTAGAAGCTCTGACCCTTTTCTGGATCATGAATCTCTGGCATTCTGGTGAAGCCTGCAGACTCCTTCTCAGAATAATTTTTTAAGTGCATAGAATACATTGGATAGCAAAGGAAACTGATTATATTGAAATATATTCACCGAAACAAATTTTTTTAAACAAGTTCATGGATCCCAGATTAGAAAGCCCTGTTTTGAAGCTATTGTAATTCAAACTTTGGCCCACTCTGCAGAATATAAATTTTATTGTTTTTGAGCTTATTAATGAAGATTGGGAAAAGTTGAAGGCAGGGTTTAGTGGGAGAAGGGAGAGCAGGGGAAGAAGAAAGGTGAAAGGAAAAATGTTCTGTCCTGTATGTATTTGAGATAGATACTTATAAATGACAATTATATTTGTTACTTTTATTATCTCTTCTTTTGATATTTCAGATTCTCACATCCACTCTCAGTAGTAGGGTCAGTAACTTCCCAGGAATATAACAAAAATTGACACCCAGATCTTCCCTGATACTTTAATGGAAGTTCATCCTGAGGAAAAGAAGTGTTGGAATTTTCACAGCTATGGCAATTCTCAACCTACAAGATGTCTTTAGGTCTCTGCTACAGTTAATATCTTATTAATAAATTAATATAATTTAAATATTAAATTAATAATTTAAATTAATAAGTAACAATATGATTAATTAATTAATGAGAAATCTTATTTAGTTGATACTTTCGGCCTTCTTGGTATTCTCTCCAGGAATATTGTTGACCAAGTCTTATTCCAGAAGATTTACACCCCAACTTTATAAACCTCCTATTCTTTCATCCTTCATTTCTGTCCTTTTAAGCAATGATATCAATTGATTGGGAGATGGGAAGAGGTTATGACACATGTAATCCCTCTTCCTTATCTCACAGGGAGTCACTATCATCCCTTCCCATTTCCTATTTTACTCCAAACACTGAGGAAAAAGATCACTCTTCTCACCAAGTCCATCCCTTCTACACATACACCTGATCCCATTTCCTCTTGTGTTCTTCAACAATCTGCCTTTACTATCATCTCTCTCTTTCACCCTACATTCTAATCTTGATTTCTTTCCTCATCTACTGGAATCTTATTGAATTGCCAACAAGGTAACTCCACCAAAATGGGCAAAAGACTCCCCAAAGTCAGTTTACCATAGGACTCCTACGTGCTTCAACCACAAAGTGGAGGAAGGCTTCAGGCAAAAGGAGTATGTGAGTTTGTTGCAAGAGCTCATTAGGTAAGATACCTTCATCTGAAAGACCAAGTTGATTCCTTCAATCAGAGAACCTCTGAAGTCTCCCTGAACAGATATTATCATGCAGGATGTTCTTGTGGAGAGATGATTGGGGTAAGGAGGGCCTTTAATTGGTGAGCTGATGTTTAACACAAGATGCAGGGAGTTGTGCTGAATTCACCAAGATGGAAGGAGTTGCTCCCATTTATGGTCCACACTATAGCTAACTTTGGTTTCTTCTTCTGGAAATTGCCTGCTCATATCCTTTGATGATTTATCCATTGTGGAATGGCACTTATTTTTATATATTGGACTCGGTTCCCTATATATTTAAGAAAAGAGACTTTTTATTAGAGAAACTCTGTAAATTTTTAAATATTATTTCATTATGTGTGGCACCTTTTAGTAAAATGTAGTTTCCCTGTTATCTCTTTTAATTAAGTCTGGTTTTGATTTTGTTTCATCTGAGATCATAATTGCTACCTTTCCCTTTTAATTTCAGCTGAAGCATAGTAGAATCTGCTCCTTATTTTAACTCTGTGTGTGTTTCTGTTCAAATGTATCTTTTGTAAGCAACAAATTGTTGGATTCTAATCCATTCTCCTGTCTGCTTTTGTTTTAGGAGGTCATCCCATTCACATTCACAGTTGTGGTCTCTTGTTTTTTTGAGATCAACCCAACATAATCAATTTATTTATACCTTTGCCCTCTATCTACATAGACTCCTTCTGTCTGCCCTAAAAATGATAAAGTTCTTAAGAGTTACATGTATCATCTTCCCATACAGGAATGAAAACAGTTTAATCTTATTGAGTCCCATATGGTTTTTCTTTCACATTTACCTTTTAATGCTTTTCTTGAGTCTTGTATTTGAATGTTAGATTTTCTATTCAGCTCTCATCTTTTCATCAGCAATGCTTGAAAGTCTTCTCTCTCATTGTCCATTCTCCCCCTGCAGGATATTGTTTTTGCTGAGTAGGTTGTAATTCTAGTTCCTTTGCTTTCTAGAAGATCTTATTCCAAAACTGCTAAATCTGTGTGATCCTCTAGCCCTTTTCACATTGTTGTCCTCTTCTGGATTTATCTCTTGGTTTTCCCTGCCGCTATAGCTGCTTATTATAATCAAGCCCTTTTTTTGTTGTTTCTCATTTTTCTAACCTATATCTTGAATTTGAATTTTTTGTTAAAGTTGAATTCTGCTCACCTGAGGGTGGGGAGGCACTGACCCAGTCTTCAGGCTTTTTTGTGCAACTTTTTTTAGAGCTAATCCTGGACATCTGCAAGCTTTTGGTATTTCCAAGGTGGTATGAAACAGGGTGAGATGAGGTTGTTGCTCTGCTGGTCTTTATCCAGTAAGACCCTTTGATTATTTATTGGCTGAATTTACATTATTGATATTTCTCAGTAATCTAGCAATTGCAAAAAAAATTCCAAATCCTTCAACATTCACATGTATACTTTGATTTAACAGTTTATTTTAGTCATGGAAGGCTAACAGTTTATGATGTTTGTTCTGTTAAATAAATTTTTGATTTATTCTTCTTTTGCTTCATCATGTAGTATGTTTAGTAACTTTAAATTTTAAATTCTTAGGATTCTATTAGGTTTTTTTTTTGGTGGGAGGGCATGATATTTGCATTCATAAATCATGGCAATTACCCTCCTTCCCTAAGCCCCATGCTGTCCCTCATTCCAATCTACTTATTTTCTCATTTTCTCCTTGTTTTCTCCCCCCAAATATATACATGTTACAAGGATGTTGTGTAAGTGCAACATAGAAGCAATTTCTTATATTCTGAATTTATAGTCATAACATCTGTAACTGTGATTTTCAGATTTGGGGCACTTCTTTTTGGAAAGCACATAAGTCTAATAGATTTTACTATGTATTCATCTACTTAACCAACACTAAATTTTTCCCCTAACCTCCAGACCTGAATTTCCAACTGCCTATAGGTATCTTCAACTTGATGCCCCAAAGATATTTTAAAGTAAATATATCTAAAAACTGAACTCACTATTCTCTCTCCCGCTATATGTTTCCCTCTTTCTAATTTTCTAATTATTGTCAAGTGAATCAACATTCTCCCAGTCAGTCAACCCCTTCTGGGTGTTTTCTCTGCAAAAAATCTCTCCCCACTCTAGTCCATCCTCTACTTAGATGTCAAATTGATCTTCCTAAAATGCAAGTCTCATCATGTTATACCTGCCTCTCCCCCCATTCATTCTTTCTTTGTCATGACCTTCATAACCTGATACCTTCTTGCCTTTCTAATTTTCATATATTTTAACATCCCTGCCCCCACCCCCCATTCTGTGGTCCAGTGATACTGGCATATTGGCTGTTTCTTGTATAAGATACTCCATACATTTTGATTAGCTATCATTGATGCCTGGAATGTTCCCCTTCCTTATATCTGACTTGTGGTTTTCTTGACTTCTTTCAAGTGCCCGCTGAAATCACATTTTTTGAAAGAAACCTTGCCTGATCTCACGAAATGCTAAGGCTTTTTTGTCTGCTTATGTACATCGTTTTTTACTTCTGCATCAGACTGTGAACTCTTTCAGAGCAGGGACTGCTTTTTTGTCTTTCTATCCTTTAGCATAAAGTTCCCAGAATTTACTAGGTGCTTAATAAATCCTTATTGACTAATTGTGTTGTTGACTTACTGACTGGGAATACATAGAAAACTTAATGCTAGCAAGTATGCCTAAAGGGAGAAGGATCAAAACAACTGATTTGACAATTGCCATGTTGAACTTGTGGGAAAAATCTAATCTGTATTACAGGACATTTTAGAATGCTGTTTTCAGGTTTTCAAATGCTGCATGATATTTAATCAAAATTTGGAAAATTTAAACTCATAGCTAGCTATGGAATTCTACTAAACAAAAAATATGCAAATTGTATATATGCAAGATTTTTATTGCTCTATAAAATTTGTTTATATTTTGAAATTTTAATTAAATACTTCCTCCTCCCTCCTCCCCCAGGTGGTATCCTATAATGTCGGAGGAGACTCAATTCAGTTTATTGTCCATGTGCTCTCTGCCTCATCTGATGCTTCAAAACGTCAGTCATATGATGTACATCTATCCCCTTTTCATTTACAGGTAAAATTTAATGGGTTATTTTTTCCTTTCCATATCATGAAAACTTGCCATGGAACTTTCCCAAATAGTACTTCCTTTATGCAAAATGAAAGGAAGACATTGCAAATTAACTAATATGTGCTGTGCACCATATGAATTATATCATATATATGATGAGCCATCTTAATTAAAAAAAAAAAACTTTCTTTCTCCCCCTACCCCTCACCACCTCACCAAGTAGCTTTAAGTAGATCTTTAATGTGGCTTTAAGTAGGATGTGAGCTATTTTAAAAGAACTTTTTTAAAAGAAGTACTTTACAGATATAGATGTGACCATATCACCTCACAAAACAATACAAAATGATGCTGGAGAGGAAAACAACCCTGGTTAAAGCCTGGCTAAGACTCAACTAAGTCAGGTCATCCCAGGAGCATTTAGAAATAAAATTGGAAGAAAGGTAACAAATTGACATAGAAATGGAAGAGATCTACAGACATTGTTATAGTGAACTCTTCTTATTTCCAGCAACAGTGAAATCACCACGTTTCATCTCAACCCCTAAATTACCAGGGTGCTATATAAGAAAGTAGAAATCACCACAAGTAAATTAAGTTGGAAAGAACTTATGATGAGACCATGTATATACAAATAAAATCAGGGGTGGACTTACATGATTTTGAAAATGAATGAATAAAATTTAAAGATATGTAGAATTGCAAAAATCACAGATAATATTACCTTCCCCGAAAAAAAATTCAGATTGAGAGGATGTCAGTAATAACTAGTTCATATGCCTTCTTATTCACAGAATCTTTGATCTGGAAAGGATCTCAGAGTCCATCTAGTCCAACAGACTCATTTTATAGATGTGGAAACTGAGGGCCAAAGAGGTTTAGTGACTTACCAAGGTCACACATATCTGAAGCTGGATTTGATCTCAAGTCCTCTGATTCCAGAGCCAGTGTTCTTTTAGTTGTACCATGGTCTGCAATATCTTTTCAAATTTATACTGTCATGAGACTATATTTAGAAGTTAAACTAATAAGAATATGAAAATATTCATGGTTAGATATCTCTAATTCACCAGAAGCTTAGTTACCTAGAATCCTCAATTAACTGAAATTTTGGAGCTCTCATTTTTTAGGAAAAAGGTCATTTTAAAAGAAAAGCTTATAAGGGATTGACTTAATTTCTTTTAAAGTAACATTGAGAATATATTTTGGATCCATAACAGATTTAATCCAATTATTTCTAGCTTATACATGAATATTCCTGTGAGTGATAAGATACTTCCCTAAAATACTGTAAGAACTTCATTTTTCAGAGAAATTTGGTTTTAATAAAGTATATTGTGTATTAATTAAGTTAGAAAAGTGTATTAATACATTTTAGATGGATTTTATATTTAAACTTCCCTATTCTTCAAATACTATAGCTTTATTTTGTCATTCTTTTGTGGGGAGAGGCAAATGAAATGAGATCAGTTTGTTCATGGACAGTTTGAATATGACATCTTTTTCTTTCAAGATGCAAGTCATTAGAAAATTGCTCCGAAAGGGTTAAAACATTTTGAATGGAATACAAAATTTGACTAGAAAATTTTTATGTTCTGTGTTTTCACATGATTGTGAGCAACAACATTCTGTTTTCCTTTTTAGTTTGTTCTGATAATTTTAATGATTTAGATCAATGTGATACAATTGTATCTGTTGTTCAAAACAATCTAAAAATATGTGAACATAATTTTGATATCCCTAGTCCATTTAATCAGTTCATTTGATGTGATTTGATGGGTATCAATGATTATGTCAGTGAATTAAGTAGAGTAGAATTGTTTGTGTTAGTTTTAGTTAATGCTGTCAAGATAAGAGTTATGATTCTATTTAATTGTATTTGATTTATCAGATAAATTTACGCTCTATTTGTTAGGTCTGTCATGAGGAATTATCAGTGCATTGCTCCATCAATCCCCTACTCCAAGTGTAGTACTTGAAATGCCTTTCTACACCTGTGAATCACTATTGTCTACTCCTTGGTGATCTTTGGTTCTTAGAAAACAGCTTACCAAACATTAGTGTTTGATGGACTGTGGAAAGCCCCAAGAAGATGACCTGCAGTTGATGGCATGTTGTTGATGACTTGTAGTTAATGACCTTTAAAAAGCCTGCTGACAAAGTGGTTATGATGAATGGACATTGCTTTTAGCTAATCATGGGAGTTCTTCTGCTTCTGAAGATTAAGCAATCCTAGGAGCTTCCCTGATTGCCAGGGACCTGGACTGTGAGGAAGGTCTTGGACCCAATTGATTAGGGGCTACTAGTCTCTCTAATAAATTAATTGATGATATTTGGAGCTCTGCTTCAGTGATTTTTGTTGCAGATTGGAATTTAGTGGGCCACATAAAATGTATGCATTATAGCTATCATATGTGCAATCATCAAAGATTTAGTATTAACATCAAGAGTAAGTCAATGTCCAATTCTCTCATGTTTCTGTAATGAAAAATCATAAGATGGTGCTAGTCTTCAAAAGACTTTAATACCTAATGACCTGCCCTTCTGTATGATTGTTTGCTAATTGCATTGCATTAATGAAACTATCTGTTTTTTTACACAATCACTTTGACTTATAGGGAAAGATGAATAATGATAGGAATTTATTATGAACCTATAGCAGTTGTTTTTCTTATCCTATTTATTTTGTTTGGCCAGAGTTCAGTAATTCAGTTCAACAAAGAAGGTGGATTAAAAAGGGGGAGAGACTGGAGGCAAAGAGACCACTTAAGTAGCTATTGCATTAGAATAAAACAGAGATGATGAGGGTCTTGACCTAGGGTAGTAGCCATGGGAACAGAGAGAAAGAAAAAGGACAGATATGAGGTTTAGAAGTAGAGTTGATGCAACTTGGAAGGTGTGGGTGAGGGTGGTAAAAGAAAAAAATTAAGTATCCATTCCATTTAAGTAATATTTATTGTGATTCTTTTTTCTCTCTCTTTCTCCAGCAAATTTAATAATAACTCATGAGGAACAAAACTACTGAATTTGAAAACAAATGTGTTTTTGTTAAAACAGTGACCATAAGATCATAAATCTTAATAATCTGTTTTTCCATTAATAGCTGGAACTTCATATGAAAGAAAAAAGAGAAGATATATTGATAAAGTGGTCCTTCCTCAATGCTTCGGAGATAAATATACAAATCCAGCCTAAAGCAATACAGGAGGTTAGTTTTTATTATTTTCAACACCTCTCATATCAAAGAATTAGGCTCCTTAGATGTCACCACTTGAAGACTGGAATTCTCTGTCTGCTTCATGTATATTTATCAAGCTAAGTTAGGTTTAGCCATGGACCAGTCCTGTTGCTGTGACAGAAAAATGCATTAAAAAATGTTTAATGTACTTGTGCTTTGCCCTCAATGTGACCTTCAATCCCTCAGTCCCTTCCTTCCCAGTCCATAATGTAACTGGCTTCTCTCCTATCATTGTGAACATTTCAATTTGTATAGTGCTTTAAAATTTGGAAAGCATTTTTCTTAAGAAAGTCTTGTAACATGTAGATAGTGCAAGAATTGTTCACATTTTACAGCTGAGAAAATGAAGACTTTGACTTTCTAATGGTCATAACATTAGAGATTATTTAAGTCAATATTGGAATTCATGTTTCTTCTGATCCCAGATCTTGAACTTGATCTACTATACCCTGATGCCTCCATCCATTTTATCATGGTTTTGAACCTGTGGTTAACTTATTTCCCATCTTTGTCATTCCATGAAATACTCACTCTGCTAATTCCCTGGCAATATAGACTCTTGAGTCAAAAAGATCTGAATTTGAATTTTGCTTCAGATACATGCAGTATGGTTCTGGGGAAGTTATTTAACCTCTTTTAGCCTCAGTTTCTTCATCTGTAAAAAAGGATGATAATAGCATGTCCTAGGGCTCTTGTGAGGATAAAATTAAATGACAAAGTATATGTAAAGCACTTTGTAAATATGAAGTATTATGTAAATGTTAACCATTTTTACTATTTCTGCTCAGTGTGGCTTACTGCAAAAATAGTTTGATTTAAATTGATTTTTGCACAAATCCTAGTTTTTGTTTTTAATATAGTTTTAAACTTTCAAACCTTATCTGCACTACAGGTACTTCTTCAAAACTTTGTTATGTATTTACAACCACACAATTATAAGTATATATACTTTTGCAAAATATAGGGACACATAAGATCTAATTTAACCTTAGATACATATTTTTTAAATGATTCCACCAAGACCTTGTAAAAAATCTTTCCCATGATCTGAAATGTCCACAAACATTAAATGTGATTTTAAGTTTGTGTTTTTAACCTTAATCGTGCTTATTTCCTCTTGTTTTTCAAGAATACTTTTCCTTATGACTCTATTCCATTCTTTTCTCTGAATGATTTAGTCAAGAAAATGGGTCTCTTCACTCCCAATTTGTTCAGGGCCAGTATCTGGGAGGGTCTTGAATCCAAGGCAACAGCAAATATGTGACCTTGGGATTTAAAGTTTGGGCCTCAATTTCTTACTCTGTAAAAATGAGGTTGGTTTAGATACTTTCTCAGATTTCATCCAGAGCTACATCTAGTGAATTGTTTCTCAAATTAGGAAGCTTATACTCCACAATTACTTATTAACCTCATTTTGGACCTCTGGCCCTTTATTTCTGACTTCTATCTATCTATCTATCTATCTATCTATCTATCTATCTATCTATCTGTCTGTCTGTCTGTCTGTCTGTCTGTCTGTCTATCTGACAGAGTGGGTGTTCCAGATCTCCATCATCAGTCCTTCAACTCCTGTCTTTACTATTTTTGCTTTTGACAGATGACATTGCCTCCAAACTTAGTGATGTGATCAAAATCACCAACAATAGTTTCCTAAACTCTCCAGTCCTCAGGAAGTCCGGAGATTGAGGATGCTATAAATCTTCCAAGTCTGCATTAGATTAACTCATTGGGTAGCAAATCTGAAGGTGGCTTTTCAGTTTTCCAGTTTTGTACAAGAAAGGGCATGTCTGATTGGCATATGTGATATTTCATCATTTTTCTTCCCTTCATTAGGGCAGAGATTGGGGAGGACATTCAGCATTCTCTCTACTTTCAGCTTTGGGTTCTTTTGAGCATCTTAATTATAACTTCTCCTAGTTGTCCTCTCAAACTCTTTTCCCCATTTCTATCCTCCCATTCACTGCCCAACTTTTATAAATAGTCAAGAAACATTTATTAAGCATCTCTTATGTGCCAGATGTTGTGCTAATTGCTGGAATACAAAGAAATGCAAAAGATAGTCCTTGCTGCCAAGAAGTGCACAGTCAGAAGAAAACCAAATTACTAGCATCAGAAATGACGAGAGGCAATATAATACTAGTGAAGATGAAATTAAAGAAATTATTTTTGCCCAATTATATCCAAATGAATTTAACAAATTAAGGAAAAATAATTATAAAAATATAAACTGCCTAGTTTAACAGAAGAGGAAATAGAATATCTAAATAACTACATTTTAGAAAAATAAATTGATCAAGTGATAAATGAGTTTCCTAAGAAAAATGGTATCAGGGCAAGCTGGATTTGTAAGTGAATTCTACCAAACATTTAAAGATAAATTAATTCCAATGTTAAAAAAGTTATTTGAAATAATAGACAAGGAAGGAGTCCTACCACTGATTTTAGGAAACAAATATGGTGCTAATACCCAAACCAGGAAGAGTAAAAACAGAGGAAGAAAATTATACACCAAAATTTTTAATGAATATGAATGCAAAAATCCTAAATAAAATACTAGTCAGGAGACTACAACAATATATCATAAAGTTTATACATGGTGAATAAGCGGAATTTGTATCAGAAAAGCAAGGATGGTTTAATATTAGGAAAATATCAGCATAATTGATCATACCAATAACAAAAGTAACAAAAATCACATGATTGTCTCAGTAGATACAAAAAATACTTTTGACAAAATATAATATTCTTATTAAAAACACTTGAAAGAATGTATATAAATGAGTTTTTTGAGCTTACATTCCTTAAAAAATTTTATGATATAATGTTTTCTTTTTCCCCCAATTACATGTTAAAACATTTTTTAAAAAAAGTTCTGAGTTCTAAATTCTGTCCTTCCTTTCTCCCTTCTGTGAAATGGTAAGCAATCTAATATATTTTATACACGTGCAACCATGTAAAACATTTCCATATTAGTCGTTGTGAAGAAAGGAAAGAAAGAAATAGAATGCTTTAGTTTGCATTTAGACAAAATCAGTTCTTTCTCTGGAGGTAGAGAGCATGCTTCATTGTGAATCCTGTGAAAAGCTTTGTCTGTATCTATTGAGAAAATCATGGGGGTTTTTTGGCTTTTGTTATTGATATGGTAAATTATACTGATTATTTTCCTAATATTGAATCAGCTCTGTACTCTTGATATGCATCCCACCTGGCCATAGAATTATGTGTGATATATTGCTGTAATTCTCCTTGCTAATATTTTATTTAAATTTTTTTCATCAGTATTCATTAGGGAAATTGGTCTGTAGTTTTTTTCCCTCTGTTTTTGCTCTTCTTGGTTTAGATATCAGCACCATACTTGTGTCAAAAAAGGATATTTATTAGGACTCCTTTCCCTATTTTTCTAAATAATTTACATGGTATTGGAATTAGTTTCTTTAAATATTTGATAGTATTTACTTGTGACTTCATCTGATCTTAAGGATTTTTTCTTAGGGAGTTCACTTATGGTTTGTTCAATTTCTTTTTCTAAAATAGGGTTATTTAAGTTCTCTTTCCTCTTCTCTTAATCTGGAAAGTTTATATTTTTTTATTCATACATTTCACTTAGAGTGTCAAATTTATTGTTGTATAATTGGGCAAAATAGCTCACAATAATTACTTTAATTCCCTTTTCGTTAGTAGTAAATTCATTATTTTCATTTTTGATATTGGTAATTTGGTTTTCTTCCTTTTTTAAACCAAATTAACCAATGATTTATTTTTTTTTCACTAAACTAGCTCTTAGTTTTATTAGTTAAATGGTTTTTGTTAGTTTCAATTTTATCAATGCCCTCCTTTGATTTTTCTTCAAGAAAATTAGAGATATCAAAAGAATGTTTCATGCAAAAACAGACATGATAAAAATTAGAAATAGTAGGGGAATACCTGAGAGCAGGGAGCCAAGATGGCGGGGTAGAAAGACTCACCTATGCTAGGTCCGAACCCACAGCCCATGGATTTCCTCTAAAAAGAACTCCCGACAGATTCTGGAACGGTGGAAGCCGTGCAGCGACGCGGTGGGGGGGATTTCCGTTCCAGAGAGCCCTGAAAAACTGAACCCAAAGGTCCCTCGCACCCCGGATGGGAGCGGAGCTCTCCCCTCTCCTGCCCTGGCCACGTGGCACCGAGAGGAGCGAGCAGACCCCAGTAGGCTTCAGGGAGGGAATCTCCAGTGGCCGCAAAGGTCCCTCCACCCACAGACTCACAGGTCAGTGAGAGAGACGGGCTGAGAGGGGAGTGGGGTGTCCCCGGGACTCAGACCCCCTCGGGAGGCAGTGGCAGAGGCAGCGACGGCCAGAGGCTCCCAGAGCAGGCAGGAGCTCAGCAGCAGCTCCATTACAAAAGGTCTCTGCATAAACCCCCTGAGGGAACTGAGCCTGGGAGGCGGCCCTGCCCCAACTTGAGAACCTGATTTAATCTTACCCTGAATAGCAGCCAGGCCAGCCGCCAAAAGCCCTGAGGCTGGGGAGCAGCATTTGAATCTCAGATCCCAAGCACTAGCTGGGCTGACCTAGGCCAGGGGTGGAGAAGACTCTCAGAAGTCAAGTAACTGGCTGGGAAAATGCCCAGAAAAGGGAAAAAAACTAAGACCATAGAAGGTTATTTTCTTGGGAAGCAGATGATTGTGCCATTCCTCTCTGACCAAGAAGAAAACTGCTTACCATCAGGTAAAGACATAGGAGTCAAGGCCTCTGTATCCCATACATCTGAAATAGGTATCCAATGGGCTCAAGCCATGGAAGAGCTCAAAAAGGATTTTGAAAATCAAGTTAGACAGGTGGAGGAAAAACTGGGAAGAGAAA
>CM053771.1:342777615-342810891 GCA_028658325.1 Potorous gilbertii
ATAGTTAGTCTACACAACATGACTATTATGGAAGTCATTTGCAAAACTACACAGATATGGCCTATATTGAATTGCCTGCCCTCCCAAAGGGAGTGGGGTGGGGAGGGAGGGATGGGGAGAAGCTGGAACTCAAAGTTTTAGGAACATCTGTTGAATATTGTTCTTGCTACTAGGAAATAAGAAATACAGGTAATGGGGAAATGAAAGTTATCTGGCCCTACAGGACAAAAGAGAAGATGAGGACAAGAGAAGGGAGGGATGATAGAAGAGAGGGCAGATTGGTGATATGGGTAATTAGAATGTTCAGTGTATTGGAGAGGGGCGTGGGGACAAATGGGGAGAAAATTTTGGAACCCAAAATCTTGTGAAAATGAATGTTAAAAGTTAAATAAATAAATTTATAAAAAAATATAAATAAATAGATAAAAATTAAAAAAAAAGAAATAGTAGGGATTTAATCTAAGTAGAAGAGAGTAAGAAAAGATAGCAAGAAGAACCATACAAGAAAGATCTTAACATCACCAATAACCACAATGGTATGGTTGTCGATACAGAGCCAGACATCCTGCAGAACGAAGTCAAGTGGGCCTTAGGAAACATTGCTAACAACAAGACTAGTGGAGGTGTTGGAATTCCAGCTGAGCTATTAAAAATCCTAAAAGATAGTGCTGTTAAAATGCTATATTTAACATGTTGGCAAATTTTGAAAGCTGAAACTGTGGCCTCTCCATTGGAAACGATCAGTTTTCATTCCAATCCTAAAAGAGGGCAATGCCAAGGAATATTCAGATCACCAAACAATTGTTCTCATATCACACACCTGCAAGGCTATGCTTAAGATTTTGCCAGCTGGACTTCAGCAATGTATGAACTAAGAATTATCAGAAGAGCAAGCTGGTTTTTGGAACAGGCAGAGGAACTAAAGACCAAATTGACAACCATCTCTGGATCAAGGAAAAAGCAAAGGAGTTTTAGATAAACATCTACTTCTCCTTCATTGACTGCACTAAAGCCTTTGACTGTGTGGATTATAACAAAATGTGGCAAGTGCTCAAAGAGAAAAGAATACCAGATCATCTTACTAGTCACCTGAGGAATCTATAGGGGCCAAAAAGCTGCAGTTAGAACCAAACATAGAACAATGCATTGGTGCAAGATTGGAAAAGGAGTACAATGAGGGTGAGGGTGTCTATGGAGATAATGGAGGATAGAAAGGCCTGGCGTGTGATGCCCCATGGGACACACTACTAGTAAGTGTCTTAAGATTTGAATTCAAGAAGATGAGTCTCCCTAACTTTAGGCTTGGTGCTCTATCCACTGTGCCACCTAGCTGCCCCCATTTATCTCTTTCTCATTAGGACTATTTTTGGTTCTGCTTTATCTGAGATCATGATTCCTACACCTGGTCTTTTTGTTTGTTTGTTTTACCTCTGCTGAAGCATGACAGATTCTTCTCCAGTCCCCTTATTCTTACTATGTGTCTCTCTGTTTAAAATGTGTTTCCTGTAAACAATATAGTGTTGCATTCGGTTTTTAATCCATTCAGGTATTCATTTCCATTTTATGGGTGAGGTCATCCCATTCTCATTTACATTTATTATGTTAACATACATTAACTGTGGATTTATGTCTGTCCTATTTCTCCTCACATGCCCCTCTCCCCTCCATTTATCCTTCTCTCTCTCTCTCTCTCTCTCACTCTCTCTCTCTCTCTCTCTCTCTCTCTCTCTCTCTGTCTCTCTCTATCTCTCTCTTTCTCCTTTCTCTCCTCAAAAGTCTTTTTACAAAAAAAGTCGGTTTTGTTTCAACCACTACCTCCCTTAATCTGCCCTCCTTTCGATCAGCTCCTTTCCCCTTCTGTTCCCCTTTTAGGTAAAATAGTTTTCTATACCCAACTGAGTATGTATGGTATTCCCTCTTTGAACTGGTTACAACTTCTCATCTTCCCTTCCATTGCAAAACTTTTTCCTTTCTTATCTCTTTTATGTGAGATAATTTTCCACATTTTCCCCTTCCCCTTTCCCCCAGTGCATAACTCTTTCTCATTCTTTAATTTTTTAAATTATCTCCTCATAGTCATCTCCTATCTATGCCCTCTATCTATACTCCTTCTAACTCTCCTAATAGTGATAAAGTTCTTAGGAATTAAAATTATCATCTTTTCATATACAAATATAAACATTTTAATCTTATTGATTCCTTTTTGAAAGTCATATTTTCTCTTCAGCTCTGGTCTTTTCATCAGGTACTTGAAAGTCCTCTATTTCATTTAATATTTTATTTTTTCCCCCTGAAGGATTATACGCAGTGTTGCTGGGTAGGTGATTCTTGATTTCCTAGCTACTCTACCCTTCAGAATATCATTCCAAGTCTTCCAAGCTTTTAAAGCAGAAGTTGCTAAATCTTGTATTATTTTGTCTGTGGCTCCATGGTATTTGAATTATTTCTTTCTGGCTGCTTGCAGTATTTTCTCTTTGACCTTGGAGTTCTGGAGTTAGATTATAATGTTCTTGTAAGTTTTCATTTTGAGAATTCTCTCAGTAGGTGATTGGTGGTTTCTTTCAGTTTCTATTTTACCCTCTGGTTTTAGGATAATAGAGCAGTTTTCCTTAATAATTTCTTGAAAGATGATGTGTAGGTTCTTTTTTTTGATCATGCCTTTCAAGTAGTTTAATAATTCTTAATTTATCTCCTCTAGATCTATTTTCTAGGTCAATTTTTATGAGATATTTCACATTTCCTTCTATTTTTTATTCTTTTGACTTTTGTTTTACATAGCTCATGGAGTCGTTAACTTCCATTGGACAATTCTAAATATTAAGTTGTTTTCTTTTCCTTTAGTGAAGTTTTGAACCATTTTTGCCAGTTGGCCATTCTGTTTTTTAAGTTTATTTTTTTCCATTATTTTTTGTGCCTCTCTGACCCAGATGTGAATATTCTTTTCATAATTCTCTTGCATGGTTTTCATTTCTTTTCCTAATTTTTCCTCTGCAGCTATTATTTGATTTTTAAAATAATTTTTTACTTTTTAAAAATAGCATCTTTCCTTAGCACTTCCAGGAATTCTATTTGAGTTTGATTCCAATCTACATTTTTCTTAAGTCTTTACATGTAGATGTTTGCATGTCATTGTCTTCTTCTGAGTTTGAAGCATTTGTTATCCCTAGTTCTTGCTATTGACCCAAACCATTTCATTTCTAGCTATTCATATTCTTTTGTGTCACTTCTTTTGTGCAAGATATCTGGTAATATGCTACAGACCTCACATGAAGAAAGTCTATGAAACAATTTAAAACAAAAATGGGCTTTCTCATTTTGGATTACCTATGATCACAAAGAAAATGTCTACAATTTAAACCTGGAAATATCCTTTGAAGTCATTTAATTTTTCTCAAATTTACATTTTATTGATGAGGGAATTTATACCCAGAGAGATTGTGACTTGTATAAAGCCACAAGATAGTCAGGATTCAAACTCAGGTCTTTTGATTCTTAATTTAGTTCCTTTTGCACTGTATCCTGCTGCCTCCTCCATAAATATGATTTCTACATTCCCTCACAGTTCTGTAATTCTCTGATACTGTTTTTAACATTTCAAAAAATAAGCTCAAGCTGTATTATAACATTTTTATACTTTACATCATTGTTGACCCAAATAGAAGAAATCTGATGCCAGATTTACTTTGTAGCAATATCATAGTTTTCTGAGTTGAATATTTTGCGTGATTTTTTCCTGTTTTGCTTTTGAAATATTGATAATGATGTTTCCTTTTTTCCTAGGATCAGATAATTGAGACACTTGAACCATCCAAAACCCTCAAAGATATTTTGATACATCTAATTAGCTCAGTTTCCCCATCAGTGGTTTTGAGCACAAAAATTATGGATATAAAAGAGGCAGAGGTAAATCTCTTCTTTGTTATTAATATCTAATATCACTTCAGGGTCATTGTTGATCTGACATAGGAAATTTACATATGATCTTATAGCATTTCCCCATCCCCTGTTCTTACTCCCAGGCCTTCCAAACCTATTGGATTTCAGTCTTTTTGACTGCCTTTTAATAAAGTAGTGACTAGGACACAGTAATTTTTGCATTCAATGCAGTTATAAAACACCATTACATATAGTTCAGTGAAAAAGTATTTTCATCACATTCTAATGGATGGCCTTGGAGACAGGAAGACAGGAGTTTATCTCTTGCTTCTGTGACACATATTGGCTATGTGATGATAGACAAATCATTTAAACTCCCAGTCAACTCTGAGATTGTAAGTTTCAGATAAATTGTTTCTATTGGCAGAGGAAGTTTCTCAGCAAAGATTTTGATGTTCTAGCCTTTCACCTGATTTTTATTACAGAAACTTTTTAGTTTTCTTATGCGGCTTATTGTTGTATGTTTTTGCAAGGGATTCTCACCATTTGAATGCATAATTCATGGGCTAAAAATTGGCTATTTGTCTCATTCAATAATTTTATCTTGGTAGTTTCTTGGATTGTCAAAAACAGCTGTTTCCTCTCCTTCTTTTGGGTTAATGTTCCTTTGTTACTGTTGTTTTCCTTCTACAGGATATGCGGTGTTCCTCAACATTTCCTCAGGACTTGTGCCCTCCTAAACCCCCAAGGGTTCATAAGCTAAAACTGTTGGTAAAGAATATCCAGGCAACACTGCTGAATAATCCTGTTTCTTCAGGTAGAATATTGGAAATATCAGACAAAGCTGTACTATGATTTCAGAAAGATGAACTTTTTTATAAAATTGATTATGCTTTTTGGCACAAAGAAATTATAGTCTATTCAGTAGACAAGAAATTGAGGTAACTTTTAGCTAAATATTACTAGTTTACAAGTTTTGCTTAAGTATTACTAGGGTCTTCTCTGCTTTAGATTCTATGGTGCAGACATCAGACTCCTAATTTTGGAGATAGAACCCTAAAAGAACAAACAAAAGAACTGAAGCAAAAAAGTTAGCAATCCAGTTTATCTAGAACTCCAGTCATCATTTTTTCCTTAACTGTTATAAGATCATGTCATCAGATAAATTTATTACTATTTTTTCTCTTCTATTTTTTTTTAGGTTTTATTAACAGCTCTTAAAATTTATGAGATGGAAGAAATATGGTTTGCCAGTCAGTTATTTGAAATGAAAATATTTTATTCTGTAGAAATTATTACCTTTCTTGTCAAATATATCTATCTCTATCTCCCTTAGGAAAAACTATGGGTATATATAATACCTCTTACATTTAGTAGCCTTTTAATGGGATATCGCTTTTCTTCAATAAGCTATTATCTTTCTATCTGGATTATTTTTTAAATATACAACAATGGTTACAAAAAACACTTTGTTAAGTGGTTTTACTGCAAATGACTTGAGCCAGCTTGTGAGAGTTGATTGTTAAATTTTCATTATAAAAGAAACAAGTTAATGGAAAAAGAAAATCTTTGCAACAAATTTCTCTAATAAAGTCTCAAACCCAAGATATATAACTGATTAAATGTAAGACCAAGAGTCAGTCCCCATAGAGAAATCATGAAGGAAATTTTTCAAAGGAAAAGATCCAAACTATTGATAATTGTTTGAAAAAAGTGCTTTAAATGACTAATAATTAGACAAATGAAAATTAGTGCAGCCTTTAGATTCTACTTCACACCCATCAGACTAGCAAACATGACAATAGAGGAAAATGACAAAAGGTGGAGAAGCTATGGGAAAACAGGTACACTAGGGTACTGTTGGTGCAGTTTTGAATTGATGCAGCCATTCTGGAAAACAGTTTGGAACCGTGCCCTAGAAATTCTTAGTGTTCAAACCCTTGGAGTCAGGTATACTACCACTAGACCAAAGAAGTCAAAGTAAGAGGAAAAAACACCCATAAATATTAAAAAAATACATATACAGCTCTTTTTGTAGTAGTACAGAATTGGAAACTAAAGGGATTCCTTTTGAAGAATGGATTAATGAATTTTGGTTTGTCAACATAATAGAATACTATTGTGCCATAAGAAATGGCAAAAAGGAGGTTTTAGAGAAGACTGGTATGAAATTGTGTAGAGTGAGGTAAGCAGGGCAAGGACACTAAGCAATGGTAACAACAGTACAAAAACAAAAACTTTGAAAGAATTAAGATTTTGAATCAATGCAAGATCCAACCATAATTCCAGAAAGAGTAGTGATAAGAATTGTATCCTGCTCTTGGCAGAGAGGCAGTGACCTCGGGGTACAGACTGAGGCATAGTACTTTTTTGGACATGGTCAGTGTAGAAATTTGTTTGGCTTGTTTTTATTTTATCTTGTTTATTTTTTATAATGGGGAATGTGAGACAAAGCAAAAAAAGATTTTTCTTGATAAAAAATAATTTTTAAAAATTCAATTCCAATGATCAAATTACAACACAAAATTATATTTTGAATATTTGCTTTCATCCCAGGTAGTTTTCCCCCTAAATCATAAAGTATTTTTCATTTTCTTCCTCACATATGTAGCGGATTGTCTTTGTTTTAAAGGATAGAATGTTTGTATGGTAAATCTTGGTTTTATGAATTTTAAACTACACAAGCAAAAGATGCTTCAGCACTCAATTCATCCTTAGATGGGGAACATCGTTTTTATCTATCTATCTATCTATCTACATATATATCTATTTATACATATCTAGTTATTTTTATTATTCCACAGAAAAATATGAGAGTAAAAATGCTCTCAGGAATTTTAAAGTATTCAACACTTAAAAATTTTCCAATGGGAAAGCTGCTTAAATGAGAAATATACTATTATGGAGAGGCAGAACTTAAAAACTCCGAATTACATGACATTTTAAGGAGATATTTTATCAAAGAAGATGCCAGACAGTTGGTGACATCTCATACAGATAGCCTGTCATCTTCAGGCGACACAGGCCAAATTTCCAGCATAGGAAATGCTATCTTGCCACCCATTTTTGCTACCATTTAGCTATTTTTCCCATTTCTTGAGTTTTGCAACTGAACTATGTTTGGAATATGTTATGGAAATTATAAAATATCACTTTTCTTATTGCAGGTAGCCTTAAATGTGTATTTGTGACTCAGTTAAATGATCCTTTTCAGAAGTTCTTCAGCTCAGTAACCAAAAGTACCACAAATTTCACTTGGGATGAGGTGTTCACTTTGTGAGTATACCAACAGATAACACACTTCATGATTTTTTTTTTAGTATAGTCAGCTTTCAGTTAGCAAAATTATTAACTTTATGCAAAAAGGGCAGAAAATTGTTGCTTTCTGAGGAAGAAATGAAATATCTCGTTAAGCTTGTGAAATAGTTTGAAATATATAAGTGGTAATAGAAAGATGTGTTCTCTGACTTTATTGTATAAGTTAGTTCTTGGTATTGACTTTTAAAAATAAGTTTTTATTGATGTCATTTCTCACATGAACAGTTTTCCCCAGTATTCCTTTTACTTCCCTTCCCAGAAAGTTATCCCATAGGACAAAATATTTTCAAAGACAAGTAAACAAAGAGGGAAAATAAATCAGCTAACTGCTCAATATACTGAAAATTCTGAAATTACGAGCAACGAGTCACACTTTGTGGATGTCTAACTCTGTAAAGGTCTAGATTGGGGAGTGTGTTCTCATATCTCTCTTTGAAGATATAATTTTTATAATTTTGCATTTGCTTTTGATTATTTTATAGCTGTTCTTTCCATTTCTATCATTGCGGTAATTGTGTATATTGTTTCCTTGACTGCTTACTTTACTCTGAATGAGTTCATTTTAAACTTTCCATATTTCTTTGTTTTCATTGTATTTGCATTTCTTGAACACATTTTAAAAATATATACCACAATTTCTTAAGCCATCTACTGGGCATCTACTTTGTTTCCAATTCTTTGCCATCACAAAAAGGGCTACTATAAATATTTTGGCATTTGTCTTCTCACTGATGACCTCTTATAAAAGAATCACTGGGTCAAAGTCACTTTATTTGCATTATTCCAAATTTCTTTCCAAAATGAATCACTGGTACTGATTCATAATTCTTCCAAGAAAGCACTAGTGTACCTATTGACCTATAGCCCTTCTAATATTATTTCAATCTTCTGTCATCTCTGCCCATTTATAGGATGTAAAGCAAAATCTCAGGATGGATTTGATGTGTATTTCTTTTGTTATTAGAGATTTGGAACATTCTTTCATATAGTTAATAGTTTGAAATTATTTTGAGAACTATTTGTTCATATTCTTTGACCACTTATCTATTGGGAAATTACTTTTGGCTATATGTGTATGTTGTATGACACAGAGTGTTTGTACATGTATGTGATATAAAAATAATTAGCATGAATTTACATATATTTATTATTTCTATATATGTCCCCAAATTACCTTACAAAGAAAATCATCCATCTCATCACCATTGGCATTGTGTACTGATTACATCTAAAAACCTGTGTAATAAAGTTGCCAGGCCATTATATCTAATTAAAGAAATAATAAAGAATAAATAATAAAAAGAGTTAACAGCAATATAGTACTGTATAATCAATCAATATAGTACTGTATAAGCATGATTCCCACAACAACTCTGGGAGGTGGGAGCTATTATTTTCCCCTTTCAGAATAGTCAAGTGAGGTAAACAGATGTAAGGTAGCTTGCTTGGGGTCACACAGTTAATAAATTTCTTAATGCCAAAGAGCTAATATCTTTTACATTAACTTCTGATTTATCATAATTGTCCTGATAGGAGAATGAACCACATTCTGATTTCAGACTAAATTAAATCAAATCCGAATTTATAATCACTAATGGGAGCATTTAAATCTCCAAGGCCCAGCTACTGTTAACAATTCAAAAGAAAAAAAAAGATTACCTATAAATTTATATATATGTAAATTATTATTTGCTTTTTCCCCGTGTGCCTTTTATCTGTAAATTTTGCTTAACAGAGGGGACTGCCCCTATTGATTTTGTCAGTACAGATCATCTATGCCCCCTCACATTGTTTTCCCTCATAAGACCCATAGTTAGAAACCCCCAATGAAGTGTTTGTCATATGTTAGTGATTCACTGAGGAGACGTGTCTCTCAATAGAATCAATTGAGGCAATTAGAGAAATGATTGTTAAATAAGTAATTGTTTATATTGGGAAGACACAGGATTCTCCCCTTTCTAATAACCTTTTTCTCTACTAGACCAGCCTGGTAGAGAAAACTGAAAGAAGTTACTGATAATAGACTGGAATCACTTTCTCCTCATTCTTGTTCAGAATTCACCTGGTGGGGAAAGCCCATTATGTTTTACTCAGGTTTAAGTGGGATAAATTCTTTGATTGGGTTGCTTAAAGGAGAGGGTGGGTGTGGAGAGGTTGGAAGTAAATGATATAATCAAAGTCCATCAGCCTTTCTTTAGGTAGACTTACCTCTCATTAGAATAGGTCCATCTCTTATAATTTCCATTTTCTTTCCTTATTAACCAATCAGAGTGGATTGTCATACTCAAGGAACACCTACTTTTCCAAGGGGATGTAAGCTCTAAGGGGATTCCATCTAGGATCTTTGAAATTTGAGAGTGTCACTGACTCCTTATATTAATTATATGCTGGCATGATTAATAAAATTATTAATTACCCAGAAATCATGTCTCAAACTTTTCATATATCACATAATACGTTGTCAACATATACTTTAAGTATAGCTAGGATAGAGCTCTGGGCCTAGATTCAAGAAGTCCTGAATTCAAATTTGACTTCAAGCACTTACTAGCTGTGTGACCCTGGGCATGTCACTTAAACTTGTTTGCCTTAGTTTCCTCATCCATAAAATGAGCTGGAGAAGGAAATAGCAAAACACTTCTGTATCTTTGCCAAGAAAATTCCAAATAGAGTCAAAGTCAGATATGACTGACATGACTGAATATACAACATGTAACACACAATACATAATATGCATTTAACACACACAAATATATATATATATATATATATATATATATATAAAACACATGCGTACAACATGTTTTGTATGTGTGTGTATATTTGTGCCACCTAGCTTCCCTATTTCTCAGTTTTCATAGAAAAATCTTTAATGTTAAGGTTAGATATCCATTTAGAACATATTGTGTATAATGTAACCTGTTGATCTAAGTCTAATTTTTGTCAAACTGCTTTCCAGTTTTCACAGCAGTTTTTCTTTAATAGAGAGATGTTTTCTATGTTAGTTTTGTTTCCTGGCCTATTGGACAATTGGTTATTTTTTGTGTGTATTCTGATCTTTCTATTTTTTTGTCCAATACCAAATGGTTCTGATGATTGATATTTTATAATATAGTTTGACATCTGGAAGTGCTAGTATTTCTTCCTCCCTATCTCTTTTCATTATTTTTCTAGATAGTCTCACTTTTTAATTTTTCAAAATGAATTTTATCACTATTTAATCAAGTTGTCTAAGTACTGAAAATTTGATTGCTATAGCATTAAAACTGCAAATTGACTTTGAAAGTATTATCTTCTTTATTATATTGGCCAGGCTGAGCCATGACCCATGAATATTCATCCAGTTATTTAAATTGTTCTTTATTTCTTTTTTTAAATGTATTGATTTGTAGTTTAAAATATTCGGCACCACAGGTTTTTGAGTTTTAAATTTTCTCCCACTCCCTGCCACCCCCCCTCCCCAACAGGAAGGCATGCAATCTGATGTAGGCTCTATGTATACATTCATATTAAATATATTTTCACATTAGTCATGTTGTGTAGAGTTATAACCAATGGAATGAATCACAAGAAAGAAGAAACTAAATAAAACAAACAAGAGAGCAAAAAGTATGCTCTGATCTGCTTTCAGACTCTAATTCTTTCTCTGGATGTGGGTAGCATTTTCCATTATGACCTTCTGGAGTTGTCTTAGAACCTTGCATTGCTGAGAAGAGCCAAGCCTATCAAAGTTAGTTATCCCACAATGTGGCTGTAACTGTGTATAATGTTCTCCTGGTTCTGCTCCCCTTACTCAGTATCAACTCATATAAGTCTTTCCAGGTTTTTCTGAAGTCTACCTAGTCATCATTTCTTATAGCACAATAGTATTCCATTACATTCATATACCACAAATTGTTTAGCCATTTCCCAATTGATGTGCATCCCCTCAATTTCCAATTCTTTGTCCCCCCAAAAAAGGAATACTATAAATATTTTTGTATATGTGGATCCTTTCCCATCTGTATGATCTCTTTGGGATATAGCTCTAGAAGTTATATTTCTGGGTCAAAGGGTATGCACATTTTTATAGCCCTTTGGGCATAGGTCCAAATTGCTCTCTGCAATAGTTGGATCAGTTCACAATTCTACCACAGTGCCTTAGTGTTCCAATTTTGCCACATCTTCTCCAACATGTATCATTTTCCTGTTTTTTCATGTTAGCCAATCTGACAGTTGTTATGTCGTAGCTCAGAGTTGTTTTAATTTGGATTTCTCTGATCAATAGTGATTTAGAGCATTTTTTCACATGACTATAGATAGCTTTCGTTCCTTTGCCTGAAAACTGCCTGTTCATATGCTTTGACCATTTATCAATTGGGGAATGACTTATATTCTTACAAATTTGACTCAGTTCTCTATATATTTTAGAAATGAGGCCTTTATCAAAGACACTGATTATAAAAATTCTTTCCCAGTTTTCTGCTTCCCTCATAACCTTGGTTGCATCAGTTTTATTTGTACAAAACCTTTTCAATTTAATGTAATTAAAATTATTCATTTTGCATTTCATAATATTCTCTGTCTCTTTTTTGGTCACCATTCTTTCATTCTCCATAAATCTGGCAGGTAAGCTGTTCCTTGCTCTCCTAGTTTGCTTATAATGGGAGCCTTTATATCTAAATCATGTACCATTTTGACTTTATTTTGGTATACAATGTAAGATATTGATCTTGTTCTTTATCTCCTTTCAGAAATCTATGCAAGTATTTTGTGCATTTTGGTTGGTTAATCCTTTGATATTTTATGCAATTTATAGTTATTTGGAATAATGTTTCCCTTTCTTTTTAAAAAATTTATTTTATTTTCCATCCATGGGGGAAAAAAAGCATTTCTATAACAGCACAATAAAAAAAGAAAATTGCACATGAAATTGCAAACCTATCATGTGCAATTTCCCCTGAAATATGCAACAAAGTTATCGTGTAAATTTCTTTTTTTCCTTTTTTTCTTCCTTTCCCCTCCCCCTTGCACCCTAGAGATGGCAACCATTAGACACAAATAGGCATATATATGTAAAATTATTATATATACATACTTTTATTTATCAGTTCTGTCTCTGGATGTTGATAGTGTCTTCATATGTCTTTTATTTTTAATTTATGTATTAATAATAGTCAAAATGACTTAGTTGCTCAAAGTTTTTCTTAAGACAAGATCTCTGTTATTTATATGGTGTTCTCTTGACTCTGCTCCTTTTGCTATTTTTCCTTTCATGCAAGGCTTTCTATGCCTTTCTAAGATCATTGAACTCATCATTTCTTATAGAAAAGTAGTATTCCATCACAACTACATAACACAACTTGTTCATCCATTCCCCAATTGATGTGGATCCCTGCATTTTCTTGTTCTTTGCCACCATGAACAGAGCTACTATAAACATCTCATTCTCATTCAAAATTATTACTCTTTTTTGAATTTCCCTCAATCTTATTTTTACTCACTGTTTTCTTTTTAAGCCTCTTTTTACCTTTATCCTGTTACTTTATCCTCTCACTTGTTGAGAGAATTCAATAGGTATCACATTCAAATGGCAGCCCTGAGTGAAACAAGGCTGGCAAATGAAGGCCAGCTTACTGAAGTTGGAGCTAGATACACATTTTTCTGGACTGGCCACAGTGAAGGAGAGCGCCATGAAGCTGGCGTAGGTTTTGCAGTCAAAACTAATCTAATCAGCAAGTTGGTATGCCTGCCAGTAAGGAGTGAATCACAGATTCATGACAATGCAATTGCCACTTGCAGGAAAATGCCATGCCACCATCATCAGTGCCTATGCTCCCACCATGACAAACCCTGATGAGTTCGAAGAAAAACTTTATGAAGACCTAGAGAACCTTATCATCAATATGTCAAAGGAGGACAAGCTTATAATTCTGGGTGACTTTAATGCTAGAGTAGGCTCAGAGTCCAAGGGAGGAATGGAGTTGAAAACAACAACAGCAGTGGCAATTTACTGCTGAAGACTTGTGCATCACATGAACTTCTCATCACCGACACTGTTTTCCATTTACCTAAACAAAATAAAACTTCATGGATGCACCCTCTCAGCAAACACTGGCATTGAACAGACTATGTGATTGTAAGGAGAAGAGACAGACAAGATGTGAGAGTGACAAAGGTAATGTGTGGTGCAGAGTGCCTGACTGATGGTAGATTTATCCTTTCCAAGCTAAATATATGCTTTCATCAAAAGTGCCACCCCCCAAGGCATAACGAGTACCAAAAGAATTAATGTCAACAAATTAGAGCTCTTTTCTGAGCGATTTGTGGCTAACTTGGAGGGGAAGTTGAGCCAACCTACAGCTGACAACAGTGGAGCAGAAAAGGAGTGGGCAACTTTCAGAGATTTGGTGTACAGAATAGCATTTGCTCATCTGGGTCAAAACACTCACAAGCACTAGGACTGGTTTGATGAAAATGATGGGGAAATTCAGAAGCTGCTAAATGAAAAATGAGAACTTCACAGGATTTACTAGCCAGATAGTTCATCCATCCCTAAGAAGGCAGCATTTAATTCCTTCAAAAGTAAAGTACAAGCAAAGCTTAGAGAGATACAGGATTTCTGGCTCAATAAGAAGGCAGATGAAATTCAGTTTTATGCTGATAGTAACAATCCAAAGAAATTTTGATTCACTGAAAGCTATTTATGGACCAAAAACCTATAGTGCATCACAACTACTCAGTGCTGATGGATCCACATTGATTAGTGGTAAGGACATGATCCTGGAGAGATGGATTGAACACTTCCTTAGTGTTCTCAACAAACCATCATCAATCAATGCAGAGGCCATTGACCGTTTACCTCAGGTTGAAGTCAATCCCTCCTTAGCTGAACTTCCAACTGAAGAAGGAGTATTGAGGGCCATTAGGCTCCTTTCATGTGGCAAAGCACCTGGTGGTGATTCTATTCCAGCTGAGATTTACAAGGTAGGGAGACAATTGCTCATACAAAAGCTGATTGAAATATTCCAGGTTATATGGCAAGAAGAGGTTGTCCCCTAAGGAGTTCAAGGATGCCTCCATTGTCCATCTCTATAAAGGTAAAGGGAATGGATTGTCCTGTGACAATCACAAGAAGGTCTCTCTCTTAGTCACCGCTGGCAAGATTCTTGCTAGAGTTCTCCTTAATAGCCTGATCCTTTGCCTGGAAGATGGTCATATACCTGAGAGCCAATGTGGCTTCATAAAGGGCCAAGAAACAGTTGATATGGTGTTTACTGCCTGAGTACTCCAGGATAAATGCCAGGAGCAGAACAGAGGTCTGTACACATTTGTAGATCTGACCAAGGCCTTTGACACTATTAGTCATGAGGGTTTATGGAAAATTATGTCAAAATTTGGTTGCCTGGAGAAGTTCATCAGCATTGTATGTCAATTTCATGATGGCATGTTTGCCTGGGTTCTGGATGGTGGACAATGCTCTCGTGACTTCCCAGTCACCAATGGAGTGAAACAGGGCTGTGTGCTTGCTCTCATGCTTTTCAGCATGATGTTTTCAGCCATGTTGACAAATGCTTTCAATGAGGATGAACATGGCATCCAGGTCCACTACCATACTAATGGTAAATTCTTCGATTTTGAAAGGCTGTAAGCCAAGACCAAAGTGGAGGGAGTGTTGGTGCATGATCTTCTGTTTGCAGATGATAGTGTACTCAATGCAGCCTCTGAAGCTGAGATGCAACAAAGTATGGATCAGTTCTCTGCTGCCTGTGCTGATTTTGGTCTAATAATTAACACCAAGAAAACACAGGTGCTCCATCAGCCACCATCACACCATCCATACATGGAACCATCAATTATAACAAATGGAGATGTTTTGGATCCTGTGGATAAGTTCACTTACCTTGATTGTATACTTTCCAGGGATATACACATTGACAAAAAGGTTGAAGCATGCATTGCCAGAGCTAGCTCAGTGTTTGGGAGGCTCTGAAGAAAAGTTTGGGAGAGAAGAGGTATTAGACTGATTACCAAACTGAAGGTCTACAGAGTCATTGTGCTGACCTCATTGTTGTATGCCTGTGAAACATGGACAGTCTACCAGTGCCATGCCAGGAAACTGAATCACTTCCATTTGAACTGTCTAAGGAAGATTCTGAAGATCACCTGGAAGTATAAGGTACCAGACACTGAAGTCCTTACTTGAACTAAACTGCCAACCATTCGAACTATGCTTCAGAGAGTGCAACTCCGATGGGCTGGCCACATTGTTCCAATGCAAAATGTATGCTTGCCAAAAAGACTATTTTATGGAGAACTTGCATGGGGTAGGCTATCACATGGTGATCAGAAGAGGCAATACAAGGATGTTCCCAAGGTCTCTCTCAAGAACTTTGGATTTGATTGTGGGACTCGCTAGACACTGGCACAGGATGCTTCAGCATGGCATGTCACATCAGAAAAAGTGCTGTGCTCTATGAGCAAAGCAGAATTGAAACAGCACAAAGGAAATGTATGATGCACAAATTTGTAGTAACCACCCCAAATGTTCACTCGGTCTATCGGTGCCCAACCTGTGGTAAAGAATTCCGAGTTCATATTAGTCTGACCAGCCACAGTCATACACATTGAAACTTCACTTTAACATGGTGATGTCATTTTGGTTCTCTTCCAGAACAAAGGACAACAACCAACCAATCCTCTCACTCTACCCTCTACTCTATCTATCCCACAAGAGTCCCACCATCACCTTGTCTCACCTTCCCATCTCAAGCTATACACCCCTCTAAAAGTCCCCCCATCTCCCAAATCTCAATCCACACACCCCTCTAAACTTCCTTCCCCCAGCCTGTCCTCCAGCTTTCTCACCTCTGTACATGTTCAGAAGACTTCTATATCCTGCCAGATGTATGCTTTGTTTCCTGTTCAACCCAGATGAGAGTAAGTTTCCAACATTACCAACCCCCACCCCTACCTGCTTCCTTTCTATTAGTTCATCCTTTGACATCCCATTTTTTATAATATAATTGCTCCCTTTTATCTTTTCCTACCAGTTTTGTTTTTTAGAATCACCCCATTCTACACACCTCAGCCCCAACCTTTCTTTCAAACTACTTTAGTAACCAGGACAGTTTTGAGATTACCAATAACATTTTCACATATATAGTAAGTAAACCATTTGACCTTATTGAGTGCTTTATAATTAATCTTTAATGTTTTCCTTATTTTTCTTCTGTATCTTTTATATCAAATTTTCCATGAGTTCTGGTCTTTTCATTACAAATAATATGAAAGTCTTTCAGTTCATCAAGTATCCATTTTTCTCATTCAGGATTATACTCAACTTTGCTGAATAAATTTTTCAGCAACTCCAGCTCCTTTGCTCTTGGAAATAGAAAGTTTCAAGACCTACTATGGCCTTTTGATATAGAAGCTGCTAGGGCTTGTGAAATCCTGACTGTATTTCATCAATATTTAAATGTTTTTCTTGCTACTTGCAATATTTTCTCCTTAACCTGGGAGTTCTCGAACTTGGCTATCTCAACTTTACTGAAGGTGTTGTCTCACTTAGTATCTTTGCTGATTTCTTAGCATTTTGTAAGTAAATCATGTCATTAACAAATGAGGAATTTTCTCTTTTACCTATCTATATGCTTTGAATTTCTTTCTATTGTTGTATTGCTGTTGTGAGCATTTCCAAAACTATGTCAAATAATAGCAAAGATTTCTTTATTCCTGCAGATAGTGGGAAATCTCATGTATCACTGTTGCATATGCTGTTTGCTTTGGTTTTAGAGAGTTACATTATATATTGATCCTTCAGTATTCTCAGTTATATGACCTCCAGCATGGATCTGCTGTCTATATTTTTGTTTTTTGGGGTTTTTTTAAAATCTTTTGTACTATTTCTACTTCTTCTATAGAGGCAGGTAGGTGGTACAGTGGATAGAGCACCAGTGCGGAGTCAGAAGGACCTGAGTTTAAATCTCACTTCAGACACTTGACATTCACTAGCTGTGTGACCTTGGGCAAGTCACTTAACCCCAATTGCTTCATCCTGGCTCATCTCCAGTCATCCTGATGAATATCTGGTCACTGGATTCAGATGACTCTGGAGGAGAAGTGAGACTGGTAACCTTGCACAGCCCTCCCTCATTCAAAATAAAGTCAAGTACAAGTCATATCATCATTTCTCTGATGGCATGGTCTTCTTCAGCAAAGAAGGATAAACACAGTGAGAAATCTTCCCATGTATTGCTATTGCACATGATGCTTGCTTTGGTTTTAGAGAGATGCTGTCTATGACTTTTTTTTTAAGTTCCAAAATGACTATACTTCATTTATTTATTTATTTTGCAAAAATTGATCTTTTACTTTGTCAGAGGTTTTTCCTATATCTACTGAGGTTATCATACAATTTTGGATGGTTTTGTTTTCAATATTATGAATTATAGTGATTGTTTTTCTAATGTTGAACCATTCTAGCATGTGTGGTATAAATATATCTTTCTGATTTCTTGGATATGAATGATTTTTTAGATAAATCACTGTAGTATATTTGATAGGATGTCATAAAAAAGTTTTAAATGGATATTGGTCTATAGTTCTCTTGTAGTGCTTTAACTTCCCTGGTTCTGACATTAGAAGTTTATTTATCTCTTTAAAAGAATCTAATAAGCAACTTTATTAATCTTGGAGGATAATTTGTGTAGTATGGGTACTCACTGTTCTTTAAAATTATATTGGAAATTTCCTGTGACTATTAGGACCAGGAATTTTTCTTCATTATTTCCTTTGCAACTAGTTTTACACATTTTAGTTTTATTATTTTATGTTTTTGAAAATCTTCCTCTATTTCTATTTTGTGTTTTTGGTTTCGTTAGCGTATAACTATGCAGTGTGTTCTGATAATTCTTTTTATTTCTTCTTATTTTGTTGTGATTTAATTTTGTTCATTTGCTATTTGGTTGACCAGATTTTCTGCCATCTTTAATGTCTAACACTTTTATTAATCTTTTCAAAGAAAGCATTAGTGTTCATCATTTGTATTTTTTTCCAGTTTTTCTACTTCTCTTATCTTTGCTCTCCCCACCTTTGTGCTTATTTTCAATTTATCTGTTGGCTTTCTAATTCTTCAAAAATGCACCTTCAGTTCAGTCATCACCTCATTTTTTAGTTTGTCGATGTGTGTTTATAGGGATATGATTTTTCCCCCTGAGGAATGCTTTACCTGCATCCCAGGAATTTTGATGTTTTATTTCATCATTGTCATTTTCTTTCTCATAATTATCAATTGTTTCTATGACTTGTTCTTTGACCCACTCATTATTTAGGATTTTATTGTTGTCTAAGTTTCAATTTGTGTCACATATTTCACTTCCTGCAATGACAACTATTTTTATTGTTTATGTAAATGATGCATTTACTATTTCTGCCTTTTAGAATTTTGTTTGTAATATCCTTCAATTCTTGTAGGTGATAGAGAAGATGGAAGTATTGTCCCATGATAGAAATGTTTTTTATGTCTCTGTGCAGTTAGTACTCCCCTTTGCCATCCTTCTTAATAATTTTTCCCTGTTTTTCATTATATCTCCTCTATCATCCACAATCTCTTATTCCACTGGGTGTCAGTTGCTTGAAAGTACTGATTCTCCTTTTCCTGAGGCAAGACATTCTCTAAATTTGGAATCCCTGCAGATGATAGGCATTTTAAGGTTCCCATCTCCATTCATAGGATATCTCTCTTCTTCCTGAATATTCTGAACATGGAATATGCTTCTGTGGGAATTCTTCCCCCTACTTAATCAAGTGTTCTTTCTTTTTTCCTTGATCTGTCCTTCTCTTTTGCTTTCTGACCCATTGTTTTGTAGGCCCTCTTCTTCCTGAGGGACTTGCAAAGCCATTTTACCTTTGTGGTTAACATTTGACTTTATTTTCTTCCTTTTCTGCAATTTAGTTCCATAAAAAAAAACCATAATATAATAACAACAAAAACCCACTGATTTACCCTTAGACCGGTTGTTGTGAAGTTTATCCAGGGTTGTTCAGGCTTGGTTCTCCAACATCTCTTCTATTTGATTTCTGCTTTCACCTTTGTCTCCCTGTGGACTTTCACAAAGAAATCTCTTAGTGGTCTCTCTCTTATTTTGTCGTGGGTCTTAACTCCATAGGCATCTGTCTTTGTAGGTTTTTTCCCCTTTTTTTCTGGTATAACTTATTTCATTCTTGATGCTCATCTTGGTTGCTTGATTTGTTTACCTTACTTGTCATTGTTTTCTGAGGTGTTTCTTGCTCTAGCTTTCTTTTTAAGAATGTTTTGAAAAATCTATTTTTATTGAAACCTCCATATTTTTTAGTTAATATTTAGGCTCAGTTTTGTAGGGTATGCCACCTTGGCTGCATCTTGAGCTCCTTTACTCATTTAGAAGACATTATTTCATTCTCTCCCATGGTTTCTGATGGTTTCAAAATAAATTTGTGTTATTTGAATTTCCTTTCCTTTATATGTGAAGTTCTTTCTCCTAGTGGCTTATAGAATTTGTTGTATGTCAGTAGAATTGTTCAACTTAACCACTGTGTGTTTTGAAGTCATTGTTGTTGTTTCTGGAGACTATCTGTGGATTCTTTTGATTGGCACTTTGTTAAGATATTCTGGGCAGTTTTCTTGGCATCGGAATGTTTAGGTTTTTTGATGTGCTGTGATATGAGAACTGTAATCTTCAAGTTATCTCTAATGCAGCCTTTCTTTAGCAGGTTTTGTTTTCATAGAAACCATCCTTCCTTCCTTCCTTCCTTCCTTCCTCCTCCTCCTCCTCCTCCTCCTCCTCCTCCTCCTTCTTCTTCTTCTTCTTCTTCTTCTTCTTCTTCTTCTTCTTCTTCTTCTTCTTCTTCTTCTTCTCTCTCTCTCTCTCTCTCTCTCTCTCTCTCTCTCTCTCTCCCTCTCTCTCCCTCTCTCTTTCTTATCAGGGTTAAGTAACTTACACTTGTCACACCTTTAGTAGGTGTCTGAGGTCGAATTTGAACTCAGGTCTTCCTGACTTTAGAGCTGGTGCTCTGTCTACTAAGTGGCCTGACTGCCCCTATATATCTGGTCTTAAAGCTCTTGAGTTCCTGCCATGTATCATCAACTACCTGCTAGTTAGGCCTTCCGGACTCCAGGGCCTTTGTTCATACTTTCTTTTAATGTAATTTTTTGCTTTTCTTTTCTTCAGACTGTCCTTTATTTTTGTGTATTTACAATTCCAATTGGTTATCCTGTATTTCTTTGTTGAGGTTTGCCACTTTGGATTCAAGTTTTTCTACTCTGCCAGTAATTTCTTCAAGACATACATTCTGCTTTTATAATTCTTTTTTCTTTTTTTTCAGCTCTTCAGGAACATTCTGTTGTGGTTCCATGCTCTCTTCAGAATCCACAAGGTCCTCTGCCTCATCAAGAATTAATTCATTTTCCTTTGTCTTACAGTATTTATTTATAGATGTCTAGACTCTTTGATCTGTAGACTATATTCCCTTCTGTTATAAGTAGCTTGCTTTTGAGTTTATCTGCCTTAACTCAAGGTCTTTAATTGATTTTTCTTCCTCCTCCAATCTTTGGTAATTTTAGCTTTTTTTTCTTTTATTCCTCAATATTTTATCCTATTTATCAGTTTCAGATTCTTTCTCCTTTGAAGTTTCCCTGGGCTGTGTCAGTTTCTTATGCTAGAAAATTCACATTTCAGGATCTTGGTATCTGCTCCAGGTTCTTTCTGGGAAGACAGAACTTGTTTTAACTGAGGCAGGTTTGGCACAAATATTGGCATCCTGGTCCGGTTTCCTGTTATCCTCAATTTCGTGCCTTTTGTTTTCTGTGTCACAGTAGGGAAAGGGAGGCAGAGTAAAGAGTTCAGTTCTGTTGCTGCCCTTGTCTTGAACAGCCCTGCCAGATCATTACACCAAGTGGGCTGGGGGGAGGCTTCTAAGACAGTACGTTAGGAATTAGGGAAATAATCTTCTTTGCTATTAGTTCATAGGATCTATAATCTCACTAGTATAAATTAATAGGAAAAAATGATGAGTTCTTATGGCTATACTCTGAAAGACTACCTCCCTGTTAGGCAAATAATTATTTTCAAAAGCTTCATCTTCAAAATCTGAAGGTAACATAATTTATTGGAAAGAAGAGTGGATTAATGGGCTGATTCCAGACTTGACTCTGCAAGTGACTCAATTTCTGGCTTTTGAAAGTCATCTCATCTTTCTGGACCCCAGTTTTCTCATTTATAAAAGCAAAAAGTTGAATAAGATGATCTTTTAGCTCTATTTCCTGGGAGTTTCCCTTAAGTAATAAAGTATTTTTCATTTCCTTCATTAATCTGGTGATATATTACTTGGTACTGACTAAAATGGTATGTTACTATGAGTGAAGAATTTGTAAAGGGCAGCTAGATATGGTAGTGAATAGAGCTGGGCCTGGAGTCAGATAGACCACTCCTGAGTTCAAATCTGGACTCAGATACTTACTAGTTGAGTCACTCACCTCTGTTTGCCTTAGTTCCTCATCTGTAAAAATGTACTAGAGAAGGAAATGGCAAACCACTTGTGTATTAGCAAGGAAACCTCAAGTGGGGTCATGAAGAGTTAAATACAGCTGAAACCACTGAACAGCAACAAAGAATTTCCAAATAAAGAGCTCTGTAGAAGTCTCATGGCATTTTTTTTTCCTGTAGTTTTTCCCTTTTCTTCTGTTCTTTCATAACATGACTAATATGGAAGTATGTTTAACATAACACTAAGTTAGGATTGCTTGCCATCAGAGGGAGAAAAAAATTTGGAACTGAAAATCTTATAAAAAATGAATGTTGAAAACTATAACTGGAAAAATAAAATACTATTTACAAAAAAAAGTCACATAGCTTGTAGGATGAGAGGCAGTTTGTATGGCAAATTGTATAACACTCCCCTTACCTATCAACTCTCATCAGTATTAGGGGATGTTGTTTATTTTCTAGAATTCAGGTGAATTTTTTACAATTAAAGTGGATTTAAATGATCATATTTTCAGTATGTACCTTCCTTATCTCTTTCCAAAAGAAACATCTGGACCTACAGTCTAGAAGACTTGAGTTCATTTCTAGCCTAAGATGCCTGTTACGTGACACTGGGAAAGTCCCTTAACCTCTGCTTCTATTAAGATCATAATAGTATCTACCTCTCAGAGTCATTGTGATGATAGACTGAGATATTTATAAAACACTGAAAACTTTGCTATGCCATATAAATGTTAACTATTGTTATTTTCCTATATAACAAAGAATTAAAAGAAAAAAACAGTTAAACAAGGCTAACCAATATAATTTTAAAAGTCTCTCTATGCTTTATTTAGTCATGAATCCTCCCCCTTTCCATTTTTCTGGATTGGGGAAGAATTCAAAACCAGAGGAGAGAGAGGATCACAGAAGATAACATGAATAATTTGGATCATATGAAACTAAAAAGGTTTTGCACAAAGCCAGTGCACCTATAATGAAAATGGAAGCAGGTTACTGGGGAAAAAATCTTTGCAGCAGATTTCTTTGATAAAGTTCTTATTTCCAAGATATAAAGGGAAATGATTCATATTAAAAATAATAAAATTAATAAGTGGTTAAAGCATATGAATAGGCAGTTTTCAGAGGAAAAATAGACATATAAAAATGTTATGATGAAATAGGATTTATACCTTGGATGCAGGGATGGTTTACTTAAAGACAACAATTAACATAATTTATTACATCAATAATAAAATGCTTAAAAATCATATTATATCAATAGATAAGGGCAATTGATATATGGCCAAAAGCTACGAACAGGCAGTTTTCCAATGATGAAGTCAAAACAATTGAGGAAGTCATATATTTAAAATGCTCTAAATCTTTATTGATTAGTGAAATGCAGATCAAAATAGCCTTGTGATATCATTTTATACCTCCCCAATTAGCAAAAATGATAGGAAAGGAAAGTGACAAATGTTGGAGAGGATGTGGAAAAATTGGAACACTAATTCATGGTTGGTGAAATTGTGAAATGATCTAACCATTTTGTAGAGTAATTTGGAATTTGGAATAATGCCCAAGCTACCTATATATCCTTTGACCCAGCAATACCACTACTTGGTCTATTTCTAAAGATAATTAGGGGAAAAGGAAAAGAGCCTATATGTTCTAAAATGTTTATAGCAGCTCTCTTTGTGGTGACAAAGAATTGGAAGTTGCAGGGATGTCCATTAATTGGGGAATGACTGAACAAATTGTGGTATATGATTGTGATAGAATACTACTATGCTATAAGAAATGATGAGTTCATTGATTTTAGAAAAACGTGACTTTCATGAAATAATGAAAAGCAAGATGAGCACAACCAAGAGAACATTGTATAAAGTAACAGTATCATTGTTTTAAGAACAGCTTTGAACAAATAAGTTCTTTTGTCCTTTATGCGTAGCCAAATTGACTATAAAGGACATATGAAGAAAGATATTATCTGCATTCAGAGATCTAATAAATACAAGTATGTATAGAATAATTTTAAATGTACATGTCTATTTCTGTCTCATAGTAGCCAGCTCTTGGGCAGGAGTGGGGGGAGGGAATGAAAAAGAGAAATTTTCATGATAATTTTGTTGTATATTTGAAAGGAAAAGAAAGTTGTGCACAGTAGATTTGCAGTTTCATGTGCAATCATCTTTTTTATAGTACTATGTTATAGAACTGCTTGTTTCATTCTACAAATTAAGAACAAAATAAGATTTTTAGAAATTAAAAAGAAAAACTGTTTGAAATTAAATAAATGAAAACAACATTACCTCATACTCATCAGATTAGGAAATTTGACCAAAAAAAAGAATTGACTAATGCTGGGGGGATTTCAGGAAAAAAGGTAGAGCTGAGAAATATTCCAGTCATTCAAGAAAGCAATTTGGAACCAGTTAATCAGTTATGCATACCCTTTGGTTCAAATATATGACACCTATGTCTGTACCCCCAAAGAGATCAAAGAAGGAGAACAGGGCAAACAGGCAAAAAATTTTACATTACCTCTTTTGAGACTGTCAAAGAACTGGAAAACTTAGAGGGTTCCCATCAAGTAGGAAATGGCTGCATAAATTATGCATAAGTAAACTGTATGAATGTAATACAATACCATTGTGTTGTAGCAAATGATAACAAGGACAATTTCAGTTACATAGAATTATATGAAGTGAGACAAATGTTGTCAGTAGAATTAGCAGAACGATTTATATGATAACAACGTTGTAAAACAAACAACTTGGAAAGCTTTAAGAACTCTGATCAATATCATGAACTATCACAATTCTAGGTAATTGATCATGGAGCATGCTACTCACCTCCTGACAGAGAGGTGATGTGGATTAAGGCATATCCTTAGGACATGGCCAGCATGGAAATTTGTTTTATTGTAGTCGAAAGCAAACATCTTATTTTTCTTTGATATGACTAATGGTAGGGGTGGACGAGAAGAAATGAGAAGGGAGGTGGTTGGTTTTTGTTGTTTTTAACTGAAAAAAGTTAGAAAGAAAAGAAAAAGTCTAGGCCTCCATCATTGTAAAGAAGTGAGAACAGGAACCTTCTCTTATTTCTTCTTTAGGTCATACTTGATCATTAAAATTGGAAATATTTCATTTCGATTTTTTTCACACTAATTTTTTCCATTTGTGCTATTTGTATATATTGTATTCATGACACTACTTCACTTTGAATCAGTCTTCATCTAGTCTTCTCATTATCAATCATATTTATACCTTACAGTAATATTACATTCCCCAATCAATGGCCATCCCCTTTTGTTTCCAGATCTTTGATACAACAAAAGGTACTACTATAAATATATTGGAATTTATGACTCTTTTCTTTTTGTCATTGATCTCCTTAGAGTATATGCCCAGTAATGGAATCTGTGGATCACAGATTTTGACTATTTCATTCACTTTCTTGACATCATTTCAAATTCTTTTTCAGAATTTTTGGACCAATTCAAAGTTCCACCAAGAAGAATTTGTCCAACTATCTAGAATCCCTCTAATATGGCTTATTTCTATCTTTTTCACCCTTTGTAAATTTGCTGAGGTAAAACCTCAGAGGAAATGAATATTGTTAATTATGGAAGTATAAACATCATTTATTGAATTTGGTAATAGTTCTTCAGTATTTACAGTTGTACAGAACTCCTTATATGCATACCCCAAACAGACTGAATTGCTTTAAAATATTTTGTTGTGAAGACCTGATGATTTTATTTTCTTCATAGTGAATTAAGTGCCAAATCCAAAGAGTTACAAATGCATATTTTAGAAGATGGGAAGTTCACAAATAGTAAGTATTTTCAACTTACTTTGGTGGAATTATTTTCAACTAGTTTAGCACCCAGGATCCCACATACTTTTAGGAAACTGATGTACAAAATGAAAGTATATAGAGAGAAATAGTTTAAACCCTTTCCTAAAGTCAAGGCCAAAAGAAGTGTATGTGCTCAATATTCATAGTGCTTAGGTAATACCATTAAAATCTTAGCTTTGTGATGTGGGAAATTTTTATTCAAAAAATTAATCTTTGGTTTATTCAGAGTAGCTGAAATTTTCACTGAAAGTAACAATTCATGGAAGTGTTAACAGATTTTTTTTTAACATATTGAACTTGACTTTAGTTAACAAAGTTTTGAATGCAAGCTTTATACTCAGTACTGATTTAATATAAATAATGTTTAGCTTTGCAAAAGAGAGACAGCTTTTTTTAAACTAATCTTAACACTTTGGGCAGCCTCTTTCACTGGCACCATAGTGAAGCAATTGTCCACCTTGAGTTTGTTTAGGTTAAAAGAGTAAGAATAGATTATATTTTTCCATTTTTATTGTTTCTTTTTTCTGAGCTTTATTAGGTAGACCTAAAATAATTGTTCTTGTACCCTCTACATAGGTTTATTTACATCAGCTTTTTTTCTTAGTCATTTTGGTGCATGTTTTAATAGCAGCCTTCAAGATCCCTTTAACTTGAATATGATATGAACTTTCTTTGTTTATATTAATTTTCCACGTATTTGAAGTTTGATGTCATTTGACCTATACCTATGATTTCATCAGTGTAGAAAATTCTTTCTACAAGTCAACAGTTGTTCCATAACTTGAGTCTTGGATGGTTAACTGGGCTGAGAGGTTGTGATTTGCCCTGTCACATAGATAGTATGTGCAAGAGTCAGAGATTAAAGCCAGTTCTTTCTCTGTTTTGATACACTACCTTTTCTATTTTATTTTAGGTCTATTTTTTGCTTTGGCAGCTGTTCCTATAGATGTATTCAAGAAAAAGCCTTCTGGACAACAGTGCTTTGTTCTGAACAGTGGGTACAGCTGTGATCATATTGCTTTGGGATCTATCACTGCAGAGGTTTGACATTCTTGTCATTTATCAATATCAAATCTTCATTCTTATTATCTTAGAATAAATTATGTAAGAGTACACATTTATTTACTTAAAAACTGACTTTTATCTACACTTTAAAACTGGCAAAGTGCTTGACATATGTTCTTTTTTAAGCATTATAATAACCCTGTGAAGTAGATCTAATTGATGGTATTTTCTCCATTTTCTGATGAGGAAACAGGTTCAGAGACATTAATTTACTTTGCCATTGTTACATGCCTTGCTTAGGATTTAGTATAAATTTAGTGTTAACCCAATCTATCTAGGTGATTCAGAGTCAGAAATGGAACAAAATTGGACACTCCCATTTGATGGTTAACAAGAGGTAATTTATTTAACTATAAGATAGAAAAAGATACTTACCAAGATACAACTTTGATTTAATTCTGTACAGAATCCCTGCCTCTGCATGTGCTTGCCAAGGGAGTGCAATGATGTCAGGAGAGGAGCTCTTCATTCCCTGTATGCTGGCTTTTGTATTTAAGTCATTAGGAAGCTGTCTTAGAGATTCAAGCCTTAGACCCTGGCATCAGTAAAGTATTATGTGTTTATATATGTGTGCGTGTATGTATATGTATACAGGTGTATGTATGCATGCATATACATGTATATACACATATATGTATGAATATATACTTATATAAAATTTTTTCATCAGGTTATCCATTCTCCAATTTATGGACAGATTCCCATTCTTTGCCAAAAAGAGCTACAAGTAGTTTTGAACTACTTAGAGTTTGTTTACTTAGACCTGATTTTTCCCTTAATCTACTCAAATCCTTCCCTCTTTTCACCCTTTCCCTCCTATTTCCCTGTTGAGTGAATATATTTTTGTATCTCTGTGTGTGTTTGACTAGTTTATATGATTCAGATGTCATCCCCTGTCCTTGTTTATATAGATATCTATTCTTGTGTCCCAATGATGTAAGATTATTTTTCCTTAACCTTACTTTCCCTTTCCCCACCCCAAAAGTATTCCTCTTTTTTCTTTCCATTATTTTCATAAGATCAAGACATAACAGAACCCTTCCCAGGCCTTGTCTAGTTGGAATACATCTTTCAACTTTGATGATAGGGTTCAGAGGAAACACCTGTATTATTTCCCCTATTTATCCTTGTTAGAAGTTTATCCTTGTTTAATCCTTTATCATTGTTCATTCATATTTACCTTTTTACAAGTCTCTTCATTCCTGTATTTGAACCTCAAATACAACTCCAGTGTTTTCATCAGGAATGCTTGGATGTTCTTTATTTCACTAAAAGTTCAGCTTTCCTTGTTATCATACTCAGTTTTGCTGTGGAAGTTATTCTTGACTATAAGCTTATAACCTTTGCCTTCAGGAATATCATGTTTCATGCTCTCTGCTCTTTTATAGTGGTGGTTACTACATCATGTGTGATTTTGACTGTCTTCGCAGTTCTTGAACTTTTTTCTTTCTGACTGCTTGCAGTAATTTTTCTTTGGCCTCAAAGCTTTGAGTTTTGTCTATGATGTTCCTGGGAGGTTTTGTTTGTGTTTGTATTTTTGTTTGTTTTTCCAGTAAATGACTGATGGATTCTTTCTATTTTGACTTTGCCCTCTAGATCTAAAAGATTTGGGCAATCTTTTAAGATTTCTTGAAATATGATATCTGGGAGCTTTTTTTGGTCATGGTGCTCAGGGAGTGCAATGAGTCTTGATTTTTTTCTTTTTGATTTGTTTTCCAGATCAGTTGATTTTGCTATGATATAATTTATCTTTCCTTCTACTTTTTTAGCCTTTTGACTTTATTTTAATGTTTCTTGTTCCTCATGAAGTCATTAGCTTCCATTTGATTCATTCTAATTTTCAGTCTGTTTGTTGCTTGGGCAAGGTTTGGGCAATTCTTTCTACACATCCCTAATTTCTTTTCCACTTTTTTTCTTAAGCACATTTGTTTCATTTATTTTTTAAAAATTACCTTTTTAAAAAACAAAACTCTTAATTCATCTCCTCCAGGAATTCTGGTTGAGTTTGTGCCCAACCTGGTTTTTCTCTGAGGCATTTCTTGCATATGTTTTGGAAGCATTCTCATCTATATGTGTCTTGAGCATCCGTGCCACCGGAATCACTAATTATGTGGGGTTCTTATTTTGTTTGTTCATTATTTTGGCCTAATTCTTGATATTAAAGCTCACTTCTGGAGGCATGATCTGGTGACTAGTCACTGCTTTCTTGAGGTGTCACATACAGTTTGGAGATGTGCAAAATTTTGGAGATGTGCAAAATTTTAGTGCTTCCAAAGTGGTCTGATGTAGGGTAAAGTTTGATTGCTCGCCCACCCTGGGCTGAGTTCTGCAAGTTCCTGGCCTGGGTTTGGGACTTCTTCCATATTCCACTCCAGCTGGAATGTTCTGTTGGTTCAATGTGGCAGAACTGTGGTCACTGCCACTCTGCTTTGGTCTGGGTTTCCTGTCTTGGTTATACCTTTGCAGGCTGGGCTAGATGCTGAAAGTAAGACCTCCCTCTGAGCCTAGAGTCTGAGCTATACCACTGCCACTTCTAAACTTCTTTTCTTCATACATAGACCAAGTCCCCACCCTCCCACCCTCACCTGAGGACAATCCCCTGTGCAAATCTCTTCACAGCCCCGGATCTGTAACCATGTACTGAATAGTAAGTGACAAGGCTTCCAGTTTATATCTGTTTCCATCATAGTCTCTGATGTATGTCTGAGGGTATCCTGGTATGGGTTTAGGACCTCCTATCGCTCTGTTGCTCAGCCTCTCTTTGAGCGTTAGAGCTCCCTTAATGACATGCTCCTGGTTCAGTCCTTCTTCAGTGTCAGAAGACTTAGGGCAATCTGGGCTGGACAAATGACTGAATTTTTCTAGATTTCTCCATGAGAACCGTACCTGATGCATTTTCTAGATCAGTTTGGAGAGCTTACCACACTGCTTCTTACCATTCTGCCATCCTGACTCCATCTTACTAATTGTCTTGAGAAGCTTCAATACCTATTAAGGAAAGAAAGTAGTTGTCTTTAATGGGGGGCAGGGCCTTAGGAAAAAGTATTTTTGTAAGATATTTTGTCCTGTCACACATATAAATATTTCAATTGTCTATTGAACAGCAAAATAATTTTTTTTTTTGCTATTCTATATCATTTGGCCATCTCTACTGTTTTACATTTTTTTTTCTTTCCTACACCAAGTTCAGTTTCCAGCCTTGAAAGTATACTAATCAATCAAGTTTGGTGTCATTTTATTCTCTATCTGTAGTATATTATGTCATCTGTATAAATTGAGTGAAAGGAGTTACTGATAGCATTTTAAATATATATGTATATATATATATAGTCACTATATAATGAAGTATATATATCTATATCTATATCTATATATATATATATATATATATATATATATATGTAGTCATTTAGATTCATTTTAAATAATCAGTGAAAACCACCTGAAACTAATTAAAACTTTATTTTTGCCATTGCCTCTTAAAGAAATTTAAATGGTTACAAGAAGCATTTCTACAGAACTACCTCCTCAGAAGTTTCAGATAAAGAAATAAATATATCTGTTAACATATTTTTATATTATGAATTTATCAGTTATGATAATTAGCTTGTTTTAAACCTTTAGATCCACATAGTTGATGACTCTGCTGGCTTTAGGGAGTTTACTTTAGACCACTATAAATTTATAAATAAATTCATAAATAAATTTATAATTTATGTATATTTATGTATGTTATACATTCAGTCACAAATCTGTTTCTTAGATACCCCTTCATCCAGGGGTGAAGATCTTCAAAGATCTTCAAAGGCATGAATGAGCCTTCACCCAGTGTCTTTAATTGAGGTTCACACCTAACTCCCAGGAAATTTATGGTTCAATCATGATATCCTTTTGTGAGGAGCCAAGCTGGCAGAGTAAAGGCAGCTTTTTAGCTGAGCTTGCCCAACATTTCCCTTTAAACAATTTTAAAATAACATATCAAGTCTAATTCTTAAACTGTGAGGTGAGATATTTTTCCTCCCAGTACAACTTGGAAGGTCAAAAGGAGAGAGGTCTCTGGTACCATGACAGGGGCTGATTAGGAGCACAGTATGGCAACAATACCAGCTCTGAGTCTTGGAGGTGGCAGAGGCAGGCACATCTGTATATCTGGTCTAATACAGAAGACTTCTATGGTAGCACTGGGCACCATTTGGCAGCTCCATTACACATTATCCAATTCTGAGTCACAGTTGCAGGATAGAGAGCAGCTGTAGTTATCAGAGAACAGGGACTCTAATTGGGTAAGGACCAGAGTGCAGACTAAGAAAACAGTTACCATACCTCTCCCCAGATCACACCACCTTGGAAGCACTGAAAACTTACAGACCCACAGAAATTGCTGTGAAAACAACAGAGCAAAAAAAATCTTAAGTTTGGGACAATCATTCCCAACCCCACCCCCAAGAGACCAGAGCCCAACTTTAACATGAAATCCAAAGAAAAGAAATCATTTGAAAAATGGTAAAACAACAAAAAAAGAAACTCTCTACTGAAAATTTCTGTGGTGACAGGGAAGCTTAAGGAAAAACTCAGGATAAAATAAAGCAAATAAACAAATTATATTTAATAAATATAATTTGTTTAATAAATTATCTATTTGTTAAATAATTACTATTATCAATAATTATTAAGTAATCATTTATAATTATTAAATATCATAATTATATATTATATTGTTATGTGATATATAAAATATGTAGTAATTATTATTGATTAAATAAAATATTAATAAATGTAATTTATTTAATAAATAAAATAAAGCAAAGAAAAATGCAATTTGGATCCAAATTCATCCAAAATTCCTGGAAGAGTTAAAGAAAGAGATTTTTAAAAGCACCAAAAAAATTAATTTAAAAACCAAGGAATAGCTATAGAGGAAAAATTAGGAAAAGAAATGAAAGCAATGCAAGAAAATTATGAAAGAAGAATTAATAGCTTAGTCAAAAAGACTGAAATATACTGGAAAAAAAAGAGTTTCTTAAAAAAAACAGAATTGGCCAACTAGTAAAAGAGGTACAAAACTTCACTAAAAAAAAGACTTCTTAAGAATTAGAATTGGTCAAGTGGAAGCAATTACTCCATAAGATATCAAGAACAACAAAATAAGGTCAAAAGAATGAAAAAGAAGAAGAAAATATGAAATAGTAAAACAGACGTTTGAGGAGGAACAGGTTAAAAAAAGAGAGGAAAGGATAAACAGAAGAGAATGGGATGCAGGCAAGTACACAATTAGAAATCATAACTGTGAATGGGATGAACTCATCTATAAAATAGAACCAGATAAAAAAAAAAGGGGTTAGATACAGAATCTAACAATATGTTATTTATTAGAAACACACTTGAAATAGAAAAACAAACAATTAAAATAATATGCTGGAAAAGAATTTACTAATGCTTCAGTTGAAGTAAAAAAAGAAGAAATAGCAATCATAATCTCAGACAACATAAAAGCACAAATAGACAGTGAAAGATATAATCAAGGAAACTACATTTCACTGAAAGGTACCAAAGACAATGAAATGATAACAATATTAAATATGTGCACCAAATGACATAGCATCCAAATTCTTAAAGGAAAAATTAAAAGAATTACAGGAAGAATTAAATAGTAAAACTATACTAGAACCTCAATTTACCCCTATTGGAACTGGATAACTGTAAACATAAAATAAATAAGAAAGAAGTTAAGAAGATGAATTTTAGGAAAGTTAGATATGGTAGACCTCTGGAAAAAATTAATTAGGAATAGAAAGAGTATATCTTTTTCTCTGCTTTACTTGACTCCTTCACAAAAACTGACCATGTATTACAGCATAAAAATAAAAAAAATGCAGAAATAGTGAGTATACCCAGTTCAGATCATAATGCAATAAAAATTATATTCAATAAAAGTCCATGAAAAGATTAGATTAAAAATTAATTGGAAACTAATCTAATCCTAAAGAATGAGTCAGTCAAAAAACAAATCATAGAAACAATTAGTAATTTCATGATAGAGAATGACAACAATGAGACAGCACCCCAAAACATCCTAAGCAGGACTTAGGGAAAATGTTATACCTCTCAACACTTATAGCAATAAAAGAAAGAAAGAGCAAATCAATGCAGCTAAAGACCCTAGAAAAAGAATCATTAAAAATTCTCAATTAAATACCAAAATAAAAATCTGGAAAAGCAAAATAGAGATTAATAAAATTGCAATAAAAAAACAAAAACAAAACTATTGAACTAACAAAACTGGGAGCTGGTTTTATGGGGAAAAAAACTACAGTAAATAGATAAATCATTGATTAACTTGATTAGAAAAAAGAAAACTAAATTACCAGCATTAAAAATTTTAAAAATAAAAAAGCCATCAATGAAGGTGAGATTAAAGCTATTATTAGCATATATTTTGCCCAATGATATGCCAATAAAACTGACAATCTAAGTGAAATGGACAAATATTTAGAAAGATATAAACCATTCAAATTAACAGGAGAAGAATTAGAATACTTAAATAACTCTACTTTAGGGGAAAAAAATTAAGCCATAAATGAGAACCAGATGGATTTATGAGAAAATTCTACCAAACATTTAAAAAACAATTCCAATATTATATAAATTATTTGAAAAAATAGTGAAA
>CM053771.1:342811391-342839157 GCA_028658325.1 Potorous gilbertii
TATCTGTACTGGGGAAAAATTAGAAGTGTTTCCAGTAAGATCAGAGATGAAGCAAGGATGTCCATTAACATCATAATTATTAATATTATGTTAGAAATGCTAGTTATAGCATTCAGGCAAGAAAAAGACATTGAAGGAATAAGAATAGGCAATGAGGAAACAAAACTATAGCTTTTTCAAAAGATGTGATTTTATTCTTAATTAAAAAGCTACTCAAATGGTTAACAACTTTCTCAGTTACAAGATATAAAAGAAATCCACATGAATCAATTAATATTTCTCTATATTGCCAACAAAACCCAAAAGGAAGAGATAAAAAGAGGAATTACATTTAAAATAACTGCAGACATTATAAAATACTTGGGAGTCCCCTTGCTAAAATACACATTGGAACTAGATCCACACAACAAAACACTTTTCACACAAGTAAAGACAGATCTAAACAACTGTAAAATATTAATGCTCATGGGTAGGATGAGCCAATATAATAAAATTGACATTACTACCTAAATAATTTGCTTATTCAGTGCCATGCCAATCAAACTACCAAAGAACTGTTTTATGGGGGTTAGAAAAAAATTCATCTGGAAGAACAAAAATTTAAGAATAGTAAAGGAATCAATTTTTTTAAAAAAAGTAATTCCAGATCTCAATGTATACTACAAAGCAGAAATCATCAAATAATCTGGTACTGGATATACAATAGAACGGTTGATTACTGGAAAAGATTAAGTACATAATATATAAACATAAATGGCCATAGTAATCTAGTATTTGATAAACCTAAAGATCCAAGCTTTGGGGGCAAAAGTTTATTATTCAATAAAAACTGCTGTGAAAAGTGGAAAGCATTCTGTTTGAAAAGGTCACGACCAAACAAAAGGATTACAGGAAGTAAAATGGATAGTTTTGATTACATTAGGAAGAAGTATTTTTACCTAAGAAAAGTTTAGTGGGATGATGGTGTCACCTGTACAAAAAAAGAAATGTGACTCTGGAAGGAAAGTTTCGATGGAATTAAACGGTAACACTGTGCATATTTTTTTGGAGGAAGGGAAGAGTTACATATTTTCTCTTTCTCCCTCCAGCCCTTTACACATTTGTTTGAAGAGGCAAACAATATATTAATTAAGCATGTGAGGTCATGCAAAATGTTGTTTCAAAATCAGTCATGTTATCCTGCCCTTCTTACCTCCCCACCTCAAAAAAATAAAAAAAGAAAGCAAGAAAAATAAAGAATGTGAAAAAAGCATGCTTTAACCCATACTTGCAGTTAATCAGTTTTCTCTCTGGAGGTGGATAGTATTTTTCACTGAGTCCTTTGGAATTGTCTTATATCATTTAGTCTTTCACAGTTGTTTATTGTTACAATATTCTTGTTACTATGTACAATGTTCTCCTGGTTCTGCTCACTTCACTTTGCATCAGTTCAGGTAAGCCTTCTCAGGTTCTTCTGAAACCACCTTACTCATCATTTCTTATAGCACCATAGTATTTCATCACATTTATATATTACAACTTGTTCAGTCATTCCCTAGTTAATGAGCATCCTATAAATTTCCACTTCTTTGCCACCACGAAAAGAACTGCTATATTTTTGTATATATAGGTCCTTTTCTTTTAACTTTGATCTCTTTGGATATAGACTTAGTAGTGGTATCGCTGAGTCAAAAGGTATATACAATTTTATAGCCTTTTGGGCATAGTTCCAAATTATTCTCCATAATAGTTAGGCTAGTTCACAACTCTGATAATAGTACATTAATGTACCTATTTTTTCATATTCTGTCCAGCATTTGTCATTTTCCTTTTCTATCATGTTAACTAATCTAGTAGTGGTGGTACTTCAGTTTGATTAGCATTTCTCCAATCAATAGTGATGCATCTTCTTTTTTAAAAGAAGCCCATTTTGATGGGAGTAAGGGATGGGGGGAGATATCAGTATGAATCACTGAAACTTTCAGGTGTATAAAAATTTTAACAGCTACAATGTTGATCCCAACATTATTCTTGAGGTCCCTTGGGTAGCTTTATCTTTGGATGTGATTCATCCTGGAGCTATCCCAGGCATGATGACTTTAGAGATTCAAAGGACCTCTGGAAGGCAAAATAGATATGAGTTGGTCATTGAACTGACCTAGTGCCAAATAACATTACCATACTAGGAATCAAGGGACTTGAATTCATGACTCTCAAAATTAGAAGAATCCACAGAGATTTATAGAACCCAATGCATGTGTGAGCATAAATCCAATTCTAAAAGACTCACAATAATTCTTTATCTGGTTTCTGCTTGAAGTAATGGGGAACTTGTTGCTTCCCATTTCATTTTGGGGGTACTACAGATCACTTGAAATAAAAATTCTAGGTAAATAATAACTGTGTGACATATGGGCAAATCACTGAATATTTTCAGCTTCCTTTACTTCTTTTTAAAAATGTTGCTACTACCATCCTGAAAACAGTGAACTAAATTGAATCACCTTTTCATGTGTTTTAAAAATTTAATTTTAGGTATTTTTCTCTCTTTGGGTTTTGCTATATCCTCCAGGAGAGAGACCTTTTCCAGCTCAATGGTTTCCATTTACCCTAAGCTCAACCCCTTAATATATCCTTTTCTATTTCTTATCTTCTCTATTTGACTATTGTCACCACAAAAAAGTTTTCAATAGTTCTTAAATGGAAAAAAAGTGGTCATTACTTCAGTGGTACTTAAGTGTTTTAGTATTTAATCATCATTTATTTTATTTAGAAGAGTGGGAAAACTTAAAAATTTCTTTTCTAGTTCTTTTATATAGAACCAAATGAACCAAAATCATGGAAAATTCCTCCTCCTGTTCCTTCTGCAAAGATAGAAAAAGACCAAACTGTGATGCCCTGTGGGAGTACTAGTGGTGCCCTGATGGTCACTTCTACAACTTCCATGAAAACAAATCCTGGACTGGATGTGGATAGATTTCCTGCATTGAATTCTGGTGAGAAAAATTAAAATTTGTGCCTCCTCTCTCAAGTTTTGAAGTTATCATTTCAATATTTCTTCTAAGACCTAGGTTCTGATCCTACCTCCTTCATTTTTTACTTTTTTAAAGGAAGTTTCTTCACCAGAGTTAGGGCTAGAAATCCTATACTAATGAAACACAAATCTATTCCAATGCTGATCCTTAGGCAAGGCATAGGGTGAGATGAGAGAGGGTATAAGGAGGTATGATAAAAATTTAACAAGTGAAATTTAATCTGTTAAATTAATCTATTAAATCAATTTCTTTCATGTAAGGAAAACCTGGGCCAGTAGTATACATCTATACTTGGGCATAGTGGGTATTTCCAAACCCAACCAGTAATCCTTAAAACACAGTTATTCTCAATTTTATTGACTCTAATATTTCTTACTTGAATATATAGCAGAAATCTATGCGGAAGAATTAAGTATGTCAGAAAGAACATCCTATATTGTACAAGAATCTTAAATACAAACAAAGAATTCTAGATATAATTAAAATGCTTCAAACTATTGTTAAGTTTTTTAATATATTCTGTTTTTACCATCCCCACTTTTTTACTATGGTCAAACTGAGAGTAAACAAAAGTAATCATTTATAAAGAGATAACATTAAAAAGTTCTTGAGGTCCAACCTTTGCCTTCATTAGTTATATAAATTTTTAATTGACATTAGCAGATAGCTTTAGTTAAGTGTAACTGCTGATTGGAATATTCACTTGATTGTCATTTATAATGTAGATATTTTCTTAGCAGATCTTTCTGTGAAAAATCCTATCAAAGTCCAAGTCATTGAAAAGGATATCTTGGTCCAAGCAATTCCTTGCCACAGTACTTTCTCCTCTTCAAACACAGGTAATGTCTCTGAGGTTCTTTTCTCATGACTTTGGTTGATTTTTTTCCTTATCCAACTGTTCTTCCCTACTAAGTAATAGCATATTGGGAGTAGGGGTGGAGATGGGGATTTGTGATAGAGAATAAGAGAATTAGTCTAGTTGGATGAAAAAGATAGGCTTGGTAGTATGGCTTGTTACTTGGCTCAGATGTGGAAAGCTAGAATGTGATCATGTGGAAACATGACCAAATTTTTTTCAAATGCCATATGGCTCTTTAAAGTATCACAAAAGATGAGGAAAAAATGGATGGATTGCAGTCTCTTATGTAGAGTATCTGCTATACCCATATATGTTATATGATGGATTAATTATTCATTCAAGTGTTGTTAAAGAACCATGTTAATGACTAGTTTTTGGTGTTGTTGATAAGATCAGAAGTTTTTAAAAGTATTACTATATATATTTTTCATTTCATGTTATTAGCAAATTTAACTGTTGTAAATTTTATTTATGACAATTCTGTATCTTACCATGGAAATGTTTTAATATCTCTTATAAGGGGAAATAAGTACTTTCACTTTAACTTTACAATGGGAACTTTCATTATGCTTTCAAATGAACAAAATTTCAAAAGATTCAGGATCCTGATGAAACTAACACTCTCTTATCCTATATAGAATTGTCGGGGTTGAATGATTCTGATCCAGTTGTAGAAGCTGCCATTCAACAACTAAGTCATTCTTCAAAGTTGAAATTCAAGTCACCAAAAAAGACGAGTACTATTATCATAGAAGGAGAGTCCAAGGTAAAATTATAAAGACCATCTATATTTATTGGTATGTGTGTTCTGTTTGTCCTTTTGCCATGCATATATATGCTTTGCATTCTGTTAACATCCCTATGACTATTATCGCTTTTATATACGTTTTACTAAATTATAATGACAATTAGATTGACTTAGCTTTTATGATAGAATTCATTTCAGTTCACCAAACATTTATTAAGCCCTTATGTTTTAGGCACTAGATGAAAATAAAAATTATCTAGTTTCTTCCCTCAAGGTGTTTAGATTCGACTGAGGCAGTGGGTAGATAGAATATTTCACAGTATAAGTATAGGGAGTGAAAGAGATAAGACTTGGTTAGACAATTTGCTCTAGCAATGTTAGGAGAGCCTTGAAAGAAGATAAGGATATTGAAAGACAGAAGATGGAAAAGGCCATTCCAGGCATGAAGATGAATGACCTGTGGTAGATACGTGTGGGCAAGAGAGGACATGTCAGACACCGGCATGGTTAGCAGTCCACTCTGGCTAAAGCATAGAGTCCATAAAGGAAATGTAAAGTGAGGAAAGGCAGATGATAGCGAGATTGTGATGGTTCTAAAATGCCAGGTCAGAAATTTGTTTTTTTTTTTCCTAGAATCAATAGGAAACCACTGATTGCTTCTGAGCATGAAGATGATATGATCAGATTTGTTCAATGAAAAAATCATTTGGTAGTTGTGTGAAGTATGGATTATGGAAGGGTGAGCCAATAGTCCAGTTAATGAGGGAATGAACTGTTGGTGATGATGTAGGTGAAACAACACAGTGACCATGTCAAGACCTAGAAAATTCTACTTACCTTCTACTTCCCTACATTCCACATACCTGTGGTAGCTGCTCCTGTCTAATGATGCTGGGTCTGGATCCATTCCCCAGCATTTAGCAGACTCTCGCCCTCTCTTCCTTTCCCAATCAAAGTGATACTAAATCCTCAGTTGTTTAAGAGTAAAACAACTGAATTTCCCAACTGAAATTCCTGTTGCATGTTCTTTCATTCAGCTGTCCTGAAACCCTACCCCTTCTGCTATGCTCTCTGGAACTCCTATACCATAAAGGACCAACTTCCTTCTATTCTAGATCTCTAACTCTAATGGACCTGGCTTCTCTCAGATGTCACTTCATCCTTGGCCACCCTTCTGTCTTTTCTATTACTGGTTGTACCTTCTGTCATACATCTTGATGCACTGATCACCATGGAGAGGTAAAGAGGGACAAGATGTTAGACTGCTCTGTATTCCTCGTACAGTGCCCCTAAATTATACCTGCATTCATGATGTGTGATTGTTCTGAAGAGCCTCAGTCCCATATTCTGACTGTCTTCCTTCTAGCAGTGACAATTCCTTCTTTTATTGCTTACATTCTCCCCTTTCCATACCACTTTTCATTTTCTCCCCTTCTTTATTTCTCAGTTTTCTACACATGTCATCAATAGCTGCATTCCTTTTCTACTCCTACTACTGCCTAGGCTGTCTTTTAAAGGTCCTCTTGGGATCCAGATCTATCTATTTATCCTTTTGAGGTGCTTCATTTCTAATTCACTAAAAGGAATTATTTAAATTTCACAAAGATATCAAAAAAGTGACAAAACTTTAACATTTTACCTTATTGCTTCCTTTTCTGTGACTTTCAAAGATCAACTCTTATATTGCAGTGAGGTGGTTCAGTGGATAGAGCTCTTGGCCTAGAGTCAGGAAGATCTGAATTCAAATTCAGCCTTAGACACTTACTGGCTGTGTCACCCTGGACAAGTCACTTAACTTCTTTCTGCCTCATTTTCTCATTTAAAAATAGAATACTAATAGCACCTACTTCCCAGATTTTTTTTAGATCAATTGAGATATAAAAGCTCTTAGCACAAGACCTGCCACAAATGAATAAATTTGTGTTCTCTTCCTTTCCCCTCTACCCTTACATTCATCCCTTAAACAGTTAAACATTAGTTGATGCTTACAAATCAACTGGGATGCATTTGGGCACATATGTCCACAGTGCCAAATTCTGGGCATCTTATCAGTGTAAATTATATGCATATCTTATTATACACATGTCCCAACAGTATACAATTTTAATTATATAATTACATAAGCATAACTGTATATAATCATCAAAACAGAGCATTATAATACCAGTAATTTTATATAACAACACAACATACATAAATAGTATAGCATATGCAAATAGATAAAGAGCAAAATTACATGTAACTGGCAAACATATTTATAGTACACTGATAAAATGTAATTGATATATATCAGTGAACAGTGCAGTTATATGTAAGGCACATCTTACATTAGTGTTGTTATCTGACTACATGTGTGACCACTTTTATAATTTCCTCTGTAACATCTAAGATGGGTTATTTTGGTTAAAATAGATTTAAATAGATCAAATAGATTTTAAATTTTAATTTAATTTAAATCTGATGGATTTAAATAGATCTCAGTATCCTTCACATATTTGGACAGATTGTGAGATCACAGTATACTGAGTTTTCTATCATCAGAGTGTTTGTTCCTGGTTTAAACAATCACTGAATAATTGGCAAGTTGTCTCTTTTGCTTAGGGTTTTCTGAGGTAAATACTCTTCAATTCTTTCTTGCTCCTAAAAAAAGTCCAACTAATTCTCTTATGGACAGTAAGTATTGTGGAAAATTGTTTTTATAGGGTCCCTTTCTATTTCTGGAGCTAATTTTTAAGTAAGTTGCTTCGTCTACATAGTTAAATATGAAGTAAGTTGCTTCGTCTACATAGTTAAATATGAAATAACTTTCCATTAGCCCTCAAGAAGTCACTTAACTGTTAGCTCTGAACCTGTTTCCTCACTATATTTACAATGAAAAGTTGGATTCACTGGGTTCTAATGTCCCTTCTAGCTCTGCGCCTATGATCTTGTGATCCAACTCTCTGCTAACTCGTGTTTACCAAGATCATCAAGATTTCTTAGCAAAACTGTCTCAGTGTCAAAAACTTAAGCATCATAGCACCATTTGTTTTTGTCATTGCTCTTATGAGCTAAAGAAACTTAAGTGATAAACTTCTTTTAGATTCTCTCTCAGCCAAGCAACGATGTGTGACGACTCTACAAGAGAGAAGGGATTTCTGGATCACATAGCTGTCAGTTCCCTTTTGCTACATATGCATTCTACATGTGTGCCTCACTACCTCTGCCCTCAGAATCCATTCTTCTCAAGGAAATTGTGCGTATTGTAAGAAAATATGCCCCAGGCTTTTGGGGAGAATGTTTTGTACCAACTGTTTTTACTATCATATTTTAATAAATGCCTAATTTCAAAAGCTAATTGTCTACTTGTTGACTATCAATGGGAAATACTCTGCTGGAGCCTTGTGAGCTATGCTAGTAATAGTAGCCATCTACATCCTTAGAACGTGAAGTAGTAGTCACTACCCCTCCCTGCAAGTCCAAATGCATGAGGGGAAAGGGAAGGATAGCTCTAAGGAGATGCTGCAGCATCATCACAGCATCCAACAGCCCATGAGTCCCCTGTAGTTGTAGTATTGAAAAGGAATGGAAGATTAAAACTTAGCTGTTATTGTTACACATGTGTGTCAGTTGCAGAAGAAACCAAGTAGACAGGTGAATGATGCTAACTCATACTGTTCCCCTGCTCCTGTTCCTTCCCTGGCTCTGCTTCTTTCCTTCTGGCAGTTGGTGGTTTAGTGGTTGGAGTCCTGGACCTTGAGTTAGGAAGTTCAAAAGCAGCCTCAGACACTTACTAGCTGTGTGACTCATCTCACATCCGTTTTCTCTTCTGTAAAATGATACCACCAAATTTACAAGGTTGTTATGAGGCTCAGATAAGGTAATATTTGTAAAAAGTGCTTAGCATGATGTCAGGCACCCTATAGAAAGGTTTAACCCTATATTTCCTCTTCCTTCTCTTGCTGGGCTGACTTTCTGCTTTTGTAAGTTTGAGGGAGGGGGTTTAGATATTCTGGGCAGTATTTCAGAAGCTTTGACATTTACAGGAGCCAGCACATAGAGAAGCCTGATTCTGCCCCCCTCCTCTCTCAGTGTGATTTGGCAGGGTGTCTACTACTTGTTTTTGACATGATACCATGTGCCCTGCCAGCAGAATCTCTGCAGTAGGAGAGGAATCTGTCTATCTTTGAGTCTCAGGCATCACACTGTGAATGGTTTCACGTGCTCTGTTGGAAAATGGAAATTTGTGGGGTACTGCTGAGTGAGAGCCTTAAGAATGAACATTTTCCAGTATTAATTCCTAAGGACTTCTTATTTGTCCTATGGAATCACCTGTATTTATGCTATCTCTTCCTCATGATTCTGGTTTTTGTGTTTGGTTGTTGGGTTTGTTTTGTTTTTGTTTTTAATTTATAGAAACAAGAGGAAATGTCTAATCTGTGGGTCTTGTTCATTTTCATTTCCTCTTTAAGGAAAAGTCAGCGTAGCCTGATGTTACCATTACGTTTCCTTTAGCCACTTACAGACCCTTTGCTACCATCATCCTGACTCTTCTCTTTTGTAGATCACTCTCTAAAGTTACCATTCCAATCCAGATCTTGGGGCTATCTACTGGCCTCTGGTACATTCTTCCTCTTTTTCAATGAGTTCAGTGTCTGACAGTTTCTCCCTCTTCCTCAACTCCTACCTTTATACTAAAAGAATTCAAAATATGTTTTCTCAAACACCACTCCCTCTAAATTCTTTTGTCTATTCAACTTCCATGACCTACTTCTCTCAACCTCTGCTACACCAAGGGATCAGCTCATCTTTGATTTTTCCATCCTCCATAGCATGTGATTTCCATGACCAAGAATGCTGAGGTTGCTTTCTGACTATAATCTCCTAGCGTTCCTTTTCTCCTTCTCCTCTAGTCTTCCTAACCCTATTCTCAGCTTCACCATGAGCTCACATCTTTCCAAATCCTCAGTCATTTTCCATTTGACCTTCCCTGCTCTAGTCACATTCTCCTTCCTTCTCAGTCTTAATGAAACTCCCTTAATAAACTAATTCAAATATGCACGGTTCTCTAATCTTAAATGCTTTTTCTCCTTGTTCTATCACTCTTCATGCCTTGCCAAACCCTAACCCTATGTTATTCCCCACAACCTGCCTCTTCTCCTTTAACTCAGGTGCTATTGAACAGAATTAGAAGAAGCTACACAATCATTCTAACTAGTTTCAGTATAAATTGTGATCTGAACTGGGACCATAGTGTTGCAAGGCATTCTTTCTTACTTTTCCTAAATTGATTCTCTATTCCACTACCCATAGCAGCTATTTCAGGCTTTCTCTTCTCCCCTCCCTTCTCCTCTCCTCTCCTCTCCTTCCTTCCCCTCTCCTCCCCTCCCCATCCTCCCTTCTCTTCCCCTCCTCTCCTCTCCTCCCCTCCCCTATCCTCCCCTCCCTTCCCCTCTTCTCCCCTCTCCTCCTCTCCCCTTCCCTCCCCTCCTCTCTCCTCTTCCCTCCCAAAGGACCCTCCTCTTCTGTCTGCAGCATTTGAGGCTGTTGATTATCCTCTTCTTGATATTTTCTTCATTCTGGGCTCTCTTTGTTCTCCTCCTACCTATCTGATTACTCCTCCTCGGTCTCCTTTGCTGGATCTTTATTTAGGTCATTCCCACTAAAAATGGGTGTCCCACATGGCTCTGTCCTGGGCCTTCCTTTTTTTCCCCCTCTGTAGTATTTCACTTGGCAATGTCATCCATTCCCAAGAATTCATTTCTCATCTGTACACCGATGATTTTAAAATCTACTTACCCAGCCTTTACTTCTCTTCTAAAATCTATACTTAGGCTTCCAACTGCCTGTTGCATATCTTCTACTGGATATCCAACAGGCATCTTAAACTCAGCATGTCCAGAACTGAACTCATCTTTCCCCCTAAACCCTCCCTTCTTAACTTTCTTGTTGCAATTGAGGATGTCACCATTTTTCCAGTCCCCTAGGCACAGACTCCCCAGTCTCTCTCTCCATCCTTCCCCATCACATCCAATCTTTTGCTAAGGCTGTCAATTTGACCTTCATTCTCACATATTTTCTCTCCTCTCCTCTCCAGCCACCCTGGTTCAGGCTCTCATCACTGCATGCCTGGACCATCCTAATAGCCCACTGGCTGGTTTCCTTGACACAAGTTTCTTCCACTCCAGTCCATCCTTCACTTAGCTATTAAAGTGCTCTTCCTAGAGCAGTTCTGACCATGTTAACTCCCTTCTCAATAAATTTCAATGACCCAGTATCCCCTTCAGGGTCAAATATAAAATCTTGTTTGGCATTCAAAGACCTTCATAACTTGGTCCCTTTATTTTTTTCCAGTCTTCTTACACCCCACACACTCTCTTCAATTTAGTGACAATAGTCTCCTTCATGTTCAAGAAATTCCATCTCCCAATTCAGGGCATTTTCACTTATTGTCCTTCATGTGTGACATGCTCTCCTTCCTCATCTCCATTTTCTGACTTCCCCAGTTTCCTTCAAATCCTGGTTAAAATTTTGTCTTCTAAGATCTCAGCTTTTCTGATCTCCCTCAAAATTCTAGTGCTTTCCCTTTGTTGATTATCTCCAATTTATCCTGTATATAACTTGTTTGTACAGTTGTTTGCATATTGTCCTCCTCTCTTACTTAGACTGTGCATTCCTTGAGCAGGGGTTGTCTTTCGCTTCCCTTTGTTTTCCTAGTACCTTAGCACAGTGTCTAGACACATAGTAGGTTCCAGTAGAACTGGAGATGGCTCAGGATGCGGTGGGAAACCTTAACCCTTTTAAGCTAAGGTCTTTTCATGTTCTCACTTTGAGTGAGGCAACACCCATTCAGTGAATAGGTCTCTTTAAGAAGTGAGTCAAAAGTTGGCCCCTTTAATAATACTGATAAAATCAAATTGGGAGGGGAAGACCCTCAGGGTCTTCCAAAAAGAGAAGCAGTTACTATTTATATTCACTCTGAGCCAGGAGGGCCCAAAAAAATAACCATTAAGTGGTTCTTGGGCAGGGACCTATTGTTATCCAATCCATGAGATCCAGAGTGAATTGGGTTTAAGGCATGGTCTCTGAGAAAGAAATCTAGTCAGTAAATCCCAAATTAACCATTTAGCTTTCAGCCATCAAAATTTACCTTCCTTTGGGCAGAACACCCTCAGTTAAGGGGAGAGGAAAGGAGAGGAGAGCAGCACCCCTGGCCACCCTTTCTAATACTGACTACTTTCACTCATTCCTCTCAGCTCACTGGTCAAAACAGGAAGGGAAATTAGGATACTCCTTGCTTCTATATGCTACTTCCAGGTTCTTTTCCTACATCTATCACTCAGTAACCTCTCCTCTTTTGAGAACCATTCACCCTACATCTTCCATCCAGTCAAAATCCTGGTAGTTTTCTACAGATCCCTAGGATACTCCCCTTCCTTCCTCAATGAGTTCATTCCTTTTCATAATTTTTCTCTCTTCTCCAACCCCTGCCATCATGATATGGCACATTATTATACATATTGACATTCCCTCACAAATCTTACCTATTCAATTCCTCATCCTATTCATTTCCCATGACCTCAGCTAAACTCAAAGCATAATACACTTGATCTTGCCACCTCCCACAAATGTACCACCTAGATGTTCAAAAACTCTGAAATCCCCTTATCTGACTGTAACCTGTTGGTTTTCCACCTCTCCCTCTACCTTCCCTTATCAAACCCTATTCTTTGTCTACATAATGACCTCTGATCCCTGTACCCTTTAGTTTTCTCCCAGATTATCTAGCTCTAGCCACTGCTCTAGTCAGTCCCACCTCTTTTCCCCATCTTCATCAACCAGTTCAACACTATGCCTTGAGTCTCTTGAGTTCCTGACCCTTTTACCATATTTTTGATTGTTCCCTGCCTTAGCCTTGGATCACTCTATTTGCTCCCATACATACCAAAAAACAAAAATGGAGAAAATCATGGAACTATTTTGACTAGATCCACTCCAAATTTTTGTTATACAATCTTAACTGGACCTTCACGGCTTCTAGGCAATTCTTCTACGCATTGCTAATCCATTCACTATCCCTCTCTCCACCTTTTCATCTCTCCTCAAACCTCCCATGGTGCCCTCTCCTCGCTTACTCTTAGCTGAGAACCTTGCCCCATATGTTACGGAAAAAATTGAGACCATTTTCCAAGTTTTTTCTCTTCTCCTCTTCATCTCATATCACTTAGATGCCTCCTGCCACTGTTTCCTCCTTTCTCCTTCACCCCTATCTCAAATAGGGAAGTGGCCAAGGCAAACCATTCTACCTACAAAAGCATTCCCATTGTATCCCATCTATTCCAACAGTCTGTCCCTTAGACCTTCCCACTTATCTTCACTTATCTTCTCACTTATCTTCACTATCTACTTTCCCTACTTCCTAAAAACATGCGCTTGTCTCCCCCATCCTAAAAAAAAAAATCACTTGATCCTTCATTCCCTGCTATCATCATATATTTCTTCTACTCTTTGTGGCTAAATTCTTTGAGAAAGCTCTAATAAATGACTCTAATTCCTTTCCTCCCATTCTCCTCTTAAGCCTCTAAAATCTGGTTTCCCTTTCTGATCACTCTACCAAAACTGCTCTTTCCAAATTTACTAATGATCTCTTAGTTGCCAAGTCTAATGACTTTCTCAATCCTTATTCTTCCTGACGTCTCTGCGTCTTTAATGCTATCTATCACCCTCTTCTTGATACTTTCTTTTTTCTGGGTTTCTGGGATATCACTCTCTCCTGGTTCTCCTCCTACCTGTCTGAATCTGTCCTATTTCTCCTTTTGCTGTCTCCTCATCTAGGTCATGCTCACCATCTGTGGGCATTCCACAGGGCTCTGTCCTGTGGAACTCTTTTATCTTCTTCCTCTATACTACTTCACTTGGTGATCTAGTCAAGCTCTGATAGATTTAATTATCATCTCTGTGCTGATGGTTCTCATTCCAGAAGCCTCCCCAGCCAATCCTCCATTCAGATGCTAAAGTGATTTTCCAACCATGTCACCTCCTATTTAGTGAAGGCCAGTGGTTCCCTTTACCCAAGAATCAAATACAAAAGTGTCTGTTTAGTGTACAAAGCCCTTCTTCTAACTCTCCCAACCTTCCCACCATTCTTATGTCTCATACCACTCTCTCTTACCCTCCTTATCCCTGCCATGTACACTATAATCTAATGACTTGACCTCCTTGCTATTCCATGAACAAGACATTCCGTCTCTCAGCTCTGGGAATTTTCTCTGACTTTCCTCCATATCTAGAATGTTTTCTCTCATCTCTACCTCATAACTCTCCTGGCATCCTTCAATTCTCAACTAATATCCCATCTTCTATAGGAAGCCTTTCCCAACCCCTCTTGATTTTAGTGCCTTTTGGCTACAAAAAATGTGCATACCCTTTGACCCAGCAATACTGCTACTAGGACCTGTATCCCCAAGAGATCATAAAAATGGGAAAGGGTCCCACATGTACAAAAATATTTATAGCAGCTCTCATTGTGGTGGCCAAAAACTGGAAATCAAGGGGATACCCATCAATTGGGGAATGACTGAATAAATTATAGTGTATGAATGTAATGGAATAATATTGCACTGTAAGAAATGATAAACAGAAAGACTTCAGAGAGGCTTGGAAAGACTTATATGATCTGATGCTGAGTGAAAGGAGCAGAACCAGGAGAACTTTGTTTCAGGTTAAACACATGAAAATGTATTTAATAGGAAGGTATGTATAGAACCTATATAAAATTGTACACTGTCTTGGGGAGGAAGGGAGGAGGTAGGGGAAGGGAGGTGGAAAAAAGTCTAAGTTATATGGTAGTGATTGTAGAACATTGGAAATAAAATTAATAATAAAAAAAAGAACTGGAAATTGAAGGGCTGTCCATCAATTGGGGAATGGCTGAATAAATTGTGGTATATGAATGTAATGGATACTATAAGAAATGATGAACAGGAAGACTTCAAAAAGGCCTGGAAAGACTTATATGGTCTGATGCTGAGTGAAAGGAGCAGAACCAGGAGAACTTTGTACACAACAACAACCACAGTGTGCCAGAAATTTTTCTAGTAGACTTAGCTCTTCACAGCAATGCAAGGATGTAAAAAATTCCCAATGGACTCAAGACAAAATGCCTTCCACATCCACAGAAAGAACTATGGAATTGGATCACAGAATGAAGCAGATCATTTTCTTCTCTTGTGCTTTGTTTTGTTTTGTTTTATAGTTTCTCTCATTTATTTTAATTCTTCTATGCAACATGACTAAGGTGAAAAATGTATTTAATAAGAATGTATGTGTAGAACCCATATAAGATAGCATGCTATCTTGGAGAGGGAAGAAGGAGGGAGAGGGAGAAAATTTAAGACTTATGGAAATAATTGTTGAAAACTAAAAACAAACAAATTAATTTATTAAAAAATGACAAATCTTAAATTTAATAATCTATTTTAAATTTGTGGGGTTTCCCCTGCACTTTGAAATTCTGATGATGCAATATTGCATTATGTAACTGTATAGTATCATATTATAAACAAGTGATTACATACATATATTCCTGTCGATGCATGCTGGACTTCCTGTCAATGCACAACAAACTCACCTGCCAACATTTTTTTGTCAAGACCCGCCAGTTAGCTCAACCACTGATGGGTTATTACTTGCATTTTGTGTGTTTATTTGGAAAATGATGCAATCACTATAACTTTAACTCTGTTACACAACAGATAAAATGAACAAAGGGTTTTTCAAAACCTTATGTTTTTCCTTATGTTTCCACCACCCCCTTATTTTTATTCAATGCACTCCAAGTGCATCTGAGACTAATACCATCCCCTCTCCCCCATCATTCCAGCAGCCCTGGGGTGGTATCACCCACTTTGGGAATCTCTGTATTATTTCAATCATGTCCAACTCTTCATGATCCCTTTGGGGTTTTCTTGGCAAAGATACTGAAGAGGTTTGCCATTTCCTTTTCCAGCTCATTTTACAGATGAGAAACTGAGGTGAACAGGGTTAAGTGACTTGCACAGGGTCACATAGCTAATAAATGTCTGAGGCCAGATTTGAACTGAGAGAGTTTTCCTGTCTTCTGGCCCAACCCACTGCATCACCTAGTTGTCTTATAGTCCACACCTAGACTATTGCAGTGGCCTGGTGGTGCATCTGACTGCCCCCACACCAACCCTTCCATTTAGCCACTGAAGTGATTTTTCTAAAATGTAGTTCTGATCATGTGACTCCTTTACTCAGTAAACTACAGTGGCTTCTTATTGCCTGTGGAGCAAATATTAAATGCTCTGTTTGACATTCAAAGCCCTGTGTAACCTAGTTCCCTCCTATCTTTCCAGTCTTCTTGTACTTTCTCCCTAACATACCCTTTGATCCGGTGACATTGACTTCCTGGCTGTTCAAACAAAACACTCCATCTCTTGACTCTGGACATTCTCTCTGTCTGTCCCCGTTGCCTAGAATGATCTCCCTTCCTCTGGTCCAACTATTGACCTCCCTGGCTTCCTTTATGTTTCAACTAAAATCTTACCTTCTTCTGAAAGTCTTTTCCAATACCTCTTAATTCCAGTATGTTTCCTATATTAATTATTTCTGCTACCCATTTTGCATTTAATTTTGATTTCTTTCTCTTCTTTAGTCATGTTTTTTTTAACCCATCCACAAGTTTGATAAGTAATTATGTTCCATGTTCTTCTAATTTTCTTGTAAAATCTCTTTATATCTAGGTCATGTATCCATTTTGACCTTATATTGGAAAATGATGTGAGATATTTCTCCCTATCCAGTTTATACCATATTGCTTTCCAGTTTTCTCAAAAAAAAATTATCAAATAGTGAATTTTTATCCCCAAATCTTAGGTTTTTACACTTGTCAAATACAAGGTTATTATTTATGTTTACTTTCTGTTGTAAATTGTATGTCTACTCTGTTCCATTGATCTATCTTTCTATTTCTTAGCCAGTAACAGATACTTTTGATAAATACTATATTACAATACAGTTTAAGATCTTGTACTGCTAAACCTCCCTCATCTTTTCATCATTTCCTTTTTGTTTTTCTTGACTTTTTGTTTTTCCAAATGAATTTTGTTATTATTTTTTCTAATTCATTAAAAAACTTGGTAATTTAATTGGGATGGTGTTGAATATATAAATTAGTTTAGGTAAAATTGTTGGGGTTTTTTATATTAACTCTGCCTACTCATGAACAATTTATCTCTCTAATTATTTAAATCTGATTTTGTTTGTATAAAAAGGTTTTTTTTTAATTTTGTTTATATAGTTACTGGGTTTGTTTTGGCAGGTAAACTCCCAGGTATTTTATACTGTCTGAAATTATTTTAAATGAAGTATTTTTTATAATCTCTTCTGGCAGAGTTTTTTTTGTAATATATAGAATACTGATTATTTATATGGACTTACTTTATGTTCTGTTACTACATTATTAGTTGTTTCAACTAACTTTAAGTTGAGTTTTTGAAGTTTTCCATGAATATCATTCAATTAAAAAGGTTTTATACCAATAAAGCAAATTAAGATTAGAAGGAAACAGAAAATTGGGGGGGAATTTTTCTAGACAGTTTTTATCAGATAAGGGTCTTATATCTAAAATATATAAAGAACTTAGTCAAATCTATAAGAATATAAGTCATTCCCCAATTGATAAGTGGTTTCAAAGTATATGAACAGGCAGTTTTCCAGTGAAGAAATCAAAACAATTTATGGTGACATAAAAAATGCTTTAAATCTTTATTGATTAGAGAAATGCAGATTAAAGCAACCTTGAGATACCATTTTATACTTGCCGGATCGGTTAAAATGATAGAAGCAGAGAATGACAAATGATTGGAGAGGATGGGAAGAAATTGAGGTACTAGCTCATTGCTGGTGGAATGGTGAAATGATCCAACCATTTTGGAGAGCAGTCTGGAATTATACCCGAAGAGTTATTTAATTATCTATGCTCTTTGACCCAGCAATACCACTAGTTGGTCTATTTCCAAAGATAATTAGGGAAAGAGGGAAAGAACCTACATGTTCTAAAATGTTTATAACAGCTCTCTTTATGGTGTTAAAGAACTCAAAATTGTAGGGATGCCCATCCACTGGACAATGGCTGAACAAGTTGTGGTATATGATTGTGATGGAATACTAGTGTGCTATAAAAAATGATGAGCTCAATGATCTTAGAAAAACATGAAAAGACTTGCATGAAATAATGAAGAGGGAAATGAGCAGAGCCAAGGGAACATCATAAACAGTAACAGTCATATTGTCTTAAGAAAGACTTTGAGCAAACAAGTTATTTGGTCTATTATAAATACTCAAATAAGGAATACGTGAAGAAAGACACTATCTGCATCCAGAGAAAGAACTGATAAATATAAGTATGTGTAGAATATACACCTATTTGTGTCTAATGGTAGCCATCTTTAGGTTGAGAGTGGGAGTAAGGAGGGGGAAGCATGGAGAGGGAAGAAAAAAGGGGAAAAAAAGAAATTTATGTGATAATTTTGTTGTATATTTGAAAGGAAAAGCAGTTTCATGTACAATCATCTTTTTCATTGTTCTATGTTATGGAAATGCTTGTTTTATTACAGAAATTAAAAATAAAATAAAAAAAGAATATAGAATATACAAAATGACTATTATAATGTAAATGAAAACAACCTAAAAGGCATCCAAAAGATTGAATGCAATGATCAATCCTGGTCTCAGAGTGCAAATGTTGAAATTCTTCTCCCTCTTTTTGGTAAATGGTTATGCAACAGTGGAAGTAAAATGTTGACTTTGCAATCAGATTCTATCATTGTGTTGTTTAACTGTTTTTATTACAAGAGAAGATTCAGTGGGGAAAGGGTACACGTGTATTCTGTGACTGTGGTATTTAAAAAAGGCACCAATAAACTTTTATAAAATTTGTAAAAAGAAAAATTATTTCCTGTAATTTTGCATATAGCTTACTTTGTTTGTATGTTGTCTCCCGCATCAGTTTGTAAGCTCTCTGCTAGCAAAGACCATCTTTTGCCCCTTTTTGTATCCCCACCATTTAGCACAGGGCCTGGCACATAGTAGGTACTTAATAAATGTCTATGGATCAATTATCATCTCTGTGTTCATGATTTACCTCTCCAGAGTTCCAGAAGCATGTCACACTGCCTATTGGACATTCAAAACTGAATTTTCCATAGGCATCTCAAATTCAACATGTCCAAATCAGCCCTTGTTATCTTTCCTTCTAGACGCCCTTTCTTCCAAACTTCCCTGTTTCTGGCAAGGTTATCCCCACTCTTACAGACACCAAGGTTGCAACCTTGGTTTACTATGACTCTCATTCATCCCACATGTCCAATTAATTGACAAATCTTGCCATTTCTATCTCTGTGTTATCTTTTGCTTATGCCCCCTTCTCTCTGTTCTTACAGGCATTACCTTAGTGTAGCCTATCATCAATTCTCACATGAACTAATGCTTTGGCTTCCTAATCTGTTACTCTAACCATTTCTCCAACACATTCTCTGTATAGCTTCCAAAGCAATTTTCCTAAAACAAACATTTTATCATGTCACTCCAGTACTCAGCAATAACCCTATTACTTCTAAGATCAAATACAAACTACTTTGGCATGTAAAACTTTCCGACCCAGTCTGTTAATGAACATTTGTGTAGCACTTTAAGGTTTGCAAAGTGTTTTTCATACATTATTTTATGTGATCCTCATGACAACTGACGAGGTAAGTGCTTTCCAGCATTCTTAACCATGGTATCCCTTCATGAACTTTACAGTCTACCAGGGATGGGTTTTATTAAGGCCACATGTGGCCTTAATAAAAGGATTTATCCTGTGAAGTTTGGATTCAGTCAAAGGGCTGCTCTTGAGGACCTAGAGGCCCATATGTGAGCTCAAGGCTGTAGGTTCCCCACCCTGTGCTTTTCTGGCCTTTTTGTTTCTTAACATTCAATGCTCCATCTGCTGTCTCCATGACTTTGTATCAGCTATCCCCAGTTTGTGTCATTCCCCATATAACAGAGTTTATGACCATGGATTTCACCACCATGACTTACCTGCTTTCTCACTCTGGAACAAGGCCTCTTCTCTAATACATGGGTTCCTTTTGAGGTCCTCCATTTTGGGGATCAGACCAGACCAGACCAGCCATGCATCTTTCTCCTCCCTAATTTACTTCTAAATCTGGTCTTTACTACTATCCTCCATCATGAGTACTATCTCATCTTCTCCATGCCACCCCTTGCCCCGTGCTCTTCAATGTTCTTTTCTGTATTGTCTTTCCTCTATTAGAATATAATCTCTTTAAAATATGATGGGGGGGTTGTCTTTATTTTTGTATGTGTCTGGCACATAGTAAGAGCTTATAAATGCTCATTGTTTCCTTCCCTCCATTCCCTTTAATAATATTTTCTCCTTCCTTACTCTCCATTGCTTGTAATGACTAGGTTCTTTCAAGACTTAGCTCAAGCACCACCTTCTGCATCAGCCTTTTCTGCTCTCTCCAACTACAAGTGCCTTACTCTCTGAGGTTACATTGCATGTGTTTTATTTCTGTTCATATGTGTGTATGTTGTTATCCACATTAGAATGTATATTCCCTTAAGGCAGAGCCCTCCCATTCTGACTTTGAATGCCCAATACCTTGATTGTTAGATAAAAGAAATGTGGAAGAAGAATGGACAGGATGTGTCAACCAATTGTAAAAGGAAAATGAGAGAGAGGGAAATTAAACATAATTCTGGAGTTTTGAATATGACTGACCGGGAAAGATGAAAGTACCAAACAAAAATAGGGAAGTTTAGAAATAGGAAAATTCTTGGTGGAAAGATGATAAATTCAGGTTTGGATATATGTAGCTTGAAGTATTAGTGGGACATTCAGCTGAGGAGGTCCAGCAGACAATTAAAAATGCAGGACTAGATTAGGGCTAGAGAAATTTGGGAGTCTTCTACGTATAGATTATAGTTGAGTCATTTGGAATAGATAAGAACCCCAGAGGAGAGAAGAGCTCAGGATAGAATCTTGGAGAGAGGAGAGAAATTTTTAACCAGCAAAGGAAAGAGAGGAGTGGTCATATGAATTAAGAATGATATCCCAAAAACCAAGAAAGGAAGGGTAACCTACAGCATGAAAAGGTAAAGAAAGGTTGAGGGAAATGAAAACTAGGAAATAGTAATTAGATTTAGCAGTTGACACTCAGTAATGTGTAGTTTTAGGGGTCAGAAGTCAAAATGCAAAAGGCTATGGAGTGGTGAGGAAGTAGCATCGTTGAGTATAGACTTCAGTTCGAATGGTTTAGCAGTGATGGAAGGAGAGAAAGATATAGTACAATAGCTAGAGATGGTGGCAAGGTCAGAAGAAAAGGTTTTGTTTTTGTTTTTTGTAGGGGTGGGGATAGGAGGGTGGGTGGTGAACTGAACATATTTTCTAGATAAAAGGGAAAGAATCAATATGTAGGGAGAGAATGGAGGTAATAACTAAGTTCCCAAAGATTGGAAGCAATTTAATCACAGCTATTAAGTAGAGGAACTGGCTTTGAAAAAGAAGCAGTACTACCTCATTCTGAGACTAGGACAAAAGAAGAGGGAATAAATTAAGATGTAAAGAGATTTGAGGAATGAAGCAGGAGAGATGAAAGAGCTTGCAAGTTTTGGGTTTCTTTGTTTTTAACGAAGCAGGAAGTTTGATTTAGAATAGCAACCACTGCAAAAATGATAGAAAGTCAGTGATAAATGAATAAAAAGACTGCTGTTTAGGAATGAGTACAGTAAGAGTATCATTGAGAGTGTGCAGGGATTACCTAATGTTGACTTCTGATTTTGATCATTAAAATGTTAGTGTGAATGTTTATACCTCAGAAATCAGTAAACACTACAAATCAAGGGTTGACTTAGTGTTTGTTGATTGTCTAGATTTAAGAACGTGATGGAGAAAATGTTAATTTTGTAGAATAAACTTAATATACCATGAGCACATTTTTTTCCCCTACCATTTGTTAACCATTTACCAGCACACTATTGGAGATTATGATTGTGTACTGGATCCAGTCAACAGAATCATATATTTTTCTCTTGTAGTATTTATCAGCCTAGGAATAGAAGTAGAAATGGCTCAGCCTTAGGGACTAACAGGGCACGAATATTAGAAAACCACCTGGGAAAGATATTCTAAGCTGAAGCCCAGTTCTTGCTGAACTAATTAACCTTGGGGTTACATTATAGTATGTAATGTTGAAGGACATAGTACATTCAATGCTTAACATCTACATAAGTAATATTATTTTACAAGAGTTTTAACATACAAAGTGCCCTTGTTTGTTTTGTATAATTTCTACTAATTTAACATTTCCTCTATAATAAAAGGGAAATATTGGCAACTTAAGAGAAATTATGGAGAGTTACAATATATAATGCATCATACTAGCTAAATCATACATTCTTGATTACTGTCTTCTTAAAGAGACCAGACCTTTCTGACCTCTAAATCACTAACAAAAACAAGTTTTCAATAAGGTTATTTCTTCTGCCGCTGTGGTTGGTTTTGACTCTACTTACAGAAAACCTCCTTTCACTCCCTAGGTACTGATAATAATTTCTTTTCACTGGTAGATTTCATTATCTCAGGACAGTGAAGCTCCACTGATGATAAACTGTGCAGCCTCCTGGGACAGCTCTCATCAATAAGAATTCCCTTCATATTAGGAAGTTGTATCTACTGAGCTTATGATGAAAATTTATCAAAACCTATATTGCCTGCTTTAGACCCAAAAGAAAATGAATTTGAAACTGGAGAGAAATGCCAAGTTTGAAGAGTGAAATGGTGATGCTCAGATAGACCAGGACAGTGAAAAGATGCCAAGGAGTTTATCAGCAGTTTTGAGAAAATGTAAAAGTATTTCCTTCAGCCTTTCCTCCTTAGACATAAATATTTTGGCAGTTTTAAATGTTGTAGCTACTTTTTTGTGATAACTTTAATAAGTATAATTTTTTTTTTATCTTTGACAAGACCCTCAAATCTTTCTCATTATATTTTTAGGGCAAATATATTGACTTTTTAAGACATAGACACTCAGTATCTGATTTAGTTAACACAGAGAACTCTAATATGAAGAATCTCCCTCTACTAATGCAGATGGATATCTTCTCTGCAATTTATAGTCATATAGAGTTGGTCTAGAGTACTGAGAGATTAAGTGATATGCCCAGAGTCACACAGCCAGTAAGTGTCAGTGGTAGAACTTAAACCAAGGTTTTCCTGGCTTTTAATAAAGTCAGCTCTTTCTCAACTATACTACAATGCTTCCCTAGATTTTATGTTAATAATAAATAAATAATGGCACTTTAAAGTTTATAAAATGCTTTCCTCACAACACTTCTAGGTATGTAGTATAAGGATCCTTATCTCCATTTCACAAACCAAGAAACTGGGATTCATAATATGATTAAGTTATTTGTTCATCGTCGCCCAACTAATAAGTTTCAGAGTCAGGATGGAAATCTAAATCCCTGTGATCCAAATCCAATACTCCTTTTTGTTAATCTACATTTCCTTTCCTTTTAAATAGTGCCAGAAGAACAACTCATAGGCTAAATGCCCTTTTATTTAGTAAGTTCATTTTTAAGACAAAACTGCTTGCCAGTATTTCTTCTCCTGTATGTGGGATGTATTTTTTGGTTAATGTGAATTGTGTACAATGATCAAAAAAGATTATTTAGCCAATAGTCACTCCAAACCCATTTTGACTAACTGCTAACTTTACTATTTCCATATAGAATACCATCTGTATATTTCTTACTTGTCCTAGGTTATCTTCCCACTGTCTTAACTTTATTAATTCCAGGGTCCTTTCATCCTTATCCTGGTAGTGGTGATAACTTTGACAAGAACCACACAGAGAATTCCACATTCCCCTTTTGATTGTTAGGGTAATACATTAGTCACCGTAATAATTCCTTGTACCGCAAATATTTGATTGAGTCTAGATCTGATAGTTATTTATTACAAAGAGAAAGTTCATGTGGAAAAAATGACAATGCTAAAAATATTTTATATCTTATAAAAATATATTTTATATCTTATATCTTTTATATATATTATATTTTTATGTATTTTATATTCATAAAGGGAACTTAATTTTTTAAATTTAAACTCAACAATAGCTCATTATTTGGTAAACACCACAAAATTCTCTCTCCTTTGAAGAAGACAATGAAGATGGTATGTAATATTGTGTTGTTGTTGTGTTTGTTCTTTTTTTTCAAAGAAGATCATGACATCAAAGAAATGATGACATGACTTCACTTTCTTTTGAGTGAGGGAGGGCTATGTAAGATTACCAGCCTCATTTTCTCTTCCTAAGTCATCTGGATCCAGTGACCAGATAATTCATCAGGATGACTGGAGGTGACCTAGGATGCAATGGGAGATCTTGACCATTTAAGGCTAAGACTTCTTCAGGTTGTCACTTAGAGGGAGGTAATGCCCATTCAGTGAATACACCTTTTTTAGAAGTAGTTAGGGAATTGTCCCTTTAATGAGCTAAAGAAAAACAATAACTAAATCAAGCTGGAAGGGAGAGGGAAACAGTTTCTATTGATAATCACTCTAAGCCAAGAGGGTCCAGAGATCAAAGAAGCAAGTATCAGGTATCTGGAATCTGGTATCAGGGAATGAATGAACCTGCTTTGTAGGCAAGCAGCCATATTCTAACAGGGCAGTGTTTTAGGGAATATGGCTAAATTAAGTGACTTGATTGGTGTCTTGCATTGGGAACTTTGTTTTGGTAATGACATATGACATCAGTAATTCCACATAATAAAGAGCTCTCAAAATGGGGAGGTAATTTGTTTCCAGAAATGACCAGCCTTATAATCCAAATATATAAATTCCATTAGTGGGTAACTTTAAAAACCCAATTTCTCATAGGACTACAGCTCTACACTAGATGACTCCTTTAGACTATGGCTGTGACCCAAAAGAATCTACTTACTTGCTAGAATGTGGCAATACAGAGTAATACCTATGATGGGAGAATCTGGGTATACAAACCATAAATAGAAATTGGTAATGAAATAGTGGTCCCCCAAATTTTGCTGCTCATTAGCCAATGGCTAAGCTTTCTTATGACCTATGACCTCATCATATCTTTGCCTGGCCTTTCTTCACCCATCTTCACAGCTTACAGTTGTGTACAGTTGGTATGGTCTGATCAGACCACATGTGAGCTGGCAATGGGTGAATATTCATTGAGGGCAAGTGATGCTTCATTTTGGTTTTTTGTAGTTTCAGTGCCCAGCATATAGTAGGGGCTTAATAAATGCTTGGTGAACTAATATGAACTTTATATATACATATATGTTATATAATATAATAATATGTTATATAATTGTTATAATATAAATATTATATAATAAAATATATTATATCATAATTGAATTTAAACCCATAAAACTTTGTGTGGTTCCAAATACCAATTCTTCTCATTCACTGCCTGTGAAAAACATGATCATTTAAAGAGCAAAAAAGACATTGCCAACAGGTGCAAACCAATGGAAATTTATTTGGAGAAGAAAAGAAGGAACTGGCTTGAAATGTTCACAGAATCCTAGATCATCAGATTTTGGGGTCACCTATTCCAACCCAACTTTGAATAAGAAAGCACTTTCACAGGATACCCAAGAAAAGTTCAAATCAGCCCACTATAGAGATATTTTAGTTAATGTTCATCCCTCTCCCTGCCACCTAACCGAAATGAAATTTGGCTATTGTAAGACTGTCTCAAAGAGAAGTAAGCTAACAAATGGAATTTTATTTCTTACATGTCTTCTGGTAAATATATCTCATGAGGGGACCAAAAGATTACTCCTTCAAAGTTAAAAAAAAATACAAAACAAAACACTTATTCAATGATTTAGCATTTAGGGTGAGTTAATTTTAATTATATACATCCCTAAGCTTTTTAGACCTGATTTAATTTAAATTCTAGGACCAAAGATGGGTTAGGAGTTTTAAGAAGAACACAAAGTCAACATTTTAAGGCAATCAGAATAGCCTTGCCTTAGAAAGAAATAAGGTTTGACAGCAATTCACTAAATTGTTCCCCTGAAATGATAGTGGATTGCCATGTGACATGTATAAATTACTCAATGAATTCCACCCCATTCCCTCAATAAAATAAAAACTAATTTTTAAAGGGGGAGAAATATATATATATGTATCAGATGAATTCAATGAAAATTTTCCGACTGTTACTGCAAGCATACACCTTTTCAAGGTTAAAAAATGTAGCTAAATATTTTATGTCAATAGCTTTAGCTAAAAAGCAAATTCTGAAACACAGTGAAGACTAAACACTAGGCTATGGGCTTTGGAAATGTTTGGATTCTTGACATCTTAGCTATATGTGAACACAAGGAGAAAATCAAAACAACAAGTGATTCTGTGCTGTGGAAATATTCTTTATCACCGTAGAGATGGAAATGGGTGGACTGCTTCTATCTTTTCCATTTTGTTTTATTAAATGGCATCATCTTCAGGGAAAATATCAGATAAACAATGTAGGTCAGTTCTGCTAAGACTGGTTCATCCGCTCACCCTAAACCCTCCCCCTCACCCTCTGCTTCAACTCTATGCAGTTTTAGGAACAACTATAAAAACTGAGAAAGAAAAGACAAGTTAATATATCTTGAGATAGATGGGCAGCCAGTGAAAGAACTTTAGGCTTTAATTCCTAACTCTGAATCTCATTTCACTGACCCCAAGATGACTTGACCTTTCAGAGAAAATGACTTCCAGAGAATTTAAATGTTGAGAAATAACAGTTACTTTTCAGGGAATTTTGCTAAGATTCATTTGCCTGATTTCTCTCCCCCTCTTTTTGTTGTGATAAAATGTGTTAGAATATATGTTCATTCTTTTTACACTCTTCCCTGTTTTGCTTTTAAACCTGCTGTTAGAATACTACATTGTCTGTACAATTTGTGATATCATAATTCTATGGTTGTCTTCTTTCTACTTGCCAATAAAAAACACAGGACTTCATGGAGGTGAAAGAGGAGAGACAGAGGAGAGAATGAAAAATGGATATGATTAATAAAATATTGTAATGAAAAATATAAATAATGTATACTTTTGATTAGCTGCATGATCCAGAGATTTTGAGTGACTCATAAATGCCCTGGAATTGTATGGGGACCTGTAGATGTCTAGTGCTTTTCTTCCCCTCCCTATAGTATATCTTCTTTGCTTGCTATTTAACATAAGCTTTTCAGCACAAGTTTATTTAAATTATGATTGGGATATAGTCTCCACAACACAGTTTTACCAAGATCTTTGGCTTGGTACTGGGTGCAGGGAACAAGAAGTTGAGGGGAAAGACTGGAAGATGTCTTTGAATGGTTACAAAGTACAACGTGCATAGAAATTCATGTTTTTGTTCTTATCTTTCACTTTGATATCAAAGTTTTAAGAGATTTTATCCATTTATTCCACTATATATTGAATCTTCTACTTTCCTGGTTTCCTTTCACTTTCTTTTTTGTAAAAAAAATTAATGAATTTAGGCCTCATTTCTAGAATATATATAGAGAATTGACTCAAATTGTATAACTATACAAGTCATTCCCCAGTTGATAAATAGTCAAAGGATATACACAGGCAATTTTCAGAGGAAGAAATTAAAGATATCTATAATCTTATGAAAAAATGCTCTAAATCACTACTGATTAGAGAGATGCAAATCAGAACAACTCTGAGGTACCACATCACATCTATAAGACTGGCAAACATGACAGAACAAGGAAATGATAAATGTTGGAGAGGATGTGGGAGAGTTGGAACACTAATTCATTGTTGGTGGAACTGTGAGATCATCCAACCATTCTGGAGAATGGTTTGGAACTATGCCCAAAGGGCTACAAAAATGTGCATACCCTTTGACCCAGCAATATCGCTACTAGGACTGTATCCCCAAGAGATCATAAAAATGGGAAAGGGTCCCACATGTACAGAAATATTTATAGCAGCACTCTTTGTAGTTACCAAAAACTGGAAGTCAAGGGGATGCCCATCAATTGGAGAATGGCTGATTATGGTATATGGTATAAATTATGGTATAT
>CM053771.1:342839657-342927986 GCA_028658325.1 Potorous gilbertii
GTGTCAAGTGTCTGAGGAGAGATTTGAACTCGGGTCCTCCTGGTTCCTGCACTGGTGCTCAATGCACTGTAACACCTAGCTGCCCACATTTTGTGGTGTCCAAGAGCTGGAAATTGAGACGTTGTTCAACTGGGGAATGATTGAACAAGTGGTATATGAATGTGACGAAATACTTTTGTGCTATAAGAAATGGTGAACAGGTGGACTTAAGAAAAACCTGGAAAGATTTATATGAATTGATGCTGAGTGAAGTGAGCAGAACCAGGAGAACTCTGTACACAGTAACAGCCACAGTGTGCAATGACTGCCTTTGATAGACTTAGCCTTCTCAGCAATCTAAGGACCTAAAATAATAACTCCAAAGGACTCATGATGGAAAATGCCATCCATATCCAGAGAAAGACCTTTGGGGTCAGAATGCAGAGTGAAGCTCTTTTCTTTTTTGTTTTGTTTTGTTTTCTTTGTCATGATTTCTCTCATTTGTTATAATTCTTCTATTGGACATGACTAATGTGAAAATATGTTCAATATGAATGTATATGTAGAGCCCATATCAGATTGCATGCCATCTTAGTGAGGGGGAATATTTAAAACTTATGGAAGTGATTGTTGAAAACTAAAAACAAATAAATTAACAAATTAAAAAAAAATTTTACTGAAAAAAAAAAGTGTAGCCCTCTTGGTAAGAGCTCATCAAGTTGAGAAGGTCAGAAAGTTCAGTAGCAAGCAACTCCAGGCAGAGCACAACTCATTTGTGACCAAGCCCTAGAGCACAGTAGAAAAAGTGCAGCAAGAGAAAGAAGGAGCCCTACAAGGGGCTTGGGTTGAACCTATTATCAGGATGGCCCTTGAGAGTCCTTGTAGAAACTGGAGAAAGAAGCCTCAGCCTCAGTTCCTTCCGGAGCCCTGGCTACAGTAGAAATGGAGCCCTAGGTCTAATTTTGCATGCAGACAATCTAGGTCTGACCCACAGCAAGAAACAAGGCCAAACAATTCCTACAGAAGAAAGGATCAAAGTTTGTCCTCTATATTTAGTCCCAAGCAGGGCCTGCAGTACCATTTCAGGACTAAAGGAACAGAAATTGACCTAAATACAAGCCCCCCCATTTTTGAGTAAGCCAAAGAAAATATCTATTATGAGGAAATATCTTGGCCTGCAAGAAGTGTAGACATCGACCTTGAGGATGAAAACCCCTGAGTCCAAGAGCTGGATTATAAGATTCAGGAAGGAAAATAAAATGTCCTGGTCATAAGGATTATAAGACTACCTGAAAGAAGTGAAAGAAAAGAAACAATGCAATAGCGAGGGAGGAGAGAATGGCAAGGAGAATTGAGACCTGGGAACAGATGGTAAAAACCTCACCCAAATACTGAATGCTATGAAAACTTAAATGGGCAAAACAGGAAATGTTTCACTAAGACAACAAGAAATCTTAAAACAAAATCAAAAGATTGAAAAATCAGAACATAATATAAAAATGACTGAAGTAGAAAAATGGTCAAAAAGAGATATTTAAGAATTCTTTGATCTGAAAATGGTGATTTTCAAACAAAAGTCTCATACCATATTTCAAGGAATGATTGAAGCTATACATTTTCAGACATAGTTAATGTAGAATTTTTTTTTTGGTAGCCTGACCATATTTGTTTAGAAATTTTTAATTGTTCAATTGAGGGGGCAGAGGTAGAAGTGATAAAAGCCTATAAAATAAATAGGGGCAGCTGTGGATAGAGTGCTGGACCTGGAATCAGAAAGACTGAGTTCAAATCTGGCCTCAGACACTTGCTAGCTGTGTGACCCTGGGGGCAAGTCACTTAACCCTGTTTGCCTCCATTTCCTCATCTGTAAAATGAGCCAGAGAAGAAAATGGCAAACCACTTTAGAAACTTTGTCAAGAAAATCCCAAATGAGGTCACAAAAGTTGAACATGATTGAATAATAAACAGAGTAGATCAATGAATAAATAAATTATTTTAAATGATCATGTGATATCTAAAAACCTTGTTTATTTGGAAAGGAGTTGAGAGTATACAAAATCCGGTACTATGTTAGCACTGAACCTGGAGTCAGGACGGTCTAAGTCTTGAGTCTTGCCTCGGCATGCAACCTTTGCCTGCTTCATCTATAAAATGCAGATAAGCATAGCACCTACTTCCCAGGGTTGTTGTGAAAATAATATTTGTAAAATATGTTGGAGAATTCTCTGTACTAAGAGGAGGGCCAATGTATGACTGTGGGTCAAAGAGGATGACAAACTAAAAGCAAAGAAAACTTGTATTAGCACGCTAAGACAACTGCCAACAGCGGATTTAACTTTTTAGAGTTCACATTTAGTTTTTATAACTTTCCACACCCACTTAAAGTAAACAATCTACAGCATTTTCTGGCACCTTGGGATAGATAAATGACATTTTTTACAGTAGAGGCCTGGATGGAGAAAAGGGAAATCTTTCAAGGGAGAAGGGGGATGGGGAGGAAGCAACCTCTAGAGAAATATTTACCATGATACCGATAGGATGGTTTGTTATCAGAATAAGACATTTCCTGTTTAAGGGCAGGAGACAAAAGATGGTGACCAATACTTTTTTACAATTATGAAAGAAGTCCCTTTAGACTAAACCGTAGGGTTGAGGTATTTAGACCAGGCTGCAGGTGTTACTTATCCAAGGAAAACAAATAGTTGTGAGCAGCAGTAGATCATACCTTCCTCTTTTTATTATCTTTGCATAGTTTTTTATGTTTCTTCTTTAGTAACAGTTGTGAATTATTATTAAGTCACCAGATGGTTGGCCTGTCAATGATGTTAGCCCATCAAAATGTCGCAGAATGATTGTAGTTTCTACAGAAATGTCTCTGCTTTACATACCTTAAAGCATTCTAATTTGCACAGGCTCATGAAAGAGCCTTTCCAAATGCCATTTTCATCAGTATTAACTGATTCCTTCCTTTTTGTTTTGACAGGTTTCAGAAATGGCTGAAGATGGCAGTGATGAAACTATGTTTATTTGTGAGTGTATAACATGAAAGAATATTGAAATTACTCAAATATATAGAGAAATGAGTCAAATTTATAAGAATAACAGTCATTCCCCAATTGCTGAATGGTCAAAAGATATGAACAGGCAGTTTTCAGAAATCAAAATTATCTGTGGTCTAAATTACTGTTGATTAAAGAAATGCAAATTAAAACAACTTTGAGGTACCACCTCACATCTGTCAGATTGGCTAATATGACAGAAAAGGAAAACGACAAGTGTTGAAGGGGATATGGGAAAATTGGAACACTAATGCACTGTTGGTGGAGTTGTGAACTGATCTAACCATTATGGAGAGCAATTTTGAACTATGCCCTAAGGGCTACAAACAGCATAGTTTTTGATCCAGCTATAGCCCTACTACATCTGTGTCACAAAGAACTTATAAAAAAAAAAGAATATATGTAAAAATATATGTAGCAGCTCTTTTTGTAGTGGCACAGAATTAGAAATTGAAGGGATGCCCATCAATCAGGGAATGGCTTAACAAGTTGTGGTATATGATTACAATGGAATATTATTTTGCTTAAGAAATGACAAGCAGGACACTTTCAGAAAAACTTGAGAAGGCTTATATGAACTGATACAAAATGAAGAAAGTAGAACTAGGAGAATATTGTACCTGGTAACAACAACATTGTTGTTGTTCACAACTGTGAATGACTTAGTTATTCTTCGCAATACAATGATTCAAGACATTTCTGAAGGACTTATGATGAAAAATGCCATCTCCAGAGAAAAAACCGAATTTAGATCAAAGCCTAGTTTTTTAAAATTTTATTTTATTTTTCTTGTGTTTTTTTTTTGTCAATGTTTTCTTTTATAATTTGACTGACATGGAAATAATGTTTTACATGACTGCACATGTATAACCTGTATTAAATTCCTTGCCTTCCTAAAGAGGAGAGAGGAGAGAGAGAGAGGGAAAGAATTTGGAATTAAAAATATTTTTAAAAAGAACGTTAAAGCTTGTTTTTTCTTGTAATTGGAAAAATTATTTTAAAAAAGAATACTGAGATGAATTTTATTGGTCATAGATTTTTTTTTAATGTGGAAAAATATTTTCTGAAAATCCAGACAGTTTTCTTTTTTTAAAGGGGGGAAGCTACAGGAAACTCATAGTAACTTTAAATAGCCCCACTTGCTAAAGGGGGAAGACTGTATAAATATTTTTAGAGTGCTAGACTTTTTACAACCTTCCTGAAAACACAAATTTGCAGGTGTTAGACACCGATTCAGAAAAATGGTGTGACACCAGAAACATAAAAAATATTTTACATTTGTAACTAAGGAATTTAAAATACCAGGGATTTTTTATGGTTTCTTTCCTCCTTTTTGGAATAAATTTGCTCCTACTTTCAAAGAAATGTCTACATGTGATCTGTAGACATTTCCTTAGAGTATGTTATACATTTATGGAGTGGAATATGTAAGACATGGTTACTTAATCAAATAAGTCATGTGTTTTGTTTGTTTTGTGATCTCAATATTCATTCACTTTCATGGTAACCTCACTCAGCAGCTAGAAGTGTTTTTTTGCATCTACTTTTTACAATTTTGTTAAACATTAAGATTTTCTAGCAGTCTGGTTAAATTATCGCTAGTCATGAATGTTGCCTTTGAAGAGATCTGTTTGTCTGTTTGCAGGGTGTGAAGACTGTGGTCAGTACCATGATTCAGAGTGTCCAGAGTTGGGTCCAGTGGTGATGGTGAAAGACTCTTTTGTATTGAGCAGGGCAAGGTGAGCAACTTCCAATGTGTTGTTTTATTTTACGTGTGATTTGCATATGTGTATACACACATGTAACTTACACGCACACACATACATGTATTAATGATTCTAAAATCTTGTTCTTCTAGTTTGTTAAGGTTGCTTAACAACTTTGGTGAGATAGGACAAACTTTTTGTTTTCCAAGAAGAAAGAATGAGTTAAAAGTTTTAAACAGAGCAATTAGAAACAGATTTTCCTCAAAATTTCTGGATGGCATAAATGAGTTTCGTTGTAGTATGACTAAACAGTTTTTTGCCATGGTAAGAAAGGATGTAATTTAATTTTTCTATAGTGAGCTTCTTTTATGTACTACTGCAAATTTCTTAAAAGTACCAGGGTGATGTGACCCTTTAGGTAACAACATGTGACATCATAGTACTAGTAAATTCAAGTCATTGAAGTCTGTTCGTTTTGCTATACAGTATTCTATGTCTGCAAACTACAGCCTTAACTTCGACCAAATATCTTCAAAATGTATTCCATTAGTAAAATGGGAGAACCAGCTCTACGAGTCTTAAATAGCTTAAACAAAAGCCCATTTTTGTTTCTAGAAAATAATATAATGTACTGGTGATTGATCATGACTTTCTTCCTATGGCTATCACCTTATGGTAGGCCTTTGTTAACTTTTCCTGGGACAGGTAGAACCGTCTGACCAGTATCTCCATATCTAGTCTCTCCCAAGGTATTAGTGCTAGCAGTATGTTTTGTAGGTCCCAGGTATAAATCTGTGATTCTATTAATTGACAACTGACCTAATCTCACCTCTGCTCCACCCCAACTCCTCAAATTTCCCTGTTTCTGTGTGGTACCTCTATTTTGTATAGAAACCCGGGTTGGTAACTTGGGTGTTATACTCAGCTCCTCCCTTCCCCTCATGCCATACATGGCAAATATAGAGCCAAATTCTGTTTTTGCCAATTACCAAAGTCTGTTATTTCTTCCTTGATGACATTTCTTTCATTCTACCTCTTCTTTCTGCTCATATAGCTATCGCCTTATTCAGGCCTGCATTACCACTTGGCTAAACTATTGAAACCTGCTCTGTCTACTCCAGTCTGTTGCCATGTTGCTGCCAAAGTGATTTTCCTTAAGTGAAAATCTAACTATGTCACTCTCTGACTGGATAGCTACTCCAGTAGCTTCCTAGGATCAGATATAAACTTCTCCCGTTTTACTTTTAAGTCCTATGCAAATCTGCCACACCTGTTTCCAAACTCATTGAACATTCCTCACCCTCTTGTACTCCTGAATCCAGGCAGACCAGCCTTCTCCCTGTCCCCAACGTATCACGCTCCATTTCTTGTCTCTGTACCTTTGAATTCTGCCATCTAGCCAAGCTTGCTTTTCTCCGTAGTTCATGCACAATATTCTGTATTCATTATGGCCTTTGAGTTGGCTATCACCAGTATGTGACTGTGCTTCCTTCCTCCTCACTTCGATCTCAGAATCCTCTTCCTTCTAGATACCACTGAGGTTTTCTGGATCCTCTCAGTCGCGACTGTCCTCCCTCAAACTCTTTTGCATTTCTTCTTTTTAGTGTTTACTCTGTACATACAACTCCCACTAGAATCTAAGCACAGGAATTGTTTCCTTCATTGCACATCTAACATCGGTGCCTTTTGGGTCCAGAATGCACCCACCTAGGGAACTCTGTACCTCCCTCCCAAAGAGTGGAGCAAATTCGATACCAAAGGAAGAGGCTAGAGAGCTCCAGATTGCTCTTCCTGGTTTAGGTAATCAATTGGATACTTACATTGGGATAGTATGATGGATCCCTGCCAAGAGTGTGATAGTCATCCTTCTGTTGCGATGCCCAGATTACATATTGGATCCCTGCAAAGACCCTAGGAAAGCCCAGTTGTAATTATAGAAATCAGACAAAGGGAGGCGGAACTATAAAACACATCACTAATGATTGGTGGATATTTTGGGGTTTCTACTTAGTAATGAGCTCATTTCCAAGCTTAGGCATTAAGCCAAAGTTGATGGGTAAATGCCCAAACACAATATTATGTACTGGCCACTGTGTCCATGTTAGGGTTTTCATCAGTCACAGTAATGGCAATTTAATTGGGATGGCATTGAATAAGTAGATTAGTTTAGGTAGGATTGTCATTTTTATTATGTTGGTTCTGCCCACCTGTGAACAATTAATATTTCTCCAAGTATTTAAATCTGCTCATTTGTGTAGAAAGTGTTTACAGTTCCTGTGTTTGTCTTGGCAGGCACACTTCCACACTACTATCTGCAGTTATTTTAAATGTTATTTTGCTGTCTCTTTTCTTGTAGGGCTTTGCTGGGTGATACATAGAAATGTTGATGATTTTTGTGGGTGTATTCCATATCCTGCTACTTTGCTAAAATTGCTTAAATTATATCATCATATCCTCTGCAAAAAGAAGTGGTTCTAATTCCTTCCATTTTCTTCTTATTGTTACTAGCATTTTGTGTATAATATTGAATAATATTAGTGAAAATGGGCATCCTTGTTTCACTCCTTATTTTATTGTGAAGGTTTATGGCTTATCCCCTTTACAGATAATGCTTAGTGATGGTTTTAGGTAAACATTTTAAGGAAAAATTCATTTATTCCGATAATTTCAAGTATCTTTAATACTTAACTGTTGTATTTTGTCCGAAGCTTTTTCTAAATCTATTGATATAATTTATAATTTTTCTTCCTTTTGTTATTGATGTAAGCAGTAATGTTAATAGTTTCCTTATGTTAAAATCATCCCTGCATTCCTGGTATATGAATCCCAGTTGGTTGCAACGTATAATCTTTGTGACATATTGTTGTAGTCTCTTGGCTGGTAATTTTTTTTTTAGGATTTTTGCATTAATATTCATTAGGGAAATTGGTCTGTAATTTTCTTTCTCAGCTTTTCCTCTTCCTGGTTTAGATATCAGAACCACATTTGTTTCATAAAAAGATTTTGGTAGGACTCCTTCTTTGCCTGTTATTTCAAATAATTTATTTAATATTGAAATTAATTTATCTTTAAATATTTTGTAGAATTCACCTGTAAAGCCATCTGGTTTTGATGCTTGTTTTTTAGGAAGCTCATTTATGGCTTGTTGAATTTCTTTTTTCTACAATAGATTTATTCAGATATTTTATTTACTCTTCTGTTAATCTGGGCAGTTCATATTTTTTGTATGTATTCTTCCATTTCACTTAAATTGTTAAATGTATTGGCATATAATTGAGCAAAATAGCTTCTAACAATTGCTATAATTTCCTCTTCATTAGTAATTTATTCACCCTTTTCATTTTTGATAATATTCATTTTGTTTTCTTCCCTTTTAAAAATCATATTAATCAATGGTTTTCATAAAACCCACTTCTAGTTTTATTTATTAATTAAATCATTTTCTTACATTCAATTTTGTTAATATCACCTTTAATTTTTAGGATTTCCAATTTGATGTTTAATTGGGGATTTTAAAATTTGTTCTTTCTCTAGTTGTTTTAATTGTACACCCAATTCACTGATCTGTTCTTTCTCTATTTTATTGATGCAAGTAAACATTTAGAGGTATAAATTTTCCTCTGGTTACTGCTGTTGTTGCATCTCATTAAGTTTTGCTATATTGTCTCATTATCATTCTGTTAATGAAATTATTGATTGTTTCTGTGACTTATTCTTTACGATCTGGTTATCTAGTCTTCAATTAATTTTTAATTTTTGTTTCCATGGTCCTTTATTAAATGTGATGTTTATTGAATTATGATCTGAAAGGATGCTTTTGATATTTCTTCTTTTCTACATTTAATTAAAAAGTTTTTATGCCCTAATAGATGATCGATTTTTGTAAAGGTGCCATGTACTGTATTCTGTTTTTTCTCTCTGTTTATGTTTTTCTCTTTTCGCCCTGTTCCTCCTCTGAAATCTATTTCTCACCACTGCCTCCCTAATCTGCATACCCTTCTAGGAGTCCCTCCCTTATCCTATCCCCTTGCTATCCTGTTTCTTTTTAATTTAAGTAAACTTTTATACCATACTGTATGTATGTGTTATTCCTTCTTTAATCCAGTTCCCACACTACCCACCCTCCACCCCTCCAGTTTAACAGTTCTTCCATTCACATCTCTTTTGTATGAGATCATTTGTTCCATTTTACCTCTTCCTACCAAATTTAATATTTTAATCTCATCATAATCAGATCAACTTCAAGCCTTCAATCTGCGTATACTCTTTCAAACTATTCTTGTAATAATAACATTCTTAAGAATTACAAACATTTTCCCATATAAGAAGTAAACAATTAAACCTTATTTAATATCTTATAATTAGTCTTTCATGTTTTTACCTTGTTATGTTTCTCCTGAGTCTTGTAAGTCAGATTTTCTCTTCATCTCTGGTCTTTTCCTCAAGAATACGGGAAAATCCTCTAATTCATTAAATATTAATTTTTCCCCCTTGGAGGATTACACTCAGCTTCGCTTAGTAGGTTATTCTTGGTTTCAAACCCAGCTCCTTTGGTCTTTAGAGTATCATATCCCATGCCTTTCAGTCTTGTAACGTAGGTGCTCCTAAGTCCTGTGTTATCCTGGCTGTACCTCCACAATACTTAAATTGTTTCTAGTTGCTCTCTTTGACCTGGGAGCTTTGAAACTTAGCCATAAAAATCCCATGAATTTTCATTTTGAGATCTCTTTCAGGTGGTAATCAGTGAATTTTTTTGAATTTCTCTTTCAACCTCTAGTTCTAATACTTCAGGGCAATTTTCCTTAATAATGCATTTAAATATAATGTCTACACTTTCTTTTTGATCATAACTTTTAAGTAATCTAGCAATTCTTATATTATCTCTCCTTGGTCTGTTTTCTAGGTCATTTTTCTAATGAGAAATTTAACATTCTCTTGTATTTTTTATCCTTTTGATTTTGTTTTATTATTTCTTGATGTTTATGAAATCAATAGCTTCCCTTTTCCAGTTCTGATTTTTAAGGAGATCCTTCTTCCATAAGTTTTTGATCTTTTTCCAGTTGGTTCACTTTCTTTTCAAAATTTTCTTGCTTTATTATTATTATTTCTTTCCCCAATTTTCTCTCAACGTCTCATATTTGATTTTTTTAAAGTTCTTTTCAAGCTCTTCCAAGAATTCTTTTTAGGCTTGTGACCATTTTACAATTGTCTTTGATGCTTTATAAGTAGCATATTTGACTTCATTGTCTTCTGAGTTTGAGCCCTGATCTTCTCTATCATCATAGTAGCTATCTATAGTCAGGTTGTTTGTTTACTCGGTTTTTTAAATAGTCTTTTTCTTGTATTTAACTTTATGTTAGGGTCAGGCTCTGCTTCTGGAATGTGGGGCATATTATCTCTGGCTTCAGGTTTCTGAGCTCTGTCTAGGGGTCTTTGACTTTTTGGTTCTTCTAGTGGTCTATGATTTAAGTCCAGGTGTGGTCACTTCTCTTCCAGCTCATGCCTCAGTCTGTGAGTGAGCACAGGTATGCCTCTCCTAGCCTGAGCTGTGCTACCAAAGACCCAATTGCCACAGTAACAGCTCTTGCTTCCTGTGGTCTTTCCAGGCTGCAAGTGAGCACAAGCAGCAGGAGCCCACCTTTCTGCACCGTACTCACCTGCATATGCTCCCCTTCCCATCGCCACAACCTAGCACTGGCCCTGTATCCAGCACCAGTGGAAGTCCCCCTCCCACTCCTTTGGCCTTCCCCTGATCAGCCATGAGACCTCCATACTGCGCATGGGGTACAAGTTCTGGAAGTTAAGGCTGCCCCTAGGACTTGCTCTTTGTTGATTTGGCATCTGCACTTCACTCTGGCCAGACCACCAGCCCAGAAGGTTGGATCCCTCCTAACATCCTCCCAAGTGGCCTTAGGTTGCATAATTGCTTTATCCTGCCTTTTAATTATTTCTGCCACTCTAAAATTCATTTTGAGGAGTTATTTTAAGTTATTGGTAAGGGGAAGGGATTTGAGAGAGTCAGGTAATTTCCTGGCTTATTCAGCCATCTTCCCACTCATATTTTTTTATAAATTACTTACGAGAACTAAGAGATTTACGGACCATTCTGAGAGCCTTCTTTTTCTAGTTCTCTTGACTTGCATGGCTACCAGTGAAGCAAGTACACTGTCCACCAATTATTCTTTTCTCCAGCCATGAGAGTAGCCCATCTTTTTCTCCAGTCACTTAAGTATCTTGTTAACGTCCTTTATGCCATGTCCTGATGGACCACCTATATAGGTTATCTGTTCCCGTGCCTTGTTAAGTTCACAAAAGTGCTTTTTTCTAAAATTTGTTTTAGAATGTTGACATCTGCATAAAAATCAATTAATCATGGGCCTTATTTAACATTTATTTGAAGATCATTATTAACAGATGGTTACAAAGAATAGAATTACGGAAATAACTAGTTAAGAACCACTAATGGCAATGAAATAACCGGAGCAGAAGTTGCAGCTTTAAGAGAAACCTTTGGATTTTCGAATCAATATCTCACCGAATTAAGTGCCATTTGGGGGCCATGTTTCTGTTGTGTTTCCTTTTTAGGTCATCTCTTCCTTCCAACTTAGAAATCAAACAATTAGGAGATGGAACCGAAGGAGTATTTGCAATAACTCAGCTGGTTAAGCGAACACAGTTTGGTCCATTTGAATCCAGGAGAGTTGCCAAATGGGAGAAGGAATCTGCTTTCCCACTGAAGGTATGAAATCACCAGACATGAGATCTTTTTGTTATGAATATAAAGGAATACTATTAGTTTTTATAAATTCAGTGATGTCTCTAAGCATTTCATGACCTCATTTTTAAAATTAACTTTTTAAAAATTTCCAGTTTTTGTCTAATAAAATTTAAAAATTTTGCACAAAAAAACCCCAGTACTACCAAAATTAGAAGAGAAGCTGGGAAAAAATACTTCCATTTAGGATAATATGTACTGGATGATTAGGAAAAAAAGATGTTTTTATTTTCTCACCTCACAAGCTAGATTCATAATATGATTTTCCTGTGTGAATATGTACACACTTAAGAGTTAGGGAGTAACATGGAAATAAACATTTGTGTGTCAACATTATGCTAAGTGCTTTAAAAATATTATCTCATTTGAACCTAACAACACCCATATGAAGTAGATCCCCATTTTACAGTCAAGGAAACTGAAGCAGACAGAAATTAAGTGAATTATCCGGAGTCACACATCTTTTAAGTTTCTGAGGCTAGATTTGAACTTAGAGCTTCCTGAATCCAGGTCCCAGTATTAGTAGGTAACTTGGTACTGAATCTTCTTCAATATGTCACTTATGTTCATTGTGGTCCTTTTTTTTTTTTACAAATCATAATTAAAAGTGATTATTTGGTTTTGCACAGTTTAGAACCACACAGGAAGACCCAGGAGCTTCTCCCTGATAGCACATTTGCTTCACTAAATGTGTGTTGAATTACATAGCTCTATACCCAGCAGAGCATTGAATTAAATCTGAGTTTCTGTGAATTCTTGCTAATTTATATTCTAGTTGTTCTATACCAGTTTTTCCTCCAGATTTGTAACCCTAGGAGTCATTCGTTCATTTCAGTTAATTCATCATTGATGAGGCACCTATTATGTTCTAGGAACTATACTAGGCATTAAGGTTACAAAGACAAAAATGAAATAGTTCTTGGGGGAGTTTATATTCTGATGGGGGCAACGAGGGAAGGAAGCAGGAGAGGAGAGATTTAACATGTAGAAAGATAACTAAGTTTGAAATTCAAAATAATTTCAAGGGGGAGAAAGTATTCACACTTGAAGATAGTTGTGGGAAAAAAAAAAGAGCTTCATGTGAGTGATGCCTTTGAAGAACTCTATAAGGCAGACGTACAGTCCAGAGGCAGGACGGAAACTGTTGTATAGGGAAGAGCTAGCATGAAAATTTGGCTGGGACAGAGAGTAGCTAAAAGGGAGTAAAATGAAATTAGATTGTAAATATAGGTGGGACCAAATGATAGGGAGGCCCTTCCATGCTAGACTAAGAGTTTGTATTCTATCCTAGAAGCACCAAGGAATCATGAAAGTATAGGAGACAAAAGATAGACCTGCTCCCAAAGAGTTCACATTCTGATGGGAAAGACTATATGTAAATAGGTAAATACATGATGTATAAGGTATATGTTTAGGGTAATTTAAGGAGGAAAGTTACCAGCAGCTTGTGGGGCCATTTAAGGTGAGATTTGAGCTGAGTCCTAAAGGAAGCTAGGAAGACTGAGAATTGTAGGGAGGGAACAGAACTTTCCTCCTATGGGGGTTACCAGAGCAAAGGCACCAAGATGAGATCTGTAATGTTAGGAAGAGCAAATAGGTCACTGTAGCCAGATCAGCATGTGTGTGCGTGTGTGTGTGTGTTTGTATGTGTATGTGTGGTCATGGGAGATTGGATAGGAGGAGGGAGGAGAAAATGTAAGAATACTGGCTAAATAAAAAGGTGCCAAGTTGTGAAGGGCTTTACATGCCAAACAGAATCTTATATTTTGGTCATAAGGGTAATAGGGAGCCACTGAAGCTCCATGATTAGAGGAGTTAACATAGTCACACCTAAACTGTAGAAAATCAACATAGCAGCTAAATAGAGGATTCACTGGAGTATGGAAAGATTCGAGACTGAGAGACCAACCAGAAAGCTATTGCTGCAGCTGAGGGGAGAGGGGACGAGGTCTCACATCAGGTCTCAGTTGTGTGAAAGGAGAGAAGTGCTTACGTACCAGAGATGTTGATTCTGGGAGTCTGTCTTCTGTAAACATTTTTAGGGCTTCTAACCTTGCTTCTTCTAGAAGCTCAAGACTAGACTTCAGTTTTAAGTAGAACTATGACTTCATTAATGTGGGTACTTCCTTTAGTGATGCAGACTGTAATACATCCATGCCTTCTAATCCTGTGAAGTTTTCATTTATAGGCTTTCAAAAACCCCTCCCCAGCACAATAGAGATCTTTTTCTTGTGCTCTTTTAATACTCTGTAGTGACTTGTAGTGCTCCTAACTGTATATCTCAGTATTGGCCCTTATCACATGACTAGTCTACCTCTCCGATCATGCATTTCTTGGATTTTAGCTTTTATTCCAGTCCTTGTGTACAAATCACTATTGATCAAATGTTTGCTACCTATCTATGCCCAACATATATCTCTCCTTTACTTTTGGGTATTCCTGCATTTTTTTTTATTCTTTAAGGATTTAAAGAGAAAGCATAGTTAATTTGTCTGAAAAAGATCTGGATGGTTTAGTGAACTGCAAACTTGTGAAACACGATAGCTTTCGTCATGTATGTGGAAGGTGTGGAAGAGGCATTAGACTCATTTGACCCTAGTGGAAGGAATCATTCATTAAAAGGTGAATAGTATAACGTGAGATAGATATAGGTTAGATGTGAAGAAACACTTTCTAACAATCAGAACTATCCAAAATGGTTTACTTTGGGAAGTAGGGCTGCCCCTTCCTTGTCATCCTCATACCTCCCCTATGCCATTACACAAAGAGATTGAATGATTATTTGTTGAGGACATCGTAGATATCATTTGTCTTCATATGGGTGTGATTTTTGGATTCTTTCTAACTCAGATATTCTGTCATTCTGAGAGCGTGGTGTGCCATAGTTTGTAGACATAAAGTTTGGGGGTTGCCCAGATTAATTTATCCTGCTCTTTTCATCATACTCAATTCCACTCAATCCACTGTCCATATATAGTCAGTGCCATTTCATTTTAAGTAGGTATACTGTTAAATTAACTCAGTAAGCTCCCATCCAGCTCTATACCATTCATAATCTGGGCATTTTTCCTATATTTGAGGTTTTCTATGTTCGTTGTTTGACCAAATTATTTTGAATGAATTTAATGAATTTCATTAAGGAGTAGAATGTGCTGATTCTAACTCAGGCTGGTCCCCTGGTTATTTACGTCCAATATTAGAACAGATAAAGATACTGGCAATCATCCAGCCATCAGCACAACAAGGTTTACTTAACCAGGAAGAATACACACTCAGCCCTTGTAGACAGCCACATTACACCAGGCAACCTGAAATATGTCTGCTCAGCAGGGCAGGGTGTGGTGACTTGCTGGCCTTGAGACATCTACTTGGTCTAAAAGACTGACTCTAAGTAAGTCAGCATTTTTATGCTCTTAGGTAAAGAGAAGCCATGTCATTATGGTCTCAGGCCATCAGAAAGCTCTCAACAGCTAGAAACTTGAGCTCTGCTCCCTCTAGGCCAATCTTGGGAACAACTTTCTTAACTTCAGAAAGTTAAGTAGCCTACCATGGCATGGTTAGGGAACACCATTCTATCCTGTTCCACTTCTTGATGCAAGGTCCTTAAGGAATTTTCATTATGTAATTTAAATGGATTAGGGCCATAACTGCATAGCCCTAATCTCAAAGATACCATCAGTACTAAAAGAAAAAGGAAAGAAAACTAGGAATATAGGAAAAAAAACAAAAAACAAAAACTCGGTGATACTCTAAATGAGTGACTAAATGGGAATAAAATTAAAACTAAAAGCTTTGCCTCCCTACTTTCAAAGAACCACAACCTAGAGCTCAGTGATCAGTGATGTCACACTGGATCTCTTGATAAACAGGAACAAAGATAGGAGCAGCAGAGGTGCAGAACAGATCATGAAACTCATCACAGTTACCTTTTTCACAAGTGAAGTTCATCTGTAATGAACTATCTAAGTGGTCATTATGCTTTTGCATACATGCTGTTTTGGTGCCAGTGTACCAACAACCCCACAGTGTTGCTTAGCCTAACAGCCAGGAATCCTGCCTGGGAGCCCCAGTAGGAAAATATCAAATTTCTGCTGCTTCAGAGACCTCTACTTGGAGTGCTTCCTTCTCTCAGAGTGTTTGGATAAGGCCTCTCATTATCTTTCATTCAGGATTCAGGATCACCAGTTCAGTAAGACATTCTCCTTTATTCTTGGTAACTACACATCTACTATTATGATCCAATAATTTTACACATACCCTTGTGCTATAAGAAAGCAAGGCATTTTTCTATCATTCTTAGTTCCCCCAAGCCCTTTCTTGGGAAAGAATTGTTCAAACCATCCTAGAGGAAAGTTTTGATACCAGCCAAGTGAGGGGAACCTGAACTGTTTGCCTAGGGTATGTAGACCCTTAAAACCTTGAAGTCTGGGTAACTGCATTGGGGAAGGAGTAAGGAAGGACTAGAGAGGAACTGTATCCAAAATTTTTATCTTTCTTGAGATTGGATCCAAGAAACTCCCAAGCTAGGGAACGCTTTCCCTTCTTAGGGTAGCATTGATTTATCACTGGTATGGCTTTTTGAAAGGGGGACACTTGTCCTTATCAGTTAGGGACAATGTCAGTCAGGTCATTTAGCTTTTACTAAGTGCCTACTCTGCGCCATCCTGGTGCAGCTAGGTACCATAGTGGATAGAGTGCCAGGTTTGGAGTCAGAAGACTCATCTCCCTGAGTGCAAATCTGACTTCAGTTGCTTACTAGCTATGTGACTCTGAGCAAGTCACTTAACCCTGTTTGTCTAGGTTTCCTCATCTGTGAGATGAGCTGGAGAAGGAATGGCAAACCACTTCAGCATCCTTGCCAAGAAACCCCAAATGGGGTCACATGGAGTGGGATATGATTGAAAAAGTGACTGAACAACAACATGTGCTAAGCATTGTGTTAAGTACTGGGGAAGATGATTTCTGCCCATGAGGAATTCATAATCTAATGGGGAGATGACAAACAAATAGGTACAAACAGACTATATACAGAATGTGTGTGCGTCCTTCATTACCAAAAAAGACCGTGCCATCAGAAAAATAATGACATGACTTGCACTTGACTTTATTTTGAGTGAAGGAGGGCTGTGCAGGTCACCAGCCTCACTTCTCTTCCAGAGCCATCTGAATCCACTAACTGGATCATCAGGATGAGGCAGTTGGGGTTAAGTGACTTGCCCAAGGTCACACAGCTGGTGAGTGTCCAGTGTTTGAGATGAGATTTGAACTCAGGTCCTCCTGACTCCTACACTGGTGCTCTATCTAGTGCACAACCTAGCTGCCCCGATATCCAGGGAAAATAGGAAATAATTAGTAAGGAAGGCAGTGGAATTGAGAGGGTTTGGGTGCATCTTCCTGTCAGTGAGATTTTAGTTGAGCTTAAAGGAAGCCAGGGAAGCCTGTAAATTGAGATGAGGAAGAGGAACATTCTAGGCATTAGGGACAATCAGAGAGAATATTTGAAACTGAAAGATGGAGCGTCTTGTTCGCAGAACAACGAAAAGGCCAATGTCACTGGATCAAAAACTATGAGGGAGGGAGTAAAGTATTAGAAGACTGGAAAGTAAGGGACTAGGTTATGAAGAGTTTTGAATGCCAGATAAAGCATTTTGTATTTGATTCTGGAGGTGATAAGGAGCCAGTGGAGTTTATTGAGTACAGGAGTAATATGGTTAGACCTGTGCCTAAAGAGAATCACTGATGGCTGAATGGAGTACGAATTGAAGTGTTGAGAGACATGAGGTAGGCAAACCCACTGGCAAGCTGTTGCAATAGGCCTGGTGTGAGGTGATGAGGACCTGTACTACATGGTGGCAGAAAAGAAAATTTGACATATTTGGGAGATGTTGCAAAGGTAAAATCAACAGGCCTTGGTAGCAGGTTGGATATGGGATGTAACAAATAGTGAGAAGTTGGGAATGACACCTATATTGTGAGCCTGAGGGACTGGAGGGAGGGAATAAGGAAATAGAATGAGTTCTGTTTTAACTGGATATCTAGTTCAAGATGTCTGAAAGGCAATTGGAGATGGAAGCTTGGAGGTCAGCAGAGAGATTGGGGCAGCTGCATGGCTCAGTGGACAGAGTGCTGGGCCTGGAATCAGGAAGACTCTTCTTCCTAAATTCAAATCTACTCAGATACTCACTAGCTGTGAGACTCTGGGCTAGTCACCTAATCCTGTTTGTCTCAGTTTCCTCATCTATAAAATTTGTTCGAGAAGGAAATGGCAAACCACTCCAGTATCTTTGCCAAGAAAGCCCTGAAAGAGGTCATAAAGAGTTGAATACAACTGAAAAATTACTAAAACAGAGAGATTGGGGCAGGAAAGGTAGATTTGAGAATCATCAACATAAAGATAGCAATTAAATCCATGGGAGCTGATCACCAAGTGAAATAATTTAGAGGGAGAAGAGAAAAGGGCCTATAACAGAACCCTGAGGGACACCAATTAGAGAATCTGAAAGAGGATCTAGAAGAAGAAACTGGAGTGGTCAGGTAGGTAGGAGGAGAACTAGGAGAGAGTGGTGTCTCAAAAACCTAGAGAGAAGAGGAACAGGGAAAAGAGAGTGACAAAAAGCAGCGTCAAAGGCTGAAGAGAGGTCAAGGAGAATGACCATTGAGAAAAGGTCAAAAATTAGATTTTAGGAAGTTAAGAGAGCGAGAGGGGAGAATTAAGAGAGCGAGAGGGGAGAAAGTAGAGACACCTACTAGAGATGGTATTAATAGGGGCAAACCTCTTGTCCTGAGATGGTATAAAAGTGTCATTTAACAGTAGAGGGTGTTAGTAGAGTGCCCACCTACAACACCAATGTGATATCCACAGCAGCTGCTATGAACATACATGTGTATCTCCATGCTTGGCTTGCAAAATATAACAAACTCTCTTCCTCCAAGACCACTTGAAACATCCTTATTGGGATAGTGGTAGGCAAGATTTAGTAAGGTACTTATTACCAATCCAAGAAACACCAACATTTCTCTCCATCAAGCCTCTCTGTGAGCAGGTTCCCCTAGGCAACTTTCTCTATCTCTGTCTCTCTGTCTCTGTCTCTCTCTCTGTCTGTCTTTCTCTCTGTCTTTCTCTCCCTCCAATACAATATATACTGTTTTCAATCAAAGATTCTGCACTTCATTGGCTTGCTGCAAAAAAGGTATGGGAATCCCTGTGGCCCAGAGCCTAATTGGCTCTATGCCAGGGCTCCATGTGAGGCCTATTAATGGGTGGGGAAGATCTTATAGTCCTTTAACTATACTAACTCACACCTAACTCATATGCAGGCAGCTCAGGACAGCATTGTCTTTATTTAGATAGATTCCTTGCCCCTATACCCAGCACAACATGCCTACTTGGTTCTCATGTCCACTTTGGCAGAGGACCTACTGACCAAGCTCTTTTGTTCTCTTAATGCCTTCAACCTAGTTATTTAGTTGAGCAAAGATCACATGGCTCTGGTGGTGACTTACATGCTTCACAAATAACCATATGCAGTAGGAATTACTGGCAAAAATCTTTCATTGATACTGACTCCAGAAGAAAGATCCCTTGATTGTCTAGGTTCCAGACCACTTGAATAGGTCTATGGCCGCTATCCAGGAATCAGTAGATAGAAATATTTTATCTTATCCATCCCTTAAATGCCAACCATGTGGCCTGTGGCTTAGCTCATTGTAAGGACTTGTTAGTACTCTATTCCCCAGAGTATCTCCTATTACCAGATTAATAGCTACTTGAATTTGTCTTTTGTAGGGGATAGAACCATTAGTAAACCAGGCAAAATGGTGCTTCTCAAGAGCTCATTAGGTGAAAGCCCATTGGACTAGGGGAGGAGACAGGGTTTCTGTCTATCTTCAGATAGGTCTGAACAGGAGATCTCAACCTCAGGCAGAGGTATGTCTTGTTAAGAGCCCTGAGATCTGAACAATTGTGATTTTGAATGTACTATTTTTTATTTACTGATAGAGACTTCCTATCTCCTATCAATCTTCCTTTACCACAGTCATGATGGGCAACTCTGGACAAAGAGTGCTCTGTGACCTTGCACCATCTGTTTACTAGCAACTAGGTCCTAGTAATAGATGAACAACTGCTTTTCTAAATTGGCATAGTGAATAGATGCTTTTGGAAACTTGTAGCTCCCAAAGCCCTACAGTTGCTTATTTTGGTCCCCTCTTAGTGCTTGCCAAAGGGTTCATTCACCCTGTAGAGTCATAAGGCTCCAGACTGAGAGACTTCTTGGATGGTCCAATTTAGATCTAGGGTTGTAACCTCTTTTGGGTCCCATTCAAAAGAGGCAGAGATGAGTGTGGGAGCCACTAAATGTGGACCATCAGAATACTTGGGGTTGGGGGGAGCAGAATGTAATTTTTCCCAAAACATGAAAAGTCCAGTAGGTCTCATGAGGAAGCAAATGGATTGCTCGTGGAATCCTCTGGGTTTTCACCACCTACTGTATTCCCCAAAATTTGACTGAACTGACTGGACCCTAGATTTTCTTTATGTTGATTTCTCACCCCTTGTCCCTCATATGGGCCACAATGAAATCTAAGGCCTCTGCTACAGCAGCCTCATTTAACCCTGTTAACATTGTATCTTTAATGTATTGTTGTATATTAATGTCCTCAGGATGGAAGGCTTCACCTTCAGGTCTCTGTCCACCAGAAGGTAACAGCCTGAGGGAGAGAGCTCAAGTGTCAAGGCCTTGGAGAAGGATGGTGAAAGTATATTTGACTCCAGGCTCCTGACTACTCAAGAATGGAAAAGAAAGCACTGGTTAAGGCCACTAGTGCCTGAGGCCCCTAGGAAGCAGAATCAACAACTAGGCACGTGAGATTTAGCCACTTAACCAATGAAGTCTTAGGGACAGTTTCCATGGCTTTTAGTAAAAGAACTAGTCTAACCTTAGACTTGTTGTTGTTCAGTCATTTCGATCATGTCCGATTCTTTGTGATACCATATATGAGGTTTTCTTGGCAAAGATACTGGAGTGGTTCTTGCCATTTCCTTCTCCAGCTCTTTTTTTTTTTAAACAGATGAAGAACTGAGGTAAACAGAGTTCAGTGACTTACTTACACAACTACTAAGTGTCTCTAGCCAGATTTGAACTCAGAAAGATGAACCTTCTTGGTTCCAAGCCCAATGCTCTATCTACTGTGCCACCTAGCTGCCCTTAACCTTTAATGGAGGGGGTGGAAAGTAACTTGAGTTTTTATCACACCGTAGTTCTATACTGTGTAGAGGTGAGATGCAGTCACCCCAATTTCATGTGCAAATAAGAATGTTTGGAAGAAGTTACCATTAAGGGATAAGCTCTTCCATTTGAACTTTCTTCATGACCTTTTGGTGAGAGGATCATGCTTGATCTGTTGTTTGACAATGATAGTCAAAGAATCATTGGGCAAAAGCATCTCTGATTGCATCTATTAAAAGGTGCTGTATAATCTTAATATATGCATAAGAGATATTTTCTTGCAGCAAAGTCTCTTGAGCTGGAATCTTCTCTACCAAGTTAAATGCTTCTTAATAACCAAAAAATTAATATAAACAAAAATTAGCAAAAAAAATTAATATGATATGATCTTTATTCTCTAATACTTTGCCTAACTATGAAGATATGGTCCACTAGAAATCATGTGCAAAAGGATAACTTTAGTGCATGTGTAGATAATTCCCATAAAAATTTATAAAACTAAAAAAGTAGGCACATGGAGTAGTTATTGATGTCCTCTCATCTCACTTTCTTTTTTAAAATGATAATATTATCTTTAATTCTTTCCAATTATTGAGTATCCTACCCTCTTAAATACCTTGAACATCATTTATTCGGTGCTTTGAGAATTGAAACGTAGCCAGAATGGATCTTTTCTATGTGTTCTTCTCCTGGTTTCACTGTTCTACCTTATTTCATCTTTTTCCACTATTTTTATGTCATTTCCTTATAACACCAACCTACCATCACCACTATAAATATACTCTGCCCTCTTTTGAGGCCTCCCATATAACATGAAAAAAGATAACTTAAACTGATGAACAAAGCTCATGAGTCTGATAATTTAGGCCATAATCCATGCCCTTAGTCCCTCTAATAAGAAGAGGTATGTGTGTTAGTTACAGCCTTTTTTTTTTTTTTTGAAATCTAGATTGTCCATTGTAGTTAATGTGAATTCAAGTGCCTTTTAGTATTTTTAAAAAAATATTGTAATGGTCTTTTTATCATGGCATAAAAATCTAACCAAGTTCGTTTCAATGTTGTCTTCATCATTTTTAATGGCACAGTTGTATTTGTTATTCTCCTATTCTTTAATTAGTGGGCACCCACTTGGTTGCCAGTATTTTTATGCGATAAAGACTACAGTTAATAATATTTTTCTTGTATATGTGTGATGGCAAGCAAAGTGGGATCTTTTGCTGTTTTTGTTTTAGTATAATGAAGGGCCTCTGATTGAATCTTGCCTTCATGGACCAAGAGTCTTTACTAGGAGTAAAGTACAGAAACGAGTTTCTTTAACTAGAAATAGTATATGTATTTGTATTGTTAATGTGATTAAAGATCTTCCTCTTAGGCTTGCCCATTAAGGGGAGTTTGAGAAGGCCCACACCTTTTGTTAATGAGGCACTGGTTCTCCAGGGTTGTGATGCCCTCTGGCTCTAAAAAAGATATAAATGCTCTGAGGGTGAGGTTTTACTTTAGGGCTTACTGACTGGAAGTGTTTTATTTGGCCAGATGAGACTGAGCAGCTGCTAAGGAGCCCCTTGGCTTTGAAAACCTAGATAGCTGTGCTTCCCTCTCTGGTAACTATTGTCAGACAGTTGGACCTGTCTGTTGATTTGTGATATATGTATTGATTATAATCAGACAGTTGGAAGCCGTGTCTGTTGATTTTTGATTTCTCATTTCTCTGTGTTTTCTCTGAAGTTCAGGGTGCTGACTTTTCCCTTGAACTAGTGAAGTAGAGATATGTGCTTGTTCACCCCTCAAAAGTTGCCTTTCCTTTTATAAATGCAGATCTAAGAATCTGTACAGCAGGCCCCCCCCGAATGTTGGGATGCTTATTGATACAATATGGGAGCTCTCTTTTTTTCAAACAAGTTTCAATTTTAGTTGATATCTTTTGTTTTTAACATGGCATGACATCTGAAAGATTTCTCCCTTCTTCCTTCCCCGGTGCCTTTTAACAAGGAGTAAAAAATAAAGTGGAAAGAAAAGTAAGACTAACCTATACAATATAGTCATTATGCAGCGGTCCATATCTATGGTGCCTAGTTCTGCAAAGAAGGGAAGGAGGTCATAATGTCATAGAGTCAGAGCTAGACCGGACCTCAGGGGCTAAATGGTTCAGTGATCTCATTGTCTGAGATGAGGAAGCTTGAGGTGAAGTGAGTTGTTTAAGGTAGTCAACAACAGAAGAGGGATCTGAATTCAAGTTGTCTGACTCTACAACTAGGACTTGTTCCATGACACAATTAATACTGATCATCATACAATGTTTGGTTTCTTTCCTTCTTTCCATTAGTTCCATTTACTTTATTGTCTTAAGCGTGTGTATTTCTTCCTAGGTCTGCCCACCTCAGTCTGTTTCAGATCACAGTTCCTCCCAGATATCTTTTAAGTTCTTCATATTCATTGCTTGCATTTTATTTTTATGCCACAGTTTATCCAGCCATTCTTCTAATTAAATTAATATCTACTTTGCTTCTAGATCTTTCATTCTACCAAAATGCTTCTATGAATGTTTTTTTATTTGTTACATATAGGATTATTCTTCTTTTTGCCCCTTGATCTCCTAGGTGACCAGCAATGGAATTTCTGAGTCAAAACACGGATATGTTAGCTACTTCCTTAACCTAATTCCACAGTGGTTGGATTAAATGAATTAGTGTGACTGTCTTTACACTCCTGCAGAATTGACTATGCCTACCTCTCATCATCTTTGCCAGTTTGTTGGGTGTAAGAAAAAATCTCAGGCTTGCTTCACTTTGGATTTCTTTTATTATTAATCATTTGGAACAGTCTCTTTTGCTGTTAAAAGTTTGCATTTCTTTTTGACAACTGTCGATTCCTATTTTTTAACCATATATACATTGAATAATGATGCTGGGGACTTTTCTTCTCATTATTAGTGAAGTGTCTGAGTAAAAGGGTATCAACAATTGAGTTCCAAATTGTTTTCCAGAATGGTGGTATCAGTTCATAGTGCCACAGTCAGAGAGTCAGGGTGCCTGTCTCACCACTCTTCTCTTCAGTGGATTTGTAATGAATTTCTTCTAGTTTGAGGTAATTCCTCAAGGTTGTTTGAGTTTGTATTTCTTTGATTATTAATGATTTTAGGAGGTTATTGTTAATTTATATTCCTTCCTTTGAAAAAAGCATCTGTTTATATTCCTTGATCGCTTTTCAATAACATTTTGAAGGGGTCAGATTAGAATTACTATAATTACAGTACATTCTTATCTTTATTCTCTCTGCAGTTAGGTGGCACAGTGAATGAAGTGCTGAGCCTGGAGTCAGGAAGATCTGTGTTCAAATGTGGCCTCAGATACTTAGCTGTTGTGTGACCCTGGGCAAGTCTCTTGACCTCTTTTTCCTCAGCTGAAATGGGCATTATAATAATACCTACTTCACTTGGGTTGTCCTAAGGATCAAATGAGATAATATTTGTGAAGAGCTTAGCACAGTGTCCAGCACATAGTAAGCACTTAGCAAATGCTTGTTCTTTCCCCGCTCAAAGTTTGTATTAGTTTGTATTTTGCTTTGATTAGTTGATGTTCTGATTGCACACAATTTATTATGATATTACATTCATTCAATTAACCAGCTCTTTTCTGTATGTTAAGATATAGGGAAGTTCAGTTTTGGGGTGATTTTCAGTACTTTCCATCTCCAACATCTTCCCACTCTCTTTTGGAATGAAGTATGTAACAGGTTGTAAGAGTAGTAAGAAACCTTTCATTTCATTCAGAAATATCCTGGATCACATTTCCATTTTCCTTTGTTACAATAAAGTCATCAGCTATCAAATCATATGTTGACTTGGTTTGGAGGAGTTTTTAAAGTTCATCATAGAATTATCCTGTCTCTACATCGTCTGCAACAGAAATTCATGCATAAAGGGCAATCTGTATGGTCTTTTTCATATTCTGATGAACACTTCAAAATTAGATGATCAAATCTAATTTTGTGAAATCAGCACTTTTAGGAGTTTTTTTTGGTTTAATTTATATCCATAAATAAACTTGGCCATGTCCTTGATTGATTCATAGTTTCTGCTTGGAGGGACAATCAATCCTTTCCTTTTCCTATGACTTCTTTATGTTTTCTGGTTCCATTTACAGTGAAAGTATCAATGTCAATATTGTTCATTTTCCTCCGAAGTATGGAAACACTGGTCATTAGACAAGTATGTCACATTTCTAAGTACCAGTATCAAAGTTTAGGTTTATAGATGACCCAACAACTATAATATTTTTGGCACTTTCTGCCCTAAAGACTGATACTTACTTGGCATTTTTCCTTATTCAGGAGTTTCCTGTGGTAAAAAAATGTATCACTTGCTACTGGTAATGAAACTTTGCCCTAAGTTAGTTCTCAGGCGGCAGACAGCATATTACCTAGGACAGAGAGCCATGGCATCATAACTTTTGTGTCTAGTCTAAGCTATGCAAATCCATCTGTATATTACCTATCTCATATCCTTAAAACATGGCCCTTAGGAAATTATTGTCTTAGCTATTTCACTTTTCATTTTTGTGCCAAGGTGTCTGTAGCATTTTTTCTTATTTATCTTAGTAAATGACCATACCATTGCCTTTCCACTTGTTAGGTCTTCCAGAAGGATGGACACTCAATTTGTTTTGATACATCCAACGAGGATGACTGCAACTGGATGATGATGGTGAGGCCAGCAGTAGAATATGAACATCAGAACTTGACTGCCTTTCAGCATGACAATGACATTTACTTCACTACCTCCCGGGACATTCCTCCAGGCACCGAGTTGCGAGTGTGGTATGCAGCTTTTTATGCCAAAAAAATGGAGAAGCCAATGCTGAAGCAGGTCTCCAATATTGTGCATGGTATGTGGGGGAATGATAGCCATTTATCCCCCTTTTTGTGGGGGAATGATAGCCATTTATCCCCCTTTTTGTGGGCGAATGATAGCCATTTATCCCCCTTTTTGTGGGGGAATGATAGATATTTATCCCCCTTTTGGAATGTATAGCCAGCCAGTATTCCACTGTGCCTTTAGCTGACACCTAGCAAAGAATTCTGAACTAGTAAAATAAGCTTATTTCGTATATAATGGGTTAACCTTTTTAAAGAAGGGTTTGTCTTTGGGGTGATTTGATTTGGTTGTGACTTTTAAAAAAAAATCATAGCTTGACTTTCCTGGCATTTTAAAAATGATTTACCTGTGGAAAACTTCGATATTTCTGTTATCTGCTCTGAAAATGTTTACAATTAACTAAAAAGGGAGCAGGTCCAGAAAATGTTAAAGAATTAACTAAAACCAGTACTGGAAAAATCACTTAAAGTTCTAGTCCTGCTAACCAAGAGCAATAATATTATTTTTTGCTTATTAAGGATATTATGTTGCTTTTGAAGTTTTTTCTTTATCTAGGAATGCATCTTTCATCTTTTAATTGGAGAATTCTACTCTTATCAGCTTTGTGTTGGACTTTTTCCCACGCTTTATAAAGTACTCTGAGGCAGCCATCAGCAATAATAGGAATCTTGTGAGGGTTTGTCTGGAAAGATAATGAGTTCAGTTTTGGACTTCAGTGAAAGTGCAATGAAAATGAAAAGTAAACAAATCAGTTACCCAAGAGAAACAAGAGTGCTTAATAATATGTGTTGTTGTTCTGTCGTGTCCAACTCTCTGTGACCCCATTTGGGATTTTCTGTGTGGAGATAGTGGAGAGGCTCGCCATTTCCTTCTCCAGCTCCTTTTACAGATGAGGAAACTGAGTCAAAAAGGGTTAAGTGACTTGCCCAGGGTCACACAGCTAGTGAGTGTCCTAAGGCCAGATTTGAATTCAAGTCTTCCTAACTCCTGGACTCTATCCACCACACCACTTACCTGCCCATTATAATAAGCAGATTTCTTCATTCAGGTCTCTGAGTCTACATTTTAATCATCTAAGGCTAAGATTTTAGTTGGATTTTCAGTTTTTTCACCCTTTTTCAGTGCAGTATTTACATACCTATAAATGCTGATTGATATTTGCCTTATAAAATGTCCCTCTTTAGCTATCTGAAACTTCTAGGAATTGTCTTTCTGTTCCTTAAGTATAACGTATGCTCTTACAGGCAGTGATGAAGTAGTGTCACTGAAGGATCAAAGGTGTGTTTTAGGAAAATTTTTTTATTTAATTGATTGAACAAGGAAACATTTAAAGGCAAAAAGATCACAGGCAACATGGTATTGCAGATAGAGTATTGAAAACAGAGCGAGGAAGACCTTGTTCGGAAGACCTTGTTCGGATCTCCCCGGACACCAGCTGTATGGCCCTTGTAGAGATACTTAACTGCTCTTAGCCTCAGTTTCCTCATCTCTGAAATAAGAGGATTGAATTCGTGACCTTTGAAGGTCCCTTATAATTTGAAATCCTATAATCAGTTAAAAGATTCAGGAAAAAAAATGGTTAGTCAAGAGAGTTTTCGGGTAGTAGTTATAGAAATGAGAAGGAAAATAGTATTTGGCAGCTGACTCTGTATGGGAGGTAAGGATTAGGAAGGATTCGTTTCAATTAAATTACTTGCCAAACCCCCATTACATGCAAGGCAATGTTTTAAATTTGTAGTGCGTGGTATTCACATGGAGATGTTTGGCACATGTAAATTAATATAACTACTAATCCATTTATTCATTCAGTTAACAAATCATATGCAAATGATGTGTATTCCCCTTTGAATGAGAGGAATACGAATATGAAAATACTCATCTTCCCTGCTCTCAAAGAGCTTATAGTTAGGCAGAAGTTAAGATGTATGAATATATTTTCTAAATTAGAATGAGAATAGTATAGAGAAGGGCTGAATCTGAGAAGAGGTGGTACCTGAACTGAACTCTCCAGCTTTAAATAGGCAGAGATTTAAAAGCACAGAAGTAGGAGAAACAAAATAAAGGCAGCTTTTTGATTAAAAAATAAATCCAGCACATTCAGCTAAATGCAGGCAAAATATTGCTGCAATATTCTAATTGTGACTTTTCTTTCTCTCACATGCTTTAAGAAGCCTGAAGGGAATCAGAGGTCACAGCTTTTTAGATATAGAGAATGTATAATTCTGAACAACTTCTGTTTACATCAAAGTGGTTATCTTGGTAAATGTGCATATGAATTCCATAGAATTACTTTAGGAACACGATAATGTTGGAGGGAAGGTTCTCACAGGATCATACATTTAGAGTTGGAAGAACTGTTAGAATCATCTAGTCCAATTTCTCATATCACAAGTAGATTAAATGAGGCCCAAATAGGTTTAGACACCAGATAAATAATAAGTAGCAGCCTTAGGATCGGAACCTGAGTCCTTCAGTTCCAAATCTAGTGTTATTTCCACCATACCATACTGTCTCCTCATTCATCGCTTAAATGTGTCTGCTCTAAAGAAGTGGAATGGTACAAAAATGTGGTTAGAGCCTTGATTCCTCATCTTCCTTGGGTCAAAAAGCTTTGGGTTTTTACCAGTCAAATCTTAGAATTATTGGTTAGGAGATTCTTTACAGTGCCAGGGATTTGTGGCATGCCTGACTTGTGCTCTGTCATAGTAATAAAAATACCAAAAAGCCGTGATAAAGAAAGACTCACATCCACATATGTGTATAAAAAGGGTCACATACACACATACATACACACACGCTATTTTACCTTTTCTCTGATTCCTTTATGTTTGAAATGGAAAGGATATAGAATCTCATTTAAATTTATAAATAAAACTGTCTTCTATAAGAAGATTTAACAGTAAAGTATACTATTTGCTGACTCCGAAGGTCAGTAATTGTCACGGTTTAACAGCCATGATCCAGACATAACCCACCCCCTAAAGTGCACAGAGCTCTTACGTGGCTCTTTGTAGCTCAGAGGTCATGAATGTCACAACCTGATCCTCAGAGGGCACTTCCTTCATTTTAATGTATCGCTGACATACTGAAAAATTAAAATGAATGATTGCAGAGGAATTTAAATTTATTCAAATTTAATTTAACCTAATGCCAGAATTTCACTAGCAAATTGGCACATCTATTACAAATGACAAGGTATTGTTAGTTTACAGGAGTGTTATCTACGCTATGGGTGGCTTCATTGTAGGATTAACTGATCGCTATTCACTTTTGTTTTGGCTTTTAGCCAGCACTGCAGAAAGCAGTGTTCCTGTTGAATCAGAGTCCAGTCAGTGGACATGTAAAGTATGTTCTTCTACCTTCCAAGAACCACAGCTACTGACTGGTAAGGCCAACAGCTACCAAGAAAAGTACCCCACAAACTACTCTGATGGATTTCCTTAATAAACCAGTAATTGTTGGCATTATTATATTTAGTTCCAGAAAAACACTATATTTCTTTTTGGCTCAACTCTACTACTCCCTTAATGGTACTTCATTCCCTCTGTTGAATTATCTCCAGTTTATCCTGTCTGCCTTATTTTACATAGTTGTTTTCATGTTGTCTTATTAGACTGAATTCCTTGAGAGCAGCCATTGTCTTTTGCATTTCTTTGTATCCCTTGTGCTTAACACAGGACCTGGCGCAGTCGATCGAACTGGTACTACCCGTACATGCCTTATTGATATCTTTTATGCCACTCATGTGTGAGTCATCATAATGTGCTATAGCTTACCTATGTTGACCATTTTTCTTTCTATTCTCCTTTAAGCTAGTTTTAATTCTGCCACATAGCATTGACCGGAGAATGTTGGTATTAAAGAGATAGGATCTGGCTGCAATTTGCCACTAGCACTGTAACTGATTACAGTATCTGAGACTTCTATTATTAAAGATTTATTCCTTTGGTTCTTAAAGGGAAAAGTCTTTCAGGATTACTTAAATGCTTATATCTTAAGGTGGGATAAAACTTAATTCTCTGCCCATGTTAAGAGCAGGGTCCTAGGGGAATGTAGCTCAGAATAACCAGATTATTCTTTGTTAAGAAACCAGGAAGGTCTGACCTGATTGAGTGATACAGAAAAAGGGATTGGGAAAGGTGCAGAGGAAAGAGATCAATCACTCAACTACACATTTTCAGAAAGATAATCTCTTGATAACTATCCATTACCTTAAGGTGATACTTAAACTGAATTAGCCATTGGGACTAGAGGTATGGAACTCACTGTTTCCTTCAGTTTAATCTATTTCTCTCCCAGATTTTTACCCACATTCCTTTACTTTTTGCTAACTTTCATTTTTTTCTATTAAAAAATAATCTTTCTATAATGTTAATTGATGAGGTGAGAATTACGTAATTAGAAGTCATATCATTTAAGGAGGGCTTTTTACCATTTTTTGTCCTCTAGGACATGCTAGTACAGAACTGAGCTTGGAATTTAATGATGATTCGATCACACTGATTTGATGGATTCTGGATCAAGAGGAAATTTCATAAAATTTCTGAGTACTTCATCTCTAGGTCATTAGAATATTTCGGGGAATGGAGAGGTTTGTCTTCCTTCCAAGCAAGCTTTGGGACAGAGACATTCATGTTACTTAGAGAACAAAAATTCTTACATTGATTTGAAATACCTGCTTAATGACATTCGTAGCATTTAATTTGAGATTAGGAGGAAATTTGCACCAAATTTTGACTCCATATGTTTTAGACTTTTGAACTTGGTCATTTTGTTATTTTTGTTTAGCTGTGTGTGTGTGTGTGTTTATATTTTAGGCAGCCAGATGGCCCAGTAGATGGAGCACTAGCCAGTTAGTGAGGAAGACCTGAGTTCAAATTGCAGACTCCGACATTTCGCAGTTATATGACCTTGGGCAAGTCACTTAACTTCTGTGATGGGGAGATCCGTATATCATAAGGGAGGCTGTTTGCTTTTTTTTTTTTTAGCATTAATTAATTTCCTTATATAAATTTCCTCATTAATATCTTTTGTTTTAACATTGCCTAACTTTTCCTCTATATTGTTTCTTCCCCTACACCCAGACAACAAACCATCCCATATATCAAAGAAATTTTTAAAAAGAGGAAAACATCAGCAAAAATGAACAATTCATTGAAAAAATAACAAAATGTGCAATCTGATAAAAATATGCAATGTTGCATATCCATGGACTGCCCACAGCTGAAAAAATATGAAGAAAAGAGTCTTCTCACTTCTTTGGGGCCAAGCTTATTCTTCATAATTTTCAACCTTCATTTCTGGTTTTAGCACTTAGATATAGATAGGTTGTTGTTCAGCTGTTCAGTGTGTCTGACTCTTCATAACCCCGCGTACCATAGCATACCTATACTGTCTGTGTGGTTTTCTTGGCAAAGATACTGGAGTGGTTTTTCATTCCCTTTTCCAGTGGCAAAGAGAGGGATTAAGGAAGGCTTCCTGTAAAAGGTGGGATTTTAGCTGGAACTTAAAAGAAGCCAGGGAGGTTAGTAGAGAGGAGGAAGGAAGGAGAGTGTGCCAGTGAAAATTCCTGGAGCCAAGAGATAGAATGTCTTATTTGTAAAAGAATTAAGAGGCTAGTGTCACTGGATCTGAGAGTATTTGTTGGGGAGGAAGGTGTAGGAAGGCCAGAAAGGTAGGAGAGGACTTTGTTATGAAGGGTTAGAATGTCAAACATGGTATTTTGTACTTGCTTATGGAGGCAATAGAAAGCCACTGGAGTTTAATGAATGAGGGGGTGGGTTTGGGTACGACATGATTAAATCTGTATTTTAGGACAGTCACTTTAGTAGCTGAATAAAGAATGGACTGTAGTGGGGAGAAACTAGAGCATGCAGACCCACCATCAGACTGTTGTGGTAATTGAGGTGTCAGGTAATGAGGGCCTGCACCAGAGTAGTCTCAGTGTCAGAGGAGAGAAGGGGGTGTATTAAAGAGATGTTTGGTGAAATCAACAGGGAGGCGAGGTGGTCAGGAATCCAGGACGACTCCTAGGCTGCTAGCTTGAGAATGAGAGGTAGAAAGGGAGAGGACATAAAGGGAAAGACAACAAATTTGTTTTGTGCATATTGAGTTTAAGATGCTCACTGGATGTCTGGGTCAAGATGTCTGAAAGGCAGTTGGAAAGGAGAAATTGGAGGTCAGTAGAGCTATTGGGTCAGTATAGGTAGATTTGAGAATCATCAGCATAGAGGTGGTAATTAAACTATGGGAGATGGTGAGATCACCAAGTGAAGTAGCAGTATGGAGGCAGACGAGAAGAGGGCTCTCAACAGGACCCTGAGGGACAACTATGGATAGAGGATGTGATGTGGAGGATCTAGTAAAAGCAATAGAGAAGGAGTGGTCGTATGAGAGGAGAATTAGGACAGAATGGTGTCCCAAAAATCCAGAGAGAGGAGGGTTGGCAAGGAGGAGAGAGTGACCCACCATGTCAAAGGTTGTAGAGGGGTCAAGAATGAGGATTGAAAAAAGGCCATTGCATGGGAACTAAGAGACCATTATTAATTTTGGAGAGAGGAGTTCATTGGAACGATAAAGTCAAAAATCAGATTGTAAGGGGTTCAGAAGAGAATGAGAGGGAAGTAGAGGCACCCGTTGTCGATGGCCTTTTTGAGGGTTTAGCAGAAGAGATGCAATAATGGAGATGGATGGATACAGTGGAGTTTTTTCCAGGATGGAGAGACATGGTGAGGTTTGTAAGCAGTAAGAAATGAACCAGTAGAGAGGGAGAGATTGAAAATAAGTACAAGAAGGAAGAAAATCAAGCATACAATCTGTCTGAAGAGAAGAGAGGAGACAAGGACTTAAACATATTGGAGGTGACAATTTTGAAAGATTTGAGGAATTGACTTTCAAGATATCTGAATATAACAAATGACTGGGTTGGGGGTAAGGAATCATCATATTATTCCAGCAAAAATGAGATCAAGATAATGTCAATAATCATCCGTCCATAGTCCATAAAATCTTTTGTGAGAACTATCTACATATATATTGATAAGGGAGCAGGTAGTCTTTTGTAAATCATTTTCAACAACAAATTTTATTTATGTTGCACGATTGACTAAAGTTAAGTTAGTCATTCAATCAATAAATACTTATTAAATAGCATCTACTATGTGCTATGAACTGTTTTAGGCACTGAGAATACAAAGAAAGGCAAAAGACTCTCCTCAAAGAGCTTATAGTCTTATGGGTGGGACAACATGTAAACAATTATGTATAAGCACGCTGTATACAAAATAAATTGGAAATCATCAACAGAGGAAAGTCACTAGAATTAAGAGAGTTTGGTAAAGGCTCCCTATAAAAAGTAGAGTTTTTAACTGGTACTTGAAGGAAACTAGAGAAGTAAGAAGGGAAACTATTCCAGGCCATTGAAAATTCTCAGAGCTAAGAGGTGGAGTGTCTCGTTTGAGAAATAACAAAGAATCCAGTGTTACTGGATTGCAGAGTATGGGGTGCGTATTGTGTAAGAAAATTATAAAGGTGAGGGTAGTTTGAAGTACCAAGCAGAAGATTTTATATTTGATCCTAGAGGTGACAGGGAGCCACTGGTATTTCTTGATGGGGAGGTAACATAATCAGACCTGCACTCAAGAAAGATCACTTTGACATCTGAATAGAGGACAGCCTGGAGTCAAGAGACATTTGAGGCAGGGAACAACCTGGGAAGATGAGGGGTACCCTTAATAGTAATAAGGAAGGTAGGAAATGGGGAGAATTTTAGGGAAAAGATAATGAATTCAGTTTTGGACTTATTGAACTTAAAATGTTTAAAAGACATACACTTTAAGATGTCTATTTAGGCAGTTGGAAAGGGTGAGACTGGTGGTTAGGACTAGATAAATAGACTTGAGAATCATCAGTATAGACATGACAATTGACTACCTAGAAGCTGAGTTCACCTGGGTCCCTAAATCCTGCCTTTGATTAATCTTGTACATTTGAGCCTTTAAATCAATGACTTAAAGATATAGATGGCATGATTATCAAATTTACAGACAATAGTGGAAAGATAAAGCATGTTCAATGACTTGGCCAAAGTCAGACTCATAATATATGAAACCAAGATTTGCCTTGCAGCTATGAGTAAATGAATCTCAGTGCACAACAACATCCTCGTCACTTCTCTATTTCTACATCAAGATGCTTCTCATTTATTCCCATTCATCACTCTTATACATCCTAGTAGGGTCTCTTCTATTTTGCCTTTTCTTGTTTTGTTTCATACTGTTTCATAAACATATTTTCACATTTCTTTATATTTATTCATTGTGATTATACTATTCCATTGGATTAGTGGATTCATTTTTGTTGTTTTTCTGGTTCTGTGGTTTAATTTGTATAGCTCCTGAGTGAGAGAACCATGCCCTTCCTCTTCTCTTCCTCCCTACCCCCCTATATTTGATTAACTGGTACTTAAAGTCTTCTAAAGTTGATTCTAAAGGAACACTGAGAAAGTAAGTGACTTGCCTTGGAGTGGGACTTGTACCCAGGTAGTCCTGACCACTATGCTATACTACTTCTTATTAATGTACAACAATTTATTTAACCAATCCCCTATTATTGGACATTTAGATTGCTTCGATTGCAGTCTTTTTGTAATTACCAGTAATGCTGCAATAAAGATTATGGAGGAGATAATTCTTTTTAAATAACAATTATAGGGCTTATTCACGGTAACCAACATTCATCTTGTACCTATGAGAGAGTCTGTCAAATACCTTGCAAAAACTCAGGTTATATTATGTCTCTAGCGGTTCCTTGAGGGAACCATTCTAGAAATCCTTTCCAAAAGGGAATGAGGTTAGACTGCTATGACTGTATTGGATAAAAACAACATGGTCTGAAGGAACAATTTGATTGCGATCACTATTTCCTTTTCTAGATATTAAGTTGTTACCATTGTAATAATATTTTCTAAACTCTTAGTCCTATAGTTTTTGGAGTCCATTGTCTTCCCTTGTGATAAATGAGTCAACACTTGACCTTTTTAAATCCTGCAGCACATCTCTCTTGTTTGTCAAGGACCTCATGTTTATTTAATATTTTGCTTCCAGATTTCACTAGTCCTTCCCTTTCTTTTCTGTATAACATTTTTCTAGCCACTTGACACAGGTCAGAATTTCTCTTTGCCTTTTTAGATCCTTTTCCTCCTTTGTTTTTATGTCATTGTGTTGTATAAAAGGAGCACTTCATTTTAACTGATAAACTTGAAAATAAATACGTTTTTTTGAGTCCCTTCTAATAGCAGGAGGGATTCCTTAAAAATGGAGGGGTCCCCAGATGCTCATACTGTGGATTACATTATGCTAATTCTATTAAGCTGTTGGATTATATAAATACAGGGGTAAGGAACCTGTGACCTACAGGCCACATGTGGCCTTCTAGGTCCTCAGGTGCAACTCCTTGACTGAATCTAAATTTCACAGAACAAACTCCCTTAATGAAAGGTTTTGTTCTATAAAACTTGGACTCAGTCAATGGGCTGCACCCAAGGACCTAGAAAGACACATGTGGCTTTGAGGCTGCAGGTTCCCCACCCCTGGATAGAACCTCCTCAGTAAGAACACACAACCACTCAGAAGAGTTCAGCCTCTCCATCAAAACAGGAAACTCCAAATAGATGAAGAATGACTGTTGAGATTAGGATACGCAGTTGGATTGAAGATTATTACTTTGTATTGAGTATTGATGGTGAGCTCAGCCTTCAACTGAATAAAAAGGAAAGAATGTGCTGGATTGCATATGGGAAACTACACAGGGCTTTCAGTGATTCCACGCTCCTCCTTAACATATAGTCCCATCTTTTAATTACCAGCATTCTTCTTGTGATATTCTATGGCTGTGAATTATTAGAAAGGTCTCCAAAGAATTAAAAATGAGTGACTTAAATAGCAAAGAACAGTTAAATAAGCTGTTACTTATTATCAACAAAAACTAGCATTTGAAAAGGGATGTAAGAAATATTTTTACACAAAGAAACAATTTGAAAAAGACATAGACTAGTCTTGTGAAAGTAAAGGATAAGTAGATTCCCAGTCGAGACAAAGCAGTAGGTAAAATGCAGACGCTGAATGTTGTACTGTTACCCATAAAATTTTAAGATGTAGAGTTGGCCCTGTAGCACCCTGGATAGAACTTACATAGAGAATTTATGAGAGGACTTGGAACAAAACATCCTCCGGATAAGGTGATGTGGATGAATTGAAGCTGTAGTGTTGAAGAAAATACTCATGTGGATGAAATCATGGCCTCTTTGAAGTAGAGGCTGTCCTACTTTTAAGCTATTAATGCTCAAAACTGAGCTATGCCTGTTGGATCACTATGTACTAAAGTGTGACAGTGTTAATTAGAAAATAGCACAAGAAAGCAGAGAATTTATACACACAGGGCAGATAAGTAGTGCAATAGATAGGTTACCAGGCCTGGAGTCAGGAAGACCTGTTTTCAATACTTAATGGCTATGTGAGCCTGGCAAGTCATTTAACCCTGTTTGCCTCAGTTTCTTCATCTGTAAAATGAGCTAGAGAAGATGGCAAACTACTCCAGCATCTTTGCCAAAAAAAATACTCAAATGGAGTTGCAAAGAGTTGGCTACAACTAAAACAACTGAACAACATATACACCCACTCTCACATATATAGACACACGTGTGTGTATACACATGTGTATGCACAAACATATGGATTAATTTATCATAAAACTATCAAATGGTTCAAAATCTTTCCTAGCACATCTTCAAAGGTGCATGCTAGTGTCTACCAGAAGAAACTCTTCTGTGACCTTTGTAAAGATGCCCTTTCACCTTTGGTTTTGCTTTGTTACTTAAGGAGTTAGGGAGTGGGTGGTAAGGGGGAAGGCAGTAAAGAATATGGCAGCAAGTAACAAATATGTACTGCAATACTACATCATATTAAATGTCATTTTATATAGTTGACGTCTACATCCTATTTAGTTGACTTGCACATCCTATCAAGTCTTACAGTACATAAATAAATTTCATAATTGATTAAATGGTTGATGAGATATGTATTTAGGATTATTTCTATATAACATTAGGTATAAGCTCTTGATTGCCAATTTGAGAAGCAACAAATAATGGAAAATCATACTGAACTTGTCATTTTGAAAGGCCTGAGTTGGTATCTTTACTCTAACACGTAACAGGTTGTGTGGCCCTGTACAAGACACTACTTCCCTGTGCCTCTGTTTTCTTTTCTGTAAAATGGGCAAAGTAATATTTATAGTAGTTTTTTAGAAGATCCAATAAGGTAATTTAATAGAAAGCATTTCATAAAACTTAAAATTCTGTACAAATGCCTACTCCTGTTGGTGTTAATAAATTTTTTCCATGAACATAATGAAGGAAAATTACTGATCTGCCTGCTAAAACCACTGTTGTAAGTAACTTTGAATTCTTATAGAAGGACAACTCAGCAAAGGAAATTAAAAATAGCATATATGGGATCAGGAACGGCCTCCAAGAGAACTCATATAAGGGATAATAGGTCTGTTTACAAAAGAAATAAAATAACTAAAGCCAACAGCGTGAACTACAGCTATAGCTGCTGTTGCCTCTACTCTGAGATTACATCTGGAAGGACCTATCCATGTAGAAATAGCGCTTGGCTCTCCCTTCTTCAAGTATGTTCTCTTGAAGGAAGGAACAGATAGGGAATAAGGAAGACAAAGGACTGGAGGAAAAAGGTGGAACACCGTTTCAGTACAGCTAAATTGTTTTTCTTTTGCGGTGGCAACCAACCTCACAAATGTTGCCAGAGGCCCTCTTTTCCTGCCTTCTTTCCTCCCTTTTTAGTTATATACCTAGGCTTAAGACAGATTACTGCAGAACTAGGTTAATTTGGGATGATTTTCTGTTTTTGCTATAACCTGTGCATATTTCATTCCTCTGTGATGGATATCTAAACTTTCTAAGTGGAGGTAAAAGTTACTTAGGTTAGTGATTCTGCCCTGTATGAATAAAGTGCTGTGGGGGCAGCTAAGTGGTGCAGTAGATAGACCACCAGTTCAGGAGTCAGGAGGACCTGAGTTTAAATCTCACTTCAGACACTTGACACTCAGTAGCTATGTGACCTTGGACAAGTCACTTAACCCCAATTGCCTCATCCTGCATCATCTCCAGTCATCCTGATGAATATCTGGTCACTGGATTCAGATGGCTGTGGAGGAGAAGTGAGGCTGGTGATCTGCACAGCCCTCCCTCACTCAAAACAGAGTCAAGTGCAAGTCACACCATTATTTCTCTGATGGCATGGTCTTCTTTGGCAACGAAGGACAAACACACACACAAAGTGCTGTGATATTTCATTTACATGCATAGAAGTGCTTTTTTCAAGTAGCAACCCAGTGGAAAGAGCACTAGATTCAGGGGAATTGTCCCTTATGATTTGTGTGGCCTTGAGTAAGTCATTTAACTCTCTAAATCTGTTTTCTTCATCTGTAATAAATGAGTGTTGTAACTAGATATTTTCTAAAGACAATTCCAACTCTAAATCTATGATCCTATAAACTCCCTTTCTTCCTTCCTTTCTTTTTTCCTTCCCTTCCTTCCTGCCATCCTTCATTTCCCCACACCTAACTTCTCTTGCCCCCCACCTCCTTGGAAGAAAACAAAAGCCCTTGTAATAAGTATTAATCAAGGAAAACATTCCCACATTGCCTGTATCCAAAGAAGAATACTTTATTCTGTATCTCAGATCCATGACTTCTCTATGAAGAGGTGGATTGCAAGTTTCATTGTCAGTTCTCTAGAATTATAGTTGCCTATTGTATTGGCCGGAGTTCGCAGGTGTTTCTTTATGTTGAGCTTTTATTGATATCTTTTGCGTTTACATCAACCAAATTTCCTCCTGTATTTCTCCCCAACACTTCCAGTCATGTATGTAACAAATACTTTTTCAAAAGAACAAGAGGAAGAGGAAAAAAATCAACAAAACTGAATCAATATGTAAAAGTTGAGTGTGTGTCTTTGTGTGTGTATGTACACACACACACACACGCGTGCACGCGCACACACACACACACACACGCACACGCACACACACACACACACACACACACACACACACACACACACACACACACACACACTGCTGTACTCCTATCCCCTACCTCCAGAGGAGTGGGGAGAGGTATGTACTCTTATCTCTTCTTTGTGGATAAACTTGTTCTTTATAAGTTTGCTACATTTGTTTTCAGTTGTTTTGTGATGGTTACTGTATTAGTTACTTGTATCTACCTATTAAATCATTATACATCAGTGTAGCAGTAGATAAAGTGGTGGACCTGGAGTCACCACATTTGGGCTGACATTTACTGTGTGACTTTGGGCAAATTACTTCAATTTACACTGCAGAAGATGGTGGTAACACCTGCCTCCCAGGATAATTCTAAGAATAATATGAGATAATATTTGTATGGGGCTTTGCCTACCTTAAAGCACTATGTAAATGCTAATGCTAGATAGCACCTAGCTCTATAGTTATATATCTCCCTTATCAACTCATTATCTTACTGCTTAGGCTCTTCCAAATCTTTTCATCCCTCCTGTAACCTCCCATGGCCACTCTCCCTCAACTGAGAAACTTGCCTCATATTTTAAAAGCCATTTGCAGTGAGCTCCCTTTTCTTTCCTCTTTCTCATCTCATCACGTAGCTGCCTTCTGCCACTATACCTTCCTTCACCCCTGTCTCACATGACAAGGTGGCCTTACTACCAATCAAAGCTAACCCCCCTACTTGTTCAAGTGATTCAGTTCCACCTTTCCTCCTCCAACAGATTGTCCCTCCTGTCATCCCCACTCTTTCACTTATTTTTAATCTCTCCTTATCTACTGGCTTCTCTCCTGCCTGCAAACATGCCTATGTCTCCCCTATCCTCAAAAAATCCAAACAAAATCCAATCCTAAAAAACCCCTCTTGCTCCTTTCATCCCTGCCAACTGTTGTCCTATATCACTTATGTCTTTTGGAGCTAAGGGACTGTAGTTTCTTAAAAAGGTATTCACAATAGGTACCTCCATTTTCTCTCCTCTCTCTCTTTCTCTCTCTCTCTCCTTAACACATTATAATCTGACATCTTTATCTTTTTTACTGAAACTTCTCTCTAAATTTACCAGTGATTAGTAGCCAAATCCAGTGACCTTTTCTCAATTCTCATTTTCCTTGACCTCTTTGAAGCCTTTGGCATCATTGATCATTTCTTCTTTCTAAATTTTTGGGGCTCGACTCTCTCCTGGTTCTCATCTATTTATTTTCTGTCTCTTTTGCTGGTTTTTCCTTCAGATCACATCCTCTCACTGTAGGTGTCTACGTCAGGGTTCTGTTCTGCGCCTTCTTTCTTCTCCCTCTACTACTTCACCTGGAGATCTCATCAGCTCTTTGAGATTTAATTATGGTCTCTGTGCTGTTGATTCTCAAATCTTGCTGTGTGCTCCAGTCTCTCTGCTCATCTCCAGTCTCACGTCTTCAGCTGCCTTTCAGATATCTCAAATTGCAAACATCGTAAACTCATTATGTGCAAAACAGAACTTTCTTCAAAACATATTTCTTACTAAACCCCTCTTCCCTCTCCTTCCTACCTTCTTTATTCTTGTAAAGAGCAACACTACCTCCTGGTCCTTCAGGTTCATAGGAGTCATCTTGAATTCCTCACTATTTCTCATCACTCCTCTCCCCATCCATATCCAAGGTGTTGCCAAGGCCTGTTGATATCATCTTTGTAACATCTCTCAAATATAGTGTAGATCCTCATTATTTCACACCTATACTATTATAGTAACCTGCTTTTGGGTTAGCCTGCCTCAATTCTTTCCACACTCAGTGTAATCCATCCTTCCATTCATCCATTAAAATGATTTTCCTAAAGTACAGATCTGATCATGTCCCCATCCCCATCTCTGTACTCAATAAACTCCAGTGACTCCCTATGCCCTCCAGGATCAAATTCAAAGTGCTCTGGCATTCAGAGACCTGCAAAACCTAGCCACCTCCTACTTTTCTAATATTACACCTTACTTCTCAACAAGGGCCCTTCATTCCAGTGACACTGGCTTCCTTGCTGTTCCACAAACAAGGGGCTCCTTTCTCAGCTCTGGGCATTTTCTCAGGCTATCCTCCAGGCCTGGAATGCTTTCCCTAACTCTGCTCAGACTATTGACCTCTCTTGCTTCCTTTAGATCCCGACTAAAGTCCCTCCTTCTATAGGAAAGCTTTCCCATCCACTCAAGTCCATTGCTTTCCCTCTGTAAATTAAGCTATTTCTCCTGTATGTAGCTTACTTTGTATATATTTGTTTGCATGTTTTCTCCTCTATTACATTCTAAGCACTTCAAAGGCAGGGACTGTCTTTTTCTTATTTGTATCCCCATACTTAGCACAATATCTGGCACATAGGCACTTAATAAATATTTATTATTTGAGTTCTCCTTTGATTCTTAAACATGTTTTATAGATGACTGCTGTAGTATATTTAATTTCCTTTGTATTTTATGCATTTCTATATAACTTAAGCATTAAAAATTTTTTTTCTGAAAAGTGGTCCAGCTTCACCAGATTCAGAGCAGACAGAAAATGTTTGAGGATACCAAATAATTGTTAGAACTCCTGTTTAGTGGCTTTGAGTGGATAATTCTAAACTGCTTTCTAGAATGGCTAGACCCATTTACATCTTTGCCAGTGGTATTTAGTGTCCCTGTTTTTCACATTTTAGGGGCAGCTAGGTGATGTGGTAAATGGAGTGCCAGACTTGGAGTCTTCTGGCTGTTGAGTTCTGGCCTCAAACACTTCCTAGAAGTGTGACCCTGGGCAAATCACTTAACCCTGTTTGCTGCAATTTGTTCATCTGTAAAAATGAGCCGGAGAAGGAAATGGCAAGCCACTCCAGTATTTTTGCCAAGAAAACCCTAAATGGGGTCATGAAGAGCCAGGCATGACTGAAAACAACTGAATGACAATTTCTGTATTTTATTATATTGTCTCTTGTTGTCATTTTATTTGATGAAGTTTTCTGTTTCCATGATTTGTTTTTGATCTACCAATTCTTAAGGATTGCATTACTTAAATTGTTTGTTATATAGTCAGTTACCTCTGTCCTAAACATAGAAGAAAATATGGTGTGATGTGTTTCTTACTTCATATTCAATTAAGAGTAAAGCCCTCATTAAATGAAACTTTTACAGAAATTCACCACATACTAAGGCATAGAGATATTGCAAGTAAATCTAAAAAAGTAGAAATAGTGAAGACATCTTTTATAGGCCATAGCATGATAAAAATGGTAATCAGTTTAAAGAACATAAAACAATACACAGACCTCAATGGGGAGACTTAATAATGAAATCCTAAATAGTGAGTAAGTCAAAAAACAAATCTTAGAAATAATATTTATGGGAGAGCAGAGCCAAAATGGCAGAGAAAAGGCATAGATTTGCCTGAGCTCTCCCCAAAACCCCTTTAAACAACTTTAAATAATGCCTCAAAAATTCTGTAGCATCAAAATCCATAAAAGGATAGAGTGAAGCAATTTCACAGCTCAAGACACCTTAGAAAGTCAGCAGGAAAGATCTGTTGCAGTATGAGTGGAACACAGGCCATGCCCCAGTAAACTATCAGTAAGCTTTGGCAGTGACTATATCAGTGGTTGTTTCCAGACCTCTTGGCCCACAGATGATAAGGGAGTCAGAAAACTGGTCAGGAGATTCCAGGAGCCCCTTTGCTGGCACCAGGGACAGGATTGCATTGCACATACATGACTCTGGGTTGCAGTCCTGAGGCTCGGTCCCAGGGTGAGTAATAGCACTAGCACACCAGAGCTTGTGGTTGCAAGGTCGCTGGGACCCTGGCTATATACTTCCCGGGCAGAAATGAGTGCTTGAAGTAGCTCATAGATCAGAGCACAGACCAGGAGACTAGTCAATACCCCTCTTCCTAGTACACACCATACGACCTTGGAAGAACTGGAAACTTACAGGTACTCAGAATTATCTCTAAAGATAATTGCACAAAAAATCTGAAGCTTGGGACAGTGCCCCCTCTGTTCGGGAAGCAGATTTCCACTTAAGCTTAGAGTTAAAAGTCAAGAAATAGGCTAGAAAAAAAATGAGCAAACAGCAGAAAAAGATCTTGACCATAGAAATTTACTAGGAGACAGGGAAGATCAAAACACAAAGTCAAAACTGCTACATCTAAAGCTGCAAGGAAAAATATGAATTGGTCTGAAGCTGTGGAAGAACTCAAGAATTTTAAAAATCAAGTAAGAGTGTTAGGGGAAAAACTAGGAGAAATGAGAGCAATGCAAGAAAATTATTAAAAAAAACATCAACAGCTTGGTAAAGGAGACAAAAATGCTGAAGAAAATAACCCCTTAAAAAACAATATGCCAAACAGTAGGAGAGGCATAAAAGTTGAGTGAAGAGAAGGATGCCTTGAAAAGCAGAATGGGTCAGATGGAAAAGGAGGTACAAAAGCTCTCCAGAGAAAATAATTCCTCAAGAACTACAATTGGACATGTGAAGACTAATGACTCCATGAGTCGTCAAGAAACAGTAAGACAAAAATGAAGAAAATGTGACATATCTCATTGGATAAACAACTGACTTGGAAAAAAGATCCAGGACAGATAATTTAAGAATTATAGACTTTAAGAAAACCATTATCAAAAAAAAAATTAAATATCTTTCAATAAATTATGAAGGAAAATGTCCTGATATTCTAGAACCCCTACAAGGTTTACCTATGAGGGCAAAATAGAAATTAAAAGAATCCACCAATTACCTCTTGAAAGTGAAAACTCCTAGGAATATTATGGCCAAATTCCCAAGTTTCCAAGTCAAGGAGAAAATACTGCAAACAGCCAAAAAAAACCAAACAAACCAAAAAACCAACCAATTCAGATATTGGGGAGCCACAGTCAGAATAATACAAGACTCAGCAGTTTCTACATTAAAAGATCAGAGGGCTTGCAATATGATATTCTGGAGAGCAGAGGAGCTAAGATTACAACCAAGAATCACCTGAGTATAATATTCAGTATAAAATAAAAGGATGTAAGAACTAAATAGAAAATCTGACTTTCATGTACGAGATTCAAGAGATGCATAAAAAACCAGAAAGAAACCAAAAGGGAGTGGTATTGTTGAACTGTTTATATTACTACATGGGAAAATGATACTTGAATCTCCTAAAAATTTTCTCATCTTTAGGGCAGTTACAAGTCTACATAGAGGGCATGGGCATGAGTTGAATATGATGGGATGATTAGCTAAAAGAAATTAAATTATGGGGTGAGTAAAAGGAATGTCCTGGGAGAAGGGGAAAGGGAGAGGTAGAATGGGGTAAATTATCTAACAAAAGAGGTATGAAAAAGATTTTACAGTAGAGGGTAAGGTTAGAGGAGGCAGGGGAAAGGGAGTATGTGAACCTTACTCTCAACAGAATTGACTTGAAGAGGGAGTATCATACATACTCGGTTGAGTATAGAAATCTTTCTTACTATATAGGAAAGCAGGGATAAAGGGCAAGTCATGGAGGAGAGGGGCAATGTGTGGGCTAATAGTGTTAGGGGAGATAAAAATCAGAAGTAGATCATTTGAGAACAAACATGGTGAAATGAGAGAGAGAGTAGGATAAATGGGGAAATAGAATGGAGGAAAATACATAGTAATCAAAACAAAAAAAATTTTTAAGTAGATTTCTCTGATAAAGACCTCATTTCTCAAATATATAGAGAACTGAGTCATATATGTAGAAATAAGAGTCATTCCTCAGTTGATAAATTGTTAAAGAATATGAATAGACAATTTTCAAAGTTTTCATGTAGTTATATGAAAAAATATTATGGTCATATAAAAAATGCTCTACATCTACAAATTAAAACAGCTCTGAGCTATCATCCCACACCTATCAGATTGGCTTAATATGATGGAAAAGGAAAATGACAAAAATGGAGGGAATGTGGGAAAATTGAGACACTAATGGGGAAGTTGTGTACTGATTCAGCCATTCAGAAAAGCAATTTGGAAATATTCCCAAAGTGCTATAAAACCATGCATACCCTTTGACCAAGCAATACCACTAGTAGGTCTGTGTCCCAAAGAGATAAAAAACAAAGGAAAATGACTTGTTTGTACAAAAAAATTTATAGCGGAATTTTTTAGTAATGTTAAAAAATTGATAATTGAGATGTCCATCAACTGGGAAATGGCTGAATAAGTTATTGTATATAATTGTGATGAAATGCTATTGTGTTATAAGAAATGAAGAACAGGATGCTCTCAGAAAAACCTGGAAAGACTTAAATGAACTACTTCAAAGTGAAATGAGCAGAACCAGGAGAACATTGTGTATAGTAACATCAACATTGTGTGATGATCAGCTGTCATAGGCTTAGCTCTTCTCAGCAATACAATGATCCAAGACAATTCTAAAGGACTTTTTTTTTTAATGTTATCCATCTCCAGAGAAAAAACTGAAGGAGTGTGAATGTAGGTCAAATTGTACCTTTTCTTTATTTTTCTTATTTTTTGTTTTTTTTGTCTTCCTTCATATCATGACTAACATGGAAATGTGTTTTGCTGTATCAGATTGTATGCCTTTTTAATGAGGGGGGAAGTGGAGGGACATAGAGAGGGAAGACAATTTGGAACTCAGATAAAAAAACAAATGTTAAAAATTGTTTTTACATATAAGTGGGAGAAAATATTAATAGTTGTGCAAAAAATAATGACAAAGATAAAATGATATATCAGGTTTTCTGATAAACTAAAAGAAGCTAAAAGAACCTTATGGGGAAAAGTAGTATCTGTTTAAAAGCATGCATTAATAAAATACTAACTTGAATGTACCTTGAAAGAACTGGAAACAACAAATTGCCTAAAAAAAAGCACACAAAAAAGAGATAATTGAAATTTAGGGGACAAACAGATAAATTGGAAATATACACTTCAGAAGCTATTAACAAAAATGAAAACTGGTTCTTTGAAATACTGACAAGACTAGTAAACCTTTAACAAATTTGATCAAAAAGAAGACTCCAGAAACACAAAGGACCAAAATAGCAAATGAACAAGGTGAAATTACAAGAAAACCTGAAGAAATAAAAATTATCAGAACCTGTTATGCGTAGTAATTAACAAAACTGAGAACAGAAGAGAAATAGGTTACCTTCAAAAATACTGAAATGAACAGAAGACCAAATAGATATTATAGATAATTCAGTATCTGAAAAGGAAGTAGAACTAGCTATTGTAAAGGAACTACCAGAGAACAATCTCCTGGTCCTTACAGATTGATTCACAAGAGAATTCTATCTAAGTTAAAAAAAAAAAACAAACTAATACTATTGCTACACCAGTTATTCTCAAAAGATTGAGAAAGACTCCTTTTAAGAGGCAAATATTGTTCTAATACCTAAGCTAAGGAAGGATAAAGCAAAGGAGAAGAGAATTGTATGTGAATCTCATTAATCAATGTTGATTCAAAACAAAAATAAATCCTGTCAAACTTACAATAGTAGTTTATCTAAGAAATTATTCCTTATGATCAAATTGGATTTACATCAAGCTTAACAAGGATGGTTCGCTGTCAGGAAAACAATCACTGTAACGGATAATGTTTAAAGCAACTTTTCAAAAATTTTGTGAATTGAATGAATGAATGATTGAAAAAGAAGCTTTATTAAGTACTTCCTATGTGCCAAACATTGTGCTAAGGGCTTGGGGATACAAACAGAAAAGGCTAGATAGTTCTTCTCTGAAATTGAACTGTGGGCGGTTAGAAAATACTTAAAGTTCTAAATGTTGCAGCCGTAGTGTGATACAAACTTAGGCAAACAATTTGTTTCACATGAAAGAGAATTAACCTTGATATCTGTGTGACTTTTTTTTGTTTTTAGAAGTAATCATTTTTTTTGAAGGATGTACCTTTTCTCTAATAACAATATGGCAATAATAAATCATATTCAAATAGTTGTTTAAGGTTTATGAAGTACTTTCCCAACGATAGCTCTGCAAGTAGAAAAACTATTTCATCTTCCTTTTATAAATAACGAAATCGAACCTCTGAAATGTTAAGCAATGCCATAGCATCAGACTTAGAGCTGTAAGGTGATGTTGGAAGTCCAATCAGGGTCCAGTAAGGACAGTCACAAAGCTAGTGCTTGTCTCAGACAAAATTCAAATCTAGTTCTCCTGATTTCAAATTTTTCTATAAATAGTAGAAAATACTATGTAGTATACTGCCTTTCAGGAAAACAAAAACAAAGAGTGATCTTCCAGGCTAATAACATTAGAGGGAATACTGGCAGAAAATTATTTATATGTTTGCACATATAAAAATTTTTAACATTAGAAGAGATTTCAGAGATCATCTGGTCTAATTCTTTTGAAATACACAGTATTTCCTGATTGTTTCACTCTCTTTATAGAACATGTGTTGAGTCATCTGGAACAAATCAAAGGCATGCCTCCAGCCAGCCATAATGAAATAGCTCCAGATAAAGAAATAGAGATACTTTCTAAGGATACACCTGTTGTTTCTGAAAGTGGCAGTGCCAACAGAGAACCAAAGAAAAAGCCCCGAAGAGGTAAAAAATCCAAAACTTCCAAAGGCGAACCACCTCTTGTCATCATTGAAGACAAGGAACCAGAAGGTGAGTGCTGATTCATGAAATGGTTGCCAGTTTGATCTTTAGTAGAGTCTCATTTCTTGGGGTCAGAGACCTTAAAGATGAAAAGGACTTCAGAGAAATAATTTAGTCAGTGCTTTTGTTTGACAGATGAAGAAACTGAGGTTCTTAGTGATGTCTGTAATGCACTGTTTTAAAAGATTCTGGCATTGCTGTATAGAGTGATCAGAATGGATAGAGACTGGAGTCATGAAGGCATTGTAAAAACACCATTAATAATAATAAACAACACGTTTCTTTTGTAAGTTTGTTTTACAGAGTACGTTCTTTATAGCAATCCTGTGTAGCAAGAAATATTATCATAGTCATTTACAGAAAAGAAAACTAAAGTTTGGAGAGTTTTAAATGACTAGCTAATAGACTTGCAGCTGTCAGAGCCAGGATTTCAACTGCAGCAATCTCTGTGGACACCAAACCAAGGATTTTTCCCACTGTACATTTCAGCTTCCTCTATGTGAGGGGATCGAAGCCAAGAAAATAGACATATTAATTGTGTCTATTAGATGTTATTGTCGATTTTATGGTTTTCAAATTCCTTAAAATGGGACCAGTGGCCTTCTGTTTATCAAATTTAGGCTCAACAGCCTAATTAGATTATTTTGTTTACACATACATTCTACAGTTTCTGAAATTTTCCACTTAAAGTTTTTCTAGTGTGTTCAAACAGCGTGCTTCGTAGGGATTGATTTTCCAGCTTGCACATTACCCAGTTCTCTGACTGTTTCTTTGTGTAACCTGTTGTGTGGATGGTACTCTTTCATGTACCGGAAAAGAAGGGCATAAAGAAAGAAAAATATAATAAAATTTACTTTTCACAAAATCTCTGATGCCATGATGCTATGATTCTGTAACATTTAGTAATTTTCCTCCTGTTAATGGGGGAGAAGATCAAAACTGTATCTAAAATAAGGTTTGGAGATTATGTTATCTATTCCAATTTCTATTACTATAGATTTTCTCATTTTGAACATTTTAAAACTACTTAGCTACAAATTCTCCTTAATCATCTTAATGTACATTTAGGTATATAGATTTTGCAGGAGTATACATTTGAAATTCTTTTTGGTAGCTTTGAGTAAGAAGGAATTAGAATATCTCATATGTCTGATGTCATAATGAATTATGGCAGATATGGAAAAATAATTTCTTGGTCTTTTAGTTTTATTAACTTAACTTTATTAACTTAAGAATTTAAAATGTAATTTACTTTATGGCAGAATAGTATGGTGGAAAGAACACTGAATTTGAAGTGAGAGGGCCTAAATTAAGGACCTGACATATTAGGATCATGAACATGGAAAAGTCACAGGACTCAGAGTTTGTTTCCTCATATTTAAAAATGAATATGGTCATTATGTTATTTATTTCATTGTGATAAGGAAAAAGACTTTATGTTTTAAAATGCTAGATAAATGCACTGATTCATTATGATCACTGTAAGCACATAACCAATTTGAGGGCAAGAACTTAATTTTGCTTTCCGGCATAACATAACATCAAGATTCCGCAAGATGACAAAGTGGACCTTGAGTGATTTGGTTTGTTTTGTTCTTTTAATTCAGACTTACTCTAGTTATCACATGATTTTTGTGTGATTTCATAAACATTTCTTAGTTTCAGATATTTTGCCAAATAATTCAAGTTTTTTATTATTTTTACAAATAATTTATGTTTTTGGTTTTTTATATATATATAATTTATATTTCCCCCCCTTTACCGGTGAATCAAGTGGCAGAAATTGTAACAGAAATCCCTCCTGATGAAGATCTTAACTCAACTCCTGATGAACGGATTATGGAGCTTGTTTTAGGAAAGCTGCCCAGTACTACAAAAGATATCAGTGCAGTTCCAAAGTAAGTCATTGGTTAAACTTTTTCTTTTATCATTGCTGACAGACTAAGATACCTAGTGAGAAGTATTGGAATTCCTTTTATAAAACAGAAGGCAATCTTCAAAATGTCTTGATGAAAATGGCCACTTATAATATTATGGAGGGTTTGACATGTTACAAACATGCTTTAGTCTCCCTGTGCAACAAAACCCTTCTGTTGGTCCTTTAATTGCTCAGACTAAGATTCCATCTCTTTTCCTTTCATCGTCAGAGTTCTTGAAAAAGTGTCCTGTATTACTTGCCTGTATCTCACCAATCCTTCTTCCTTCAGCCTCTTGTATCCCTGCTTCTGTCCCTCCCACATTCTTGAAACTGCCCTTTTTGAAGTAACCACTGGCTTTCTCCTTGACATATTCAATGACCTTTTCATTGTTCACATTCTCTTTGATTTTCCTTTATCATTCTTTCTTCCTCTTGATATATTTTCTATGTCCTTTGTGAGGCCACATGCTTATGGTTCTTTTTCTACTTCTCTGAATGTTGCTTCTTTATCTCTTCTGCCCTCCTTCTTTTGCCCTCAATATTTGCAAAAGTTTGCTTCTGTTCCTTCAGTAGACTTCCTTGTCTAGTGATCTCATTAACTCAGAATCACAGAATTCAGTCAGTTGCAGGAACCTCAAAGGTAATCTTTTCCAAACTGTACCTAAACAATAATACTTTACCATAACAACAAATCCTCAGTTTGCTGCCCTACAATAATGGAAATTAATTCCCTCTCAAGTCAGATCACTCCACTTTGGGACAACTCATAATTGTTAGGAAGTTTTTTTCCTTACATTGAGTCTAATCTATCTTTCTGCTACTTCCCCTTGTTCCTAGTTCTATCCCCTGGGGCCACAAAGAACAATTTCATTGCTCTTTCATGAGACATTGCTCCAGATCACTGAAGGCAGTTATCATATTTTTCCTACCTCTCCTTCTTACCTTGTGAGTAAATACCTTGGGGTCTTCCATCTAATTCTCATATATCAGGGTTCTCCTATCCTCTCCTCCTCGTTCTAGTTTCCAGCCTCTGAACACATTCCAGTTTGTTGGTTTCTCTTAAAAAACATCAGAACTCAGAATTGACCCCAGTCCCTGATAACTGATCTGACCAAAGCTTAGGACCTAGATGGGGCAGCATGGAATTGTTGAAAGAACACTGGATGAGAGTCCAGAAAACCTGGATTGCAATAACACCTCCGTTATGACTTTTTTATCATTTTGAACAAATTATTTTACATTTCTAATTCTCAGATTCCTCATTTGTAGAATGAAGGGATTGAATCTGATAGTCTCCAAAGTCTCTTCTGGATCTAAATTTATACTCCTACAATCATATGATTATTTTGTTTTCTTCTTTCTGAATGCTGCATTTTTATTAAATCTGACTAAGATTGCAATATCCTTTGTCTACTCTTTCACATTGTTGATACACTGAGTTTGGAGTAGACTAAAACCTCCAGACTTTTTTACATGAACTGCTGTCTATTTACGTATCTTCCATCTTGTATTTGTGCTTTTTAAAGTATAAGAAAGGGGCTTTATATTCATTCCTATTCATTTTCTAAAAGAAATCTTATTTCTAAAAGATTATTATATTTAATATTTTGACCTCTAAAACAGCATTTAGTCTTCTAACATAAAAGACTACCTTAAAGGTACTTGTCCAACAGGAATCTTCCATACAGTTATTAAAATTATTTAAGATTCCTTGAAAGGTACAGCAACACATATAAGCCTGTAGACAACTTTCTTATCACTCACTAATAGGCATGAAACAGGGAGATAAATGTTCACTGGAATTGTTCACTGTTATAAAAGTTGTCCAGCACAGAATCCACATTGAAAGGGGATTATCTATGGATGGTAAAGTCCTCCAGATGCTCTGTTTTTGTAAGTCATTGTTCAGTTGGACCTAGAGTTACAGAAAATGCTAAATGATGTCCATGTCCACTCAAAACAATTTGATCTAACTATCCTCACAGAAGTAACAAGTCAATAAAGAGTGCTTATTGTACAGATAGTGGCATACAGTTTGATGGACGATGAGTTTTGTACCCAGAATTAAATAAGAAAATAGTATGTTATATTGCCTTTGGGAGACTGCAAAACTTTAAAAATCTCAAGTACCTCCCAGAAACAAATAGCCATCCTTTTAGTATCAATATTTATCCTGATATGGTTGTGAGCCATGAAACATAATCTCTGAAGAACTGAAAATAGATATCAAGAGTGAAACTAAGGGATGCATCAGAAGTGTATGAATGAAAAAGGTGAGTTGGTCATGTTGCAATATCAGGGATAACTGAAAAACAGTTCCTATGCTTGATTGATACATTACATCAAGAGAAGCTGAAGAAGGCACCCTCCCCTTGGATGTACTTTGCATGACAAACTTATGAGAGGACATAAACAAGAGTCAGAAAGTGTGGGTGGTCACACATGGGTTGCCTCATCAGCAGTTTCCAGCACAGCTCTTGCCTCCACTTACCTTTGGCCCAGGCTCCATTGTGGAGGTAAAAAATAATTAACCTTATTTTAGGGAATATTTTTATTGATTACAACACAGGCCCACTTGATGAACTGACTAATTTTGAAAAATTCAGTGACAGTAGAAGAGGTAGAGCCTACTGGCAGAGTGGAAGAAAGAAGTTCTGTGAGCTTTTCATCCTCCTAACTTCTCCACGTACATCTAGAAAATGAAGCAGACTGAATTCTGACTGGGAAATACAAGTCCAGATTGACATCAGGAGAAAGATGACAAAGGCTGTGGACACTGGGGATAGGCTGTAGCCAGGAATAGGCCATTCCGAATGTGCTGGCTCAGGGAGAGCCTGCATACCAGGACAAGACAAGGTCCCAGACCTAGCTTTAGCGGGACCAGGATTTGTACAGTGCAGGAATAGGTGTGAACCAGAAGACCTTCATCACTTCACACTTAGACCGCTGCAGTAGCCTGCTGGTTGGTCTATCTGTCATCTCTCCTCTCTCCAGTCCATCCTCCATTCAGCCATCAAAGTGATTTTCCTAAAGCATGCTCTAACCTCCCTAACCCCCATACTCAACAGACTCGAGAGGCTTCCTATCACCTCCAGGTTCAAATACAAAATTCTCTATTTGGCATTCAAAGCCCTTCATACCCCTCCCTGCCATTTTAGTTTTTTTCTACCTTAAGCTCCCCACAAACTCTTACTTCAGTAACACTGACCTAATTGTGGCTGCCCTTCAAATAAGACATTCCATCTCTTAGCTCTGGACATTTTCTCTGGTTTTCCCCATACCTGAAATGCTCTTTGTCCTCATCTCTGACTACTGGTTTGTATGATTTCCTTCAAGTCTCTGCTAAAGTCTCATCCATAGGAAGTCTTTCCTAAATCCCCTTAAATTGAATGCACTTCCTTTATTATTTCCAGTTTATCTTGAATATAGCTCCTTTGTATATGTTTGTTTTGCAAATTAGACTGTGAAGTCCTCATATCCCTAGTACTTGGTATCATGCCTGGCTCATTATATATACTTAATAAATAATTATTGATTAACTGATTGACTCATTATCCAGTTCAGAGTCACAGACGGAGGTGGAGACCTATGCCAAGGGAAAGACAATCCAGAGTAAGGAGAGGTTCCTGGCCCTTTATCATATATATGTAACAAGCAGGGAGGAAATTCAGGAACAAACAATGACTATGTGACTTGGACCTGAATGTAGGTCTAAGACTAAGTTCTAGTTTCTAACTAACCCTGTCTGAAGCCTGTAGCAGAATGAACAGGGCAAGAATCCCAGACCAAAGAGGAAGCCTCAGAACTGTCATTCTGAACCAGCGGAGTTTTCCATCTGGCTGACAGTGGCTGAATCGAACAGCAGGCTACTAGAATTCCAATCAGAACAAGCCCACAATTCCCAAAACTCAGGTCAGAGGGCAGAAATCCAGCTTTTCCTTGGATCAGACAATTATGGAACTACTGAAAGTTTTCAGGTCTGAGGCCTGAGATGTACCTGAAATCCTTAAAAATAGTAGTGGGTAGAGCTCAAGGCCCAGAGTGTGGAAGACCTAAATTATATTCCAGCCTCAGACACTTATGAACTGTGACTCTTTGGGCAACTCATTTCACTGCTCTTTGCCTCAGGTTGCTCAACTATAAAATGGGGATAGTAACAGCTCCTACCTCTCAGGATTGTGGTCAAGATCAAATGAGATATATTTGAAAAGCACTTAGCACAGTACCTGGCACAGAGATTCTTATTCCTTTCCTCCTTTCCTGGTACCCCAAGAAAGCAGTACCAAGGCCAGCCTGGACATTCCCTTGAGAAGTGTGAAGAGCCTAGCCCTAACATAAAGTCCAGAGTCAGGAAGAAGGCTTGGAAATAAGAGCAAAACCAAAAGAATCCTACCATGAAAAGCTATCATGGCAACAGGGACACTCAAACCATTAGCCCAGGAGAAGACAGTAAGTCCAAAACAGCTACAAACAAAGTCTCAGTGAGAAACACAGATTGCACACAAACTCAACTAGAACTTCTGGAAGACATGAAGGAAAGGGATTTTTTTTGTTGGTTTTTTTAAGCATGAAAATATCTTTAGACATTAAATGAAAATACTAGAATAAAAAAATGGAAAGAAAAGAGTTATAAAAAAATTGAAAAGGAAAATAACAGCTTAGCACAAATCAGTTTGGAATGATAAGTTGGTTCAAGGTTTGCAGGACTTAAAAGCTAAACACTTTTGTCTGATCATAGACACGAGAGAAAAAAACTGGAATTATTGATTTAGAAAGGGATATCATCAGTTATGCGCTTAGGGAAAATTTTTCAGCAGCGATGTGGTGGATTGATTGGAGTGGGGAGAGCCGGGAGTGGGGAGACCACTTAGGAGACTGATGCAGTAATCTAGACAAGAGAAGAGCATGTTGGACAGAGTTCTGACTTGGAGTTAGGAAGTCCAGCCCCCACATTTACTAGCTGTGGGACCCTGAGTAAGTCATTCAGCCTTTTACTACCTCAGTTATTTCATTTCTAAAATGGGAGAGTAAATAGCACCTACCTACCATGGTTGCTGAGAGGATCAAATGAAATGCTATTTGTAAAGCAGCTGCAAACCTTTAAAACGCTATATTAATACCAGCTGTTATGTTATTGTCATTATGTGTGATCCGGAGCTAAGGTGGTATCTTTGTGAGCAGAGAGAAGGGGAACACCTGAGAGAAGCTGTGAACATAGAAACAGCAAGATTTGGCACCTGATTGAATGTGTGAGGTGAGGAAGGTTGAGGAGGCCTTGAAATTGCTGAGGTCATGAATCCGAAACCCTCCATCAGTCAGAACACTTTCTTTTATTGAGGTACAGTAAAATAAAGTTTTCTATTCAAATCATAGTAACTGTAGTACACCCCTCTGAGTCATTTTACTTTTCTCTAGCAGTTTGGCACCTTGTCATGGGGGTGAACACATGTCCATATATAAGTATATATTTTATATACAAAATATATAAGTACATTTTATATACAAAAAGTATATATTTATATAGAGACATCTTCCTGAGTTCAAATCCAGCCTCAAATACCCACTAGCTGTGTGACCCTGGACAAGTCACTTTACCCTGTTTACCTCGGTTTCCTCATCTGTAAAATGAGCTGGAAAAGGAAATGGCAAACTACTCCAGGATCTTTGCTAAGAAAACCCCAAAATGGGGTCACAGAGAGTTGGACACAATCAAAAACGACTGAACAGCAACAAAATTGTTGGTACAGAGGGCACTAGTATCTAGAATGACCAGAAAAGGTTTCAGGTAGATGGTGCTGATTGAGCTGAGTCTTGAAGTAAATCAAGGAGATTCCAAGGTGAAGAAGTGAGAGGAGAGATTATTCCAGGTATAGGAACAGCCAGTGGAAAGGGAGACAGAAGGTAGCACATCATGTGTGAGAGGCAAGTATGCCAGAATGCCTGGACAAAAGAATCGATGTGTAAGGTTAGATAATTAGGAAAATCGGATTGTACAGAACTTCAAATGACAAGAGAGTTTATATTTTGTCCTAGAAGCACAAAGAAGTCACTGGAATTTATTTAGTAGGGAGTAGAGGTGACATTTAGTAGCTAGGTAAGGCAGTGGATAGAGCATTGGATTTGAAATCAGGAAGACTCACCTTCATGAGTTCAAATCTGGTCTTAGACACATATTAGCTGTGTGACTCTGTGTGTCCCTGTTTCCCTCAGTTTCCTCACCTATAAAAACCTAGAGTAGGAAATGACTAAAACCACTCTTACTATCTTTGCCAAGAAAATCCCCAGGGGGGTCACAAAGAGTTGAATAGGACTGAAAATGGCTTAATAGTAATATAAAGGCAGGAGTTGGTGGAGGAGAGGAAAAGGAAAAAATGTGCAAACTATTAGAGAAAAGTAGAATGACCCATAGTGGAGGACAGGAGTGGGCGGTGTAATGTGTACTCTAGTTACTGTTTGTTAAATGGAAATTTTTATTTTACTGTACCTCTAAAGAGGAAAGTTTGCTGACTGAAGAAGATTAAGGAAAAGTCCGAAATGCCAGTGACAAGCAGAGAGTATTCAACTTCCCCTCCATGATTACTGCATTGTGGGATGGTAAGATAAGCTATAGCCAGCTCTGGAAAAGACAGCTAGCGATTCTTAGTCAGAGGAGAGCCAGATCTCAGTGAAAGAATATAAAAGAAAAAAGCCAATGATAAAAAGCAGGGGGATGGGGAAGGGTGGAAGGAGGGAGCATGTCAAGAATGCCAGAGGACATAGTAAAAGGGTTGGGTAGAGTCGTTCATACTTCCTAATTGTAATTGTGTAACAATATCCTATTATGTCAGTATACCATAATTTATTTGCCAGCTTCCATTTTATTATACATTTAGGTTGATGACAGCTTTTTTATAAACACAAATAATATTGCTGTACGTGTCTGTGAACAGATAACTCTTTTTCCTTTCTGATAACTCTTTTAAAGGGTGTGAATATTTTTGTAACTTTTGCAGAGCACTGACAGATTGGATATCACCAGTTTGCAATTCTCCCAGCAATGAGTGAGTGTCTCTCTTTCTTCTATCTCTTTTCAATTTCACGTTATTAGATACCGGCCATCATTCTGTCCTGCTTTAAATCTTTTTTTTAGATCTTATCAGCCATATCACTCACAATTTTATGTCACTTGAAAATTTGATAAGCATTCCGACTGTACTTCAATATCTTGATCAGATATCTTGATTTGAACACAATAGAACAAAGGGAAATGCCCAGAATACTCTACAAGAGACCTCTCTCTAGCTTGACATTGTTTCATTAATTCTGTTTTTTGGGTCTGATAATTCAAACAGTTGTTCATCTAATTTTTTGTCACCTAGCCCACATTTCTCCAATTCTCCAGACAAGGCACAGAATAAGACACTTTGGAAAATGTCTTATTAAAATCTAAGTTTACTATTTCAACAATTTCTCCTTAATAATGTTTAAAAAGGAAATGTAATATAGCATCATCTATTTTTAATAAACTTTTCTTGCTTTTAATGATTGCCACTCCCCTAAGTATTTGGTAGCAAACCCTTTAATATTACCATTGTACTATTTTCCCTTGAGTGCTAGACTAATTTTTCAAACGTTAGATTTGATTGTGTCAACCTCCTGCTTAAAAATTTTTAGTGGATCTTCATTGTTTAGAAAATAGAGCTCAAATTTCCACGGATTTAACTGTTATTTCTATGTATAGTTGCTCATGGTGTAGACATTGAACTCTAAATTTTTCTTAAACATCTCCCCTTAGATGTAAAACACTACCATCTCATATTCAGCATGCCTAAACTTATTTGTCCTTCAAAACCTGCTCTTCCACCCTAATTTTTTTTTATTACCATAGTCTTCCAGTTAACCTATGCTTAAAACCTTGAAGTCATCTGTCTCTTCTCTCTGTCTTCTGCCTCATATCCAGTTTCCAAGTCCTATTGGATCCACCTCCACATTTCCTCTTTAATCTGTCCCTTTCTTTCTACTCCCCTCCTTATTCATCTTTGCAACAGGACAGTTGCAATAACTTACTAATCTATTTAGCTGCCATCTTTTTAAAAGCAGATTCTAAAATTTCACCTCTTCCAATATCTCTCCTACACACCATGTTATATTAATAATTCCGATAAAAATCTGGTCATGTCATCCCACTGTTTACAAATTTTTTAAGTTTCCTCACTGTTTTATAAAATATAAACTGCTTAGCCTGACAATCAAGGTTTTCTATGGTCTGACCTCAGCCTACCTCATACTTTTGAGTGCCTTACTTCATTAACTTTATGTACTCTCTCCTTTTCTGTTGGGTAGGCTTAGGTTAATGGTTTATTCCCCAGGGGCAGATTAAACTGGGAGTAGAAATTAAATTGGGGGTATGAAGGGTAATTAGAACTGCTATTCAAGGATTTCTTCTGTCTTTGTTTTAAGGCAATCTACCCTTTATTTGATGCTCAATGAGGCCTCTACATAGTATGATGAGGAAGTAGAGGATGACAGGGATGCAAGCATAGCTTTATTTTGAGAAAATAGGGAGATATAGGTGTTCTTGGCACTGACAAGAGAATTATAAAAAAATTTTTAAAAGGAGGAGGACTTGAACATCTTGCCTTTCCTGGCTTTAGAGAGGGAATATCCTGGTCCTGCTCTCCATCCCTGGGCACAGAAAGGTGTGTTTAAAGTAGATCTAGTCTCCAGGTTTTCTGAATATAGCTGTAGAAACATTTAACTGGAGTGCCAAAAACTTAGGAAAAGACTTCGAGGTGTTTCTCTCAAATTCAGAGATGCTGAAGTGGGGAGTAGAGGGAAGAGGGTCCCTGCATCATTTGCCCCAGGACTGACAGAAGAAGAGGCATTGGCTGAAGTTGGAAGTGTCCAGTCTTGGTAGTTGGTCCTCCCAGTGCTATAGTGCCTCATGTTGGTCAGGGGAATTTCCTAGAAGGACTAAGTCAGGAGACAGGGATCAGATTTGCCTCTTCTGGTTATATGGAGAGGAGAGGACATACATCAGGGATAGGGAACCTGCAGCCTCAAGGCCGCATGTGACCCTCTGTCCTCAAGTGTAGCCCTTTGACTGAATCCAAACTTTACAGAACAAATCCCCTTGATAAAAGAATTTGTTCTGTAAAACTTGGACTCAGTAAAATGGCCACACTCAAGGACCTAGAAGGCCATAGGTTCCCCACCCCTAGTGTAATTGTCTAACAAATGATCAAGTTAAGGCACTTTGCTACTATTTCTTTTAGCCTGATGTAAAATACTATGGGAGTCTTCCCCCATATTCACAAAACAATCAGGTGAAGTAGCTAAGGGAAGCACAGAGATGGACCTTCTGAATGGGAGCACAGTCCCTAAAGCCAGCAATCCTGCAGGACCTGCCTCTTTGAACCCTGTTTCTCAAATAGTTTCTTTGCATAATGGTAGACCCACTGTACCATGCAGATTTGTCTGAGCAAGGTCTGTCTCTCTTTAAAAACAGTCCACTCTAAGCCATTCAGGACAACACTAGTAGGGTGTCCTATTTTCCAGGCCACAAAAACCAAATGGAAAAAGGGAAAGGTGATGATGTTGTAATTGCTGTGCTTGTGGGCAGCTGAGTTGTGCTCCTCAGACCAGTTGACCGGGCTTTCTGGCCTGGGCGGAGATGGAGGGGGCCGGTATAGCATAGTCCTAGATTATAAACAACAATAGAATAGGAAAGTCCAAGCACAGGCCATGCTTCTCCAGCATGGAGTGGTACCTTCCCAGGATACTAAGCCAACTCTGACAGCTCTTCTAGAAGCCACTAAAGAAGTCTGTCATGTTTTCCGCTGGCATCATACCCCATCTTGTCTTCAGATTAGGACTTGAGTGAGAGAGTAAAGAGACATCACTTTACTGGTTACAGCTTTTACTGAGTGCTGCTGTCCAGGGAAGCTGGAGGAATGGGAAAGAGCAAAAGCAAAAGGGGTGGAGAAAGCAGGGCCCTTCCCTGGCACAGGCACAGAGGAGGTGGAGAGGAGAGAGGAGATTCTGGAGGACCTGGATGGCTGCCCACAAGGGTCAGCCAATCTGCACGAAGATCTGGGGAACCTCTGCATACTAGGCAGAGGCTGGGTTTCTGCAGACCTCATGGGCCATTCCTAGTGTGAACTAAGGGAAGCCTGTGAATTTTGACTATGGAAACTTTTGCACCTGATCATGGCTCCAGTAAGCTTGGGGTCCAGGGTGTTTTGTTTTGTTCACCATTTCTATGGGAGAGAAATGTCCTAGAGGCATAGTGAACTCTTGGGTCACTGGAAGCAATCTTGAGGGATTTTATTCTGTCTTCTGAAGGCAAACGCTGCCTTTTTTCTGTGCTGGTCTCTAAGATTAGAATTCTCCAAGTTCCCAACCTATCCTAATTTCTAATTACTGAAATCCTGCCCATTCTTCAAAATCCAATTTAAATACTGCTTATTTCAAGAAATCTTTGTGTCAGCAATAGAATTTGTTCATACCTCCTCATATTCTCTTATTTTGCAGTGATTTATATATGTGTCATATCTTTCCTACCAGACTCTTGTCTCCATAAAAGAAAGAAACGTGTCTTATTCATCTTGGTATCTCTTCTAGTACCTTTCACCTCCTAGGGCCATTAATAAATATTTGTAAAGTTTTTGAACAAGTGAGAATTAGCACAAACATTTCAAACAAATTAGAACTGAAGTTTAATGATTATTCATTTATTAATAAAGTTAAGGCGCTGTGCTCAGGACTGAGGGTACAAAGACAAGAGTGAAACAGGTTAAGATCTCTGGCCGCTTGCATCCTACAAATAATAATAACATTTAACATTTATATAGCAGTGCCAGGAACCGTGCAAAGTGCTTTGCAATTATCATTTAACCCCATAACACCCTGGGAGGGAGGCGCCATTAGTATCCCCATCTTGCACATGAGGAAACTGAGACAGACAGAGATTAAACAACCTGCTCAGGGTCACACAGCCGGTAAGTATCCGAGGCCTAATTTGAACTCAGATCTTCCTCACTCCAGGTCCAGTGCTCTGTCCATGGTGCCGTCTAGTTGCCATAAGAGCAATACTGTATATTTGTATGGTGACTCCATAATTGATTTTTCTCACTGCATTATTGATAATGCATTTAAGTTACATTACACTTACGGTTTTGCTCTGTGTGTGTATGTGTGTTTTCAAAGAGAAAAGAGATTTCATCTTCCTAATTTTGAGGAAAAGAGTAAGAAATATTAAGATTGTGATAGTTGTTTTACTATAAAGAATAATGAAAAAACATAATCTGTGGCTATCCTTTATTAACCCTCTCTTTGCCACCCCACTTTTTTGTTTTATAGCATAAATCTGTGCTTAACTGGCATGGAAGTGGAGTCTTCTTTGTTAATCCAGAGTCCATGTCTTGATGCTTTCTTTAAATTTTGGTTTGTTCATTGGCCAGTATTAATTTGCCTACCTCCCCAGATTTCTTATGTAGCATTTTTTTTTCTAATCTGGCAGGTTTACCCATCATCAGAATACTATATCCCTCAAGAGGAGTTTAATTCTTTCTAGCAGGCATGGTTTACGAAGAAAGCTAATCAAACAGCTTGGGGAGCACAAGCGGATCTATCAGTGCAACATCTGTAGTAAAATTTTTCAGAACAGCAGCAACCTCAGTCGACATATCCGTTCTCATGGTGAGTTTATGTTTCACACTGACAAACTGAATCATAGTGATATCACGTTGTGCTCTTTCTTGTGCCTCTTTTCAACGAATTGTTCTCTGTGACTTTTTAATGGCTGCTACCAGTAGTGGGAGAGCACATTTCCTTAAATGTTGACATGTCTAATGTCAAGAGTATGAGTGGGGAGAAAGACAGGAAGGCCCCCCCAACATTTAGAAGGATTTCCAAATCCTTTTTCCAGTGATCTGTATGCTGTTTGAATTATTCATTTCCACATCTAAACCGGCAAACGTTTTTTTTTTCAAATGTTGGTTGAATCCTCAGGTGATAAGCTGTTTAAATGTGAAGAATGCGGAAAATTGTTTAGTCGAAAAGAAAGCCTAAAGCAGCATGTTTCATATAAACACAGCAGAAGTGAGGTGAGTGGAAAACACTTAGAAAGGTAAATGACTGTGAAATTATTACTGGGGCAAAAAAAGATTAATATGAGAACTTAGAGAGAGCTACTAAGGCATTAAAGTTACTAAAGGAACAAGAAAAGATGAAGCAACTGGGTAGAAAGGAAGGTTGGAAGATCAGATCAAAATAATTGAATATTATTGAATTCAGATGTTATTTGCTTAAAAGTATTACATTCTTTGTAGGGTTATTTCATGGACAGGAGGGAAAATTTCTTTGTTTTCAAATAAGATTGCATTTGAGAGGAAAATAGAAGATGAAAGAAATGGGAAAAATGATGTCACTAAAAATGGAAAAACAGAATACAAAAGCAGTTGATATTTGTTTCAAAGATGTATTCATTGCAATTAAACAAATATTTGAATGTGTATTATGTGCCAGACACTGTATTAGGTACTCTTTACCAGTGGTTTCAAATTCAAATAGAAACTGGGGTGGGAGTTTGACACCTCAACTCTAGAGGATATAAAATTAATTAGATATGATCCGTCTTTTATTAATAGAAATTAATATTTAAATATTTCTAATTTAAAATAAAATGTAAAATCTTAGTGCTTTCATATAATATGGGAGCTTAACGCTATGGGAACACTTCATGGAAGAAATGACATCAGGTTTCATAGAGGAGTGATTAAGGAGATGAGAGGAAAAAGGTATATCAGAGGAAGTAGAAAGAAAAAATACAGATGCTAGAAAGCATGTTAAAGAAGTGATGATTAGGGCAGTTTAGCTGAAATATGGGATATCTGAATGGGAGTGTTGGATGATATGGTTGGAAAGGTAAGTTAAGATCAAATTAGTTGAATAGCTGTATCGAGAGAAATGGATTACATGCACAATTAAAGATTTGATTTTGAAAAGTGTGAACAAATTCCAATTCTCCATTTTAATTTTAGTTTTTCTTCATTTTACTAAATATGTTTTCTATTTGAACATAGATTGATAGTGAATACAGATATAGGTGTGGAACTTGTGACAAGTCCTTTCGAATAGAGAGTGCGCTAAAATTTCACAACTGTAGAACAGGTAAGAACAACTCTGTTCAACGGTATGCAAATGAACTGGCAAAAACTGAAATCAATATACTATAAACTTTACAACTTTTCACATATAATTTTTAAAAAATAATACATCTTTTTTACTACAATCACTTTACATGATTTCACAGATTCACAATATCTTGACATATATTGTTTAATTTTTCATTATGAAACCACACTTTTGTTGCATTGGATACTAAATGTACCTTTGGACAGTCTATTTTTCCAAGTCTACCTTTGATTACATTTTCCAGGTCTCTGAAACATGTTTAATCTCCATTTCTTTGACAGATTTCTTAACTTTTCATAATATGTAGCATGGTGCAAAGATATATTGTAAAATTCTAATTCGAACTGGAAATTTTTGTATTTCTTAGGTATAATGGACCTAATTATAATGGATCTAATTAAAGATATAATTGGACTTTTAGGCAAGCCTTGTCCTTGACACATCTCAGCCATATGACCCTGGGTAAATTATACAGAACTCTTAAGTTCCCTAAGTGGTTTCTAAAACTATAAATTGAGGAATGCTTGCTAATCTTCACTGATAGAAAAGTTCCACACTGGGAGTTCTTTATGTCAATTAAATTATAACTATTTAAAAACACACACACCAACACAACTAGCTATGTGACCCTCAAAAAAGTCATTTAGCCATTCTGAGCCTGAATCTCTTTCCTTATGTGCAAAATGGAGTTAATAAGACCTCAAGATTTGCTTCAATATAAGAAGAAGAAATAAATGGCATTTAAATAGTACTTTAAGGTGTTTTAAACACTTTTTATACATTTGAGCCTCTAATAACTTTTAAAAGAGATTATTATTCCCATTCTGTAACCTAGGAAACTGGGACTCACCCAAATGATTTGCCCATAGTCACACAGCCAGGAAGTGACAAAGCCAGGGCTGGGGTTCAGAGTCTTCCCGATTCCAAATACATCACTTGAGTTGACCTGTTAAGTATGGAGAACCCACCTTCATACCTTTTTTCAAATTAAATTTCATTTGTTTCAATTAACAAAAATCTTTTTTCTCCCCTTCTTTCTTTCCATTCATCGGGGGAAAAAACACCTTATTAGGGAAATCAGAAGCTGGGAGAAAGCTGATCCATGAGAAAGAAATCTAACCAATAGAACAATGCCATCTAGAAAATAACACCATGCTTGTAGTCCTGAAGTCAGAGCAAGACTTGAAAGTTTCAGGCTTTCACTGGTCAATAAGTAACTCAAGATGTACAGAAAATGGGTAATCTTAAAGAGGCCTCAGAAAGGAGGAAGACAGGATGGATACCCATTCAGAATTACCCCAATCCACAAAAGAGTCTTATAGGTGTAATTGAATGAGTAGAGAACCTGGGATTAGGGAATCTTCCCATCTTTTCCTGAAAATTGTTCCATCGGTCATCCCTTCTCTCTAATCTTCAGTTTCTCCCTACCTAAGGGTTAATTTTCTGCTTCTTACAAACATGTTCATGTTAACCCAATCTTTAAAAAAACAATTCACTAGATCCCACTATTCCCTTAAACTGTCATCCTATTTCTCCTCTTCCTTTCTCAATCCAAGTCCTGGGGGGAAAAAAATCTGTCTGTCCTCATTGTTTCCACTTCTTCTCTCTCATTTTTCAACCCTTTGCAGTCAGGCTTCTGACTCCATCAGTCCGCTAAAGCTGCTCTCTCCAAAGTTGCCAAATCGGATGCTCTTTTATCAATCCTTATCCCTATTGATCTCTCTGCAGAATTGGATACTGATGGCCATTCTTTATTCCTGCATATTTTCTAATTTGTGTTTTTGTTGACTCCACTCTCTGCCAGTTCTCCAGGGTGTCCGGCTGTTCATCTCAAGTCTCCAGTGTCCTTTGCTGGTTCACTGTCTGTATCACACCTGTAACTACAGGTGTACCTGAAGGTTTTCTTTTTGACCTTTCTCATCACCTCTCACAGCTTTAATCAGCACTCTGCTTAAAGTTCCCAGATGATCAAATCCCAGTCCCTCTCGTGAGCTTTAGTTCTGCCTCATCAGCTGCCTACTGGAAATTTCAAACTGGATATTCCATAGAATCTCGCTCCTTAAGTGTCCAAAACAGAACTCATTCTATTTCACCCCAAACCCATTCATCTTCTGAACTAACCTATTTGTGTTCAGGGCACCATTATTCTTCTAGTTTTGCAATCTCATCATGATCTTTAATTCATTTTTCCTTACTCCATATAGCTAAACCAGAGGTTGGGAACCTGCAGCCTTGAGGTCACATGTGGCCCTCTAGATCCTCAAGTGTGGCCCTTTGACTGAATCTAAGCTTCACAGAATGAATTCCCTTAATAAAAGGATTTGGTCTATAAAACTTGGACTCAGTCAAAAGGCTGCATCCAAGGACCTAGAAGGCCACATGTGGCCTTGAGGCTGCAGGTTCCCCACCCCTGAAAAGTTACCAGATGTAATAGTTTTTGTCTCTTATACATCTTTTGCTCTCCATTCTCTTCTCAGTATTCAGTCATTAGGCCCTCATCACCTGTATCACAATGTTGTTTTTGTTAGAGTGGTCTGCTTGACTATCCTACATCAATCCAATCCATTCTCTGCACACCTACCAAAATGTTTTTCCTTAATTGTAGGTCTGATTATTTTGCTTTCCTACTCATTAAACCCCCTGTTACCTGCAGCAAAGGCATTAAATATACATATCTTTACATGTGGCCCACAACATTCCTGAATGCTTCCCAAACTAGATTAAAATATAATGGGGAAATATTTTTTAAAAGAAAATAAAACAGAGATAATGGTATCTATTAAAACTACGTTACCATATGACCTGGAAGGATCCTTGTGTATGATGTAATGGCCCTCATTTCTAGTTCAGCGTGAAATCACTTGCCTCCAGGATCAAAATTGAACTCTTGTGTGTAGCTTTTAAACCCCTTCAAAATATACCCCACTCTACCTTTCCTGCCTCATGATTCCTTCCTATACTCATTGGTCTACATAAACTGGCTTTCTTATCATTTCTCTTGTATGACACTCAATCCTCCATCTGTATGCCTTTTTAATGGGTATTCCCCCATGCCTGGACTCATCTCTTTCCTTACTTCTACTTCTTCAAATCCCTTATTTCCTTCAAGACTAATTTCAAATATTACTTTCTACATATTACTTTCCCTATCCATCTCCCCCACTACCACACTCACTCATATCCTACATCCTGAAATTACATTGTATTTATATAATGCAGAGTTGTATATGAATTTATATACACTTACTGTTATAAAAGCTGCATTTTTAAAGTAAAAGTTAACTGAATTGTAAAAAGTATGTAGAGAAAAAAGATATTAGTAGATTTTAGTACCTTATTTTTAGAAATTAGTAAGTCAAATTTTAAAAAAAGTTTTCAAAATTGAACAGAACATGGGAAAAATCATATTTAATAAATACATGGAGGAAACTGCATTTACTAGAGATTTTACTTTTTAATCAACTATATATTCAGTGTTTAAAAAAACATTCTAGTAATGTTAGGGCACAAAGAATATGCGGAAAAGCAGAAATTTTAAAAGTCACTTTTATAGACTATAATAATTAGTAACAAAAATATAATCAACATATGAATGCCTAAATGCAGACTAAAAATTACATGCTTAAGAATGATTTCTCAAAAGTCAAATTATATAAACAATTAAAATGATATCAACGATAAAAGTATAATACATTAAAAATTATGGAATTGAATTCAGGCAATTCTTAGCAAATTTATTTCTCTGTGGCAAGGTTGAGGGAAAAGAGGTTGGTTATGATGTTAGCATTATTATTTGACTTAGTCCTGGTTTTATAACAGTTTTATAACTTTTATAACAGAATGCTATAGAACTCTATAACTAACTATAAGCTAGTTCTCTATAAAAACATAGAGGAAAAATGGCTGGTAAAAATCAGATTGACATACCTCAGTTTCTGGAGAATATTATGTTTTTTTTAGAAAGCACTAAAAAAAAACCCAACAAAGCCAATAAATCATATAAACAGCTTCTAAAAGATTGAAGATATTTTCACAAAACCCATCAGAATTTCTATAGATCAACCAAAATAAATCACTTACTTTCAATCTCCTCTGGTTTACTGGCTGTAAACATGTCCATGGCTCTCCCATCCTTAAAATACCCTCCCTCGAGCCATCCATCCTTGCTAGCTACAGCCATGTATCTCTTTTCTCCTTTTTCGGGCCGAAACTCCTAGAGAAGGCTATTACAATCAATTATTCTACTTCTTTCCCTTTCCCTTTTCCTTTTCTTTTCCCTCTTGCTCTGCAGTTTGACTCCTAACTTCGTCATCCAACTGAAGCAGGCTCTCTCCAGAGTTCCCGGCGATCTCTTAGTCACCAAATCTAGTGACCTTTCTGCAGCCTTTGACACTTTTGGTCACTCTTCCTAGAGATAATTTTTTCTCTCTGTTTTCCTGATACTAAGCTCTCCTGGTTCTTCTCCTACTTGTCTGACTGTTCCTTCTCAGTCCGTTTTTGTTGTGTCACACCTATTACCTTTAAGGGTTTATCCTAGGCCCTCTTCTCTCTCTATGCTACTTCACTTGGAGGGGGCAGCTAGGTGGTGCAGTGGATGGAGCACCAGTGTAGAAGTCAGGAGGACCTGAGTTCAAATCTCACCTCAGACACTTGACACTCACTAGCTGTGTGACCTTGGACAAGTCACTTAACCCCAATTGCCTCCTCCTGGGTCATCTCCAGTCATCCTTATGAATATCTGGTCACTGGATTCAGATGGCTCTGGAGGAGAAGTGAGGTTGGTGACATGCACAGCCCTCCCTCACTCAAAACAAAGTCAAGCGTAAGTCATGTCATCATTTCTCTGAAGGCAACAAAGGACAAACACACACACTTCACTTGGCAAGGATGTCATCTCCTCTGTCAGCTGTCATCTCTATGTAAATGATTCTTGTACTTATTTGTCCACTTCTAATCTGTGTGCTGATTTCTCATCTTTCATTTCCAGCTGCCTATTGGATATTTCAAATTATGATATTTCTGGAACAATTTCAACTCAAAATGTCCAAAATGAAACCCACCTTTTCTCCTCAAAACTTCCCTTCATTCACACTTCCCTATTACTGTCAAAGGTACCACCATCTTCCCAGTCACCCAGGCTCACAACTGCCTCTGTGTCATCCTCACCCCCTTATTCTCTCTTATTGCTCCTCCTTCTGATCCGTTAATGAAATCTGTCCATTTTACTTCCTTAACATCTGTCTCTTCTGACACTGCCATTGCCCTGGGTTCAGGCACTCATCCCATACTATTGCAATCTTACTGTAATAGTCATGTGGTTGGTCTCCCTGCCATGTCTTTTCACACTGGAAGTCAGCTAGATGTATTTAAGAGATGTTATAAAGGTGAAATCAACAGGCCTTGGCAATAGCTTACATATGAGGGGAGTGAAAAATAATGAGGAATCCAGTATGACTCTTATGATTGTGAATCTAAGGGACTGGGAAAATAGGATTGCCCTCTACAGAGACCAAGAAGGTAGTATTTAGGGGGAAAGATTGTGAGTTTTATTTTGGACATAGACTTTAGGATGTCTACTAGACATAGTTTCAGATGTCTAAAAGGCAGTTGGAGATGGGTGATTGGAAGTCAGCAGAGAGCTTGGGGCAGAAAAGGTAGATTTGAGAATCATCAACATAGAGATGGTGATTAAATTCTTGGGAATTATTGAGATCTCCAAATAAGGTGGTATAGAAGAAGGGAAGAGAGCCCAGGAAAGAACCCTGAGGGACGTCTGTAGTTAGAAGGCATGATCTGGTAGAGGATCCAGCAAAGGAGATAGAGAAGGAGCAGACAGACAGGTTAGGAGGAATACTGGGAAAGAATAGTGTTCCAAAAACTTAGAGAGAAGAGATTGTCAAGGAGGAGATAGTAATCAAAGGTGGCCAAGGCTGCAGAGAGGTCAAAGAGCATGAGTATTGAGAAAATGCCATTGCATTAGGCACCTAAAAGATCATTAGTAACTTTAGAGAGAGCAGTTTCAATGGAATGATAAGGTCAGAAGTCAGATTGTAAGAGATTAACAAGAGTGAGAAAAGAGAAAGTGGAGGCAACTATTGTAGATAGCCTTGTCAAGGCATTTAATTACAAAGGGCCAAAGAGATAATATAGGATGCTAGTTAGTGGAGATGGATCAAATGAAGGGTTTTTTTTCAGAAAAGGAAACACATGATGTATTTTTGTAGGCAGTGGGAAATGAATCAGTAGACAAGCAGAAATAAAATAAGTGAAAGAGTAGAGATGTCAGAGGGGGCAGGCTGTTGGAGAAGATAGGATGGACTTTCCTCACCAAGGAGCTTGCTAGACAATTCACAAAACAAATACTTTATTTTATTAAGGGGATTTGTTCTGTGAAGTTTGGATTCAGTCAAAGGGCTGCACTTGAGGATCTAGAGGGTCACGTGTGGCCTCGAGGTTACAGGTTCCCCACCCCTGCCCTAGAAAGAAGAAATCACAGGCCCTCACTCCCCTTCTCCCATGAAAAATGCTTCCTTTATTTGCATAACTATACTTGTCAGTGGGAGTCACAAATAAACTTGCATTAAGAATAAAATGATATATATACACTGACTAGAGCTAAGGAGTTAGAGAAAACAACAGTAAAAAAAGTTACGATACATTTAGTAAATGGATGTTGTTAATTTTCATCCAAAAGGATAATTTGGTTCTATATTAAAACCAATATGTGTATCTTTTGAAGTGGGCTTCATAACTGATAAATATACAAGTTTACAAACACATAATACAATCATTTAGTTTCTCCTGTATCTCATGCCCAACCATCTGATCTATGTTAAACAGAAAAATTCTGACAGTTTTTCTCTAGTCTCATATTAAGAGCTACAAAAGGGCAGCTTTCTTTAGAGAACAGTAACATTTTTTTTGCTTTGGAGAGTCACTTTCAAAGGAGGAACTTCACAAATGTTATGGTTGTCATTCTTTTTCAGTTATTTAATTGGAATAGGGGAGATATTTTTAGATCAGACTGCTTTGGGGGTTTTTAGTTATTAAATTTATTGGTACAGATGAAATTTTTAAATGTCAATTTTGGCTTCTGGGAATACTCGTTCTATGCTCCTTTCGTGATGATTTTTCCTTGCCTTTCCCTCCTGATATTTGCTATCATTATGAATGAAGGTAGCTGCTGTGGGTATATTATATATTTTTGCTAAAAAGAATTACTTTTTCAAAACATTTTTTTCCTTCTTTTGGCAGATGAGAAGACATTCCAATGTGAAATGTGTTTCAGATTCTTTTCTACCAATAGTAACCTCTCTAAACATAAGAAGAAGCATGGTGATAAGAAATTTTCTTGTGAGGTATGCAATAAAATGTTCTACCGGAAAGATGTCATGCTGGATCACCAAAGGAGACACTTGGAAGGTGAGTACATTTGGAGTGAATACTTCTGCCATTTTATTTCCTTTTGCTGTGTCATATTATGTATCCATATAAATTAAAAATCACTTAGCCAGACTGTTGTAATTAGGAATAGAGAGAATTGAATTTCAGTTTTCATAAGAAACTTGGAGAAGAAATGTTCCATGTGGATATGTAAGATGTCAAATGCAAGAGAGACAGTCCAGTGGAAACCAGAATTTTAATGCTGTTTAAAAAAATGAAAGAGTGCTTAGTCATAATTGATGTAATAGTTGTGAATATGAAGTAAATGTAGCAAGAATGGTAGAAAAAATTTTTGGATATGTAAATTTTTTATCATATTAATAAGATTTTATTAAAGTGTCATTTTGAAAACGTTTTGTCATGAAGCTATACATTCCCAATTGCTGAGACAATGGACGTTGACTAGGATTTGAATTTTTTATAAAAGGTAAACAAGAATTGCCTTACCTATATATCTTAAATATCTAATTATTTACAAGTTGTATGTCCCATTGAAATGTATGCTTCCCAGTTATAGGGACTGCTTTTTACTTTTCTTTGTATTCCCAGAACTTAGAACTCTTAGTCCTTAACAAATTCCTGTTGACTGATGGACTGATTTACAGTCTGGTTTCCGTTCCTATCATCCAGCTGAAATTGCTTTCTCCAGGGTCATCAATGAGCTCTTTATTGCTAAATCTGGTGGCATTTTCTCATGGCTTATTCCTCTTGGCTTCTCTGTAGTGCCTGATGCTGTTAAGCCTTCCTTCTGGAGTCTCTCTTATTCCTCAGTTTTAATGACATTACTTCTACTTTTTGTCTGACTGATCCTTCTCAGCTTCTTTTGCAGGATCATCATCCATGTCTCACTTGCTGTCTGGGTGTATACCATAGGGCTCCAACTTGTGTCTTCTTCTCTCTCTATGCTCTCTTAATACTCCTATGAGCTATGAGTATCCTCTCTATACATCTGAATCCCACATCTACATCTACAGCTCTTATTTCTTTCCTGAGGTTCCATCCTTTGTCTCTGAGTCTCTGCTGGACGTCTCCACCTGGAGGTTCCATAGGGATTTCAGACATGTCTGTAACAGAGCTCGTCTTTCCCCTTAGACCCACTTGTTTTGCTAAACTTTCTGTTCTGGTTACCACCTGGGAATTATACTTGATGCTTCACTCTCACTTGCTCAATGATATCTAATCAGTTACCAAGTCCCATTGATTCTGTCCCTTTAACATATCTCCTATCTGTCCCCTTCTCGGTGCTCATACCACAACCAATGTAGTTAGGCCCTAATCACATTTAACTTGAACTATTTTCATAACTTTCTAGTTGGTCTATTCCTTCTCAAATTCCTTTTCTTTAGAGCTGCTAAATTAATATTACTAAAGTACAGGTCTGACCCTGTGGTTCTCCTGTTCAGATAGCTTCTATAGTTTCCTTTTGCTTCCAGGATAAAGTACAAATTCTTATGTAGGTATTTAAAGCCCTTCCCTGTCTGGCTCCAGCCTGCCTTTTCATATTGATTACATGTTTCCTCACTCTCATACACTCTGCATTCTAGACATTTGCAGTTCTCCATCCATGATAGTTCATTTCCTGTCCCTGTGCCTTTGCACAAACTATATTTTTCTCTTCCCTTCCCATTCCCCATGGCATGAATGCTCTCCCTCTTCACTTCTGCATTTCAGATTTCCAGCTCCCTTCAAGCCTTACCCCTAGAGGCTCATCTTGATTACCTCAGATATTAATGACTCAACCCTCCCCTTACCCCCCAAAAAATCCTTTTGTATTTATTTTGACTTTTAAAAAAATATACTTTGTCTTTATATCACCTGTATTTCCCATTGTATTCTTCTGACTCCTCTCAGATAGCCTTTCCTTTTAATAAAAACATAAGAAAAGTTTTTCATAGCTAAACAACATGACAAAAAAGTTTGACATCATATATAGTCTCCTGTACCCATTCTCCCCTCCATCAGGGAAATTATCTTCCTCATCTCTTTTTTGGAGGCCAAACTTGATCAGTATAATTTTGTAGCATTCAGGTTCAATTGTTTGGTTTTTGTTCTTTATATTTACATCGTAATAGTTATTGTGTCTGTCATTTTCCTGATTCTGCTTTTGAATGTGTTTTGCATCATATGTAAGGATGTTATATCATTCGAGGAGAATGGAAGCTTCTTGGGGGTGAGAACTGTATCACTTTCATATTTGTATACCCGTATTTGTATGACATATAAGTAGGTTCTTAATAAGTGCAAGTCGAGTGATTGAAGCTATAAGTTGAATGTTCGAAAAAGTCATGCTATCATAGACAAGTGTTTTCCAATAACAATAAGGTTTTTTGCTGTCAGATAATGATCAGAATGGAAGCCAAACTAGGAGTAGTATATGGTTTACTTTATAAAGCGCTGTAATATATCCCTGTAAATAACATGGGGCATTCAGCAGTTGTAGTGTCCGTTTCCATTGTACTGAATGTAAAAACTGATTTTTTTTGCTTTTTTTTTTCTTGTGTTTTGACGGGGGGTGGTGTTCGGCAATTTAAGGAGTCAGGCGTGTGAAGAGAGAAGAGTTTGAAACCAGTGGAGAGAGTGTGGTCCGATATAAGAAGGAGCCCTCAGGATGTCCTGTATGTGGAAAGGTAACAATTTATCATTGGTCTAAGTAAATATAGAAGTTTTTCCTCAAGACTACTCAATATTTTATTTACTTAAGATAATTTTACTTAAGAAATAGGAACTAAAGCTACAAATTTCAGTCTTAGAGCACTAGAAAGTATTTTTAAGGTTATATAAATAGTAGAGACCAGTGCTATTGTTTTACGAGAGTAGATAATCATCTTTATTTGAAAAACTAAAATGACCAGGCATTTTTATTATATCTTTAGAGTCAAGCGTACATTCTGAAAGAAGCAAGTTTTTCTGATTCTTTTTCCCCTGACTGTATGTTCATTTTCTCTATTTCTAACCACTCCCCTGTTATTCCCTTTGCTCTTTTTGAAGTCTTTGGAAAGTTATCCACTGTATTCATAATGTAGAGCTGAGAAAAAAGTATAGAGACAGAAATTAAAAGTTTATTCAACTGAGCTTTTTACTCACCTTTAAAACATTTATTTTCCCTTTTGCATTGCCAAGTTTGCTTTTTCTGTGACATTGAAAACTAATTAGTTGTCAGACTAAGATGGAAATGAGAAATTAGCAGTACCACTTGTATCCTATCTTGAGTGCTTTAAGACTACTTACTGAAGTCCTGGGCAGTATTTCAGTAATTCAGTACCCTTTCCACCAGTACAAATTGTAATACCCACATTCATCCCAATTTTCCAGAACTACATGGCTGCTCCGGAGAGCAAGGAGCCATATGATTTCAAAAGGGCAGTGACAGAGTGGTAAGATTTCTGGGCCAAATCAAGAGCTGGAGGAATGTGGTCCAGAAGCCTCAGGGACAGTAATGCTGAAGCTCTTTGACAAGTGAAGGAAGTTTAAGACAAACCTCAGAGAAGAAGTCCTACAGATAATGCCCTATAAATAATAAACAAATAAAATAGCCCGTATATACATACAGTGTAAAATATTAGTTTCACTTTTTATCGTGGTAAAAAACTAGAATCAGAGGTAGGCACCCATCATTTGGGAAATAGCTGAACAATCTATGGCATGATTGTAATATGAAATATTGCTGTGTTATTTTAAAATATAAAAAACTTAGAGAAACTTGGGAACACTTGTATTCCATAATGCAATCTGAAATAGGTAGAAGGAAAAATACACACAATGACCCCAATATCCTGTTCCCAGTTCCTGCACTGAAAGGAAGCTGTGAGACCGCAGAGGGAGAGATGCATGAGAGGGCATGAGCAAAGCTGGTGAAGCCACTGCTGCCTCTCAAAGGCATCAGTAAAGAGCTCTCTCTGTAGCAGGGCCCTCCAGGCCACTGGCCATGTCTTTAGGCAGGCCTTTCCCCATCTTACAGGACAGTAAACCGCCATGGAGACAGACACCAGCCTGGATGCTGTGCCTCTTCTACTGGAGCTACTACCTCTTCACCAGCCACAACTCCCAAAGATCCAGAAAGCAAAATTCTCATTATGACTTGGCTGTGTGAAATTGAAATGGATGTGGTTTTTATCACTTTGAAATAACATCAAAGAGAATGTATTTGTGCATCTGCCTTATTTCCTCTCTATACTCCAGTCAATTACTTGGTAGACGAACCATAGGGTCTTACCTACTAAGGCTTGGGCATAGTGGATAGAATGCTAGACTTGGAGTCAGGAGGACCTGAGTTCAAGTCCCTCCTCAAACATTTCCTATGCTTGGCTTCAGTTTGTCATCAGTATAGTAAAGTCGTTGGATTAGATATCCTCTAAAGTTCCTTCTAAATATGAATCTATAATCCTATAAGCACAGTGGACCTTTCTATCTACCCTGTAGACAGACTTTTGTGTATGGTTGCCTCCCTCTTTAGAATGTGAGTTCCATGAGAAGAGAAACTGTCTCACTTTTGTATTTCCAGCATACTTCACATAATAAGTGCTTAATGAATTTTTTTTTCACTCAGTAACATAAATGAAAGCAAGTAAAGAAGAGCTGGGCTCTTACGTAGTTATGGTGACTGATCTTGATCCCAGAGTAAATCCTAACTCCTCCTTCTCTGAGATTTGGGAGACTGTGAATATGCTGACACCATCAGATACAGTCACTGTGTCTGTTGGTTTTGGTTTTACTTAAGTGTTTTTCTTAGAATGAAGGATTAAGAGAGAGGAGAGTGGCATTGCAATATCCAGAAATGATTGTTATAGAAAAACAAAATACATCAATAATTTTTTTTTAGATTTGGCACAGTTATTACAAAATTAGTAAAATTCTTTTGCTGAATTAGAAGAAAATAAGAAAATTCATTTGGAAGAATAATAAGTCAAGAATATCAAAGGAAATAATGAAAAAAATGTAAAGGAAGGAGATTTAGCAGTACAAGATCTTATGTATTATAGGGCAGTTATCAAAACTCTCTGGTACTGGTTAAGAAATAAAAAGGTAGATCAATGGAACAGAGTACGTGTACAAAGCAGCAAATAAACATAATAACCTTGTATCTGACAGATATAAAGACTTAAGACTCTGGAATAAGAATAATTATTTGTTAAAAATTCCTGGGAAAATCAGAAAACAAACTCAGCATAGACCAATATCTTATACCATTTACCAAGATAGGGACAAAATAGATATATGACCCTGATATAAAGAGAGCTATTGTAAGAAAATTAGAAGACCATAGAACACAATACTTACCAGACTTATGGATAGGTGACCAATTCATAAATGAACAAGAGCTAGAAAACAAAATTAAGCATCAAATGGATAAAATCAATTACATAAATTGAAAAGTTTTTTGTACAAATAAAACAAATGTAGCCAAGATCAGAAGGAAAGCAGGAAATTGGGGGAGAAATTTTATAGACATTTTCTCAGATAAACGTCTCCTATCAAAAATATATTAAAAATGTTGTCAAATCTTTAAGAATATAAGTCATTCCCCAATTGATAAATGGTCAAAGGATAGGAACAGGTAATTTTCTAGTGAAGAAATCAAAATATTTTATAGTCATACAAAAAAAATGCTCTAAATCGTTAGTGATTAGAGAAATGCAAATTAAAACAATCTTGAGATATCACTTTACACCTACCAGATTGTCTGATTGAAGGGGAAAGTGACAAGTATTGAGGGAACGTGGAAAAATTGGGACACTAAATCATTGTTGGTGGAATTGTAAACTGATTCAACCATTTTGGATAGCAATATGGAATTATGCGCAAAGAGTTATTAAACTACCTATACCCTTTGATCTATCAATACTACTACTAGGTCTGTTTCCAAAGATGATTAGGGAAAAAGGAAAAGAACTTACATGTTCTTAAATATTTATAGCAGCCCTCTTTGTGGCAGCAAAGAACTGGAAACTGCAGGGATGCCCATCAATTGAGGAATGGCTAAACAAGTTGTGGTGTATTGCTGTGATGGAATACTACTGTGCAATAAGAAGTTATGAGCTCAGTGATCTTAGAAAAACATGGAAATACTTGCACAAAAAAATGAAGATGAAAATGGCAGAACCAAGAGACCACTGAATATAGTAATGGTAATATTGTTTTAAGAACAACTTTGAGTGACTACATCACTTTATGAGCATCCCTGCAACTTCTCATATGAACCTGGGCAAGTCACTTAAACCTTTTTGCCTCAGTTTCCTCATCTGTAAAATGAATTCAAGAAGAAAATGGCGAGCCACCCAGTACCTTTGTCAAGAAAACCTCAAATGGGATCTCAAAGAATAGTTCTGTTGGGTGTATGACTTCCTCTGCCTCCATTCACCATAAGCAGATGATGAGAGTTACACCCTAGAGTTGGAATTTAACCAGGTCTAAGTGGTAAGAAGACAGTATGGAGTCACATTGGTTAACTACAAGGTTTTGGAACATTTGCCTAAAAGTTTAGATTTATTGACTTCATGTCATTATCATCTCTGCTCCTCTTAATCAATTCATCAGTCCCCATGGGTTTGAATGATTTCTGTGTAGGTAGTTCACAGATCTATATGGCCAGCCCCAGTATGTTTCTGAAACTCCAGTTATGCATCATTAGGTATTTGATAGATGTTTGGTTTTCATTTTGTTGTCATATAGGAAATCTAACACTCAATATATGCAAAGGACTACTCGTCTTCCCCCTATTCCCTAAAGCCCTCTCCACCAAGCCTATCTCTCTATTTAAACTTCCCCATTTCTGTCAAGGGCACCACCATACTTCAGTTACATTAATCTGCAGCATCAGTGTTAGCCTCAACTCACTCTTCCTCACTCCAGATATCTAATTAGTTACAAAATCTTGTCATTTCTTACCTCCACATCATGTCTTGCATCTCACCCTTTCTCTTTATTCATATAATCACTGTTTTAAACCATTCTGTCATCACCTCTTGCCTGGACTGTTGTTCCTAATCGGTCTCCCTGCCTCAACTCCAAACATCCAGTCAGTTGTCAAATAATAGCATTTCTACCCCATAACATGTCTTCCCTCTGACCCCGCTGTCAACTCATTGCTTTAGTTAAGTCCCTCATCACCCCTGCCTGTTAGGTTGATATGGCTTCTGAACTGGTCTCCCTGCCAAGACTCTCCCTATTTTCATCCATGCTCTACAGCTGCCAGAGTGATATTCCTCAAGTGCTTATAATTTTCCTATTAGTAAACTTCAGTGATTCCCTGTTGCTTTTAGACTTAGATATAAACTCTTCTGTGGCTTTTAAATCCTTTTACAACTTCTCCCTAACCTATATTTCTAGCCTCATTATACATTATTCCCCTTACTGTACCATATGGTTCAGTAGTATATTAATAGTGTCCATATTTCTTTATGTACATGTTATCTCACCCAGTAGAGTATCAGCAGGTATTGTTTTTATATTTCTTTTTTTGCCTTTATATCCCCAGGATTCTCACAGTTCCAGATACATAGGCAAACATACACAGACTATAAATATGTATAACATAAAACATTTACAAAAATAGAAATTAAGAAAGGATGATATAAAGATGAAAAAGATAACATTTTAAAATAATTTTTATAAAATATTTTTCAACAATTTTATTTCATGAATGGTAAAAGGAACCTTTTGTTTTCACTAAAATGTTAATGTTTTAGTGAGAATATGACTTCATTATTTTTACAAACCTTACAAACTCTTTGTTATACTGATTCAAAAATTAGTTCTAAGTTTATTTATTTAGATAATTCATTTTTAAGGTCATAACTGAAAAAGATGTGATAATGATACATAAATCCACATAGAAGAAGTGCAGTGTTGACTTCACTTACTAAATCATGATGCTTATTTTTCAGGTCCATCCATCAACAATGCAAAATATTTGATTAATTTCGGTCAGTTAATTGCCATCTTTCCTATTAACTAGTTCTTTAAAAGTAATCAGAAGGTGTTCCTTTTTTGTATTTTTGATAAATGGGTTCAGACCTACTGAATCTACATCTGCAAGATTTTTAAACAAATGAGAAAATTGTTTCCAAGTTATTTTAGTGTATAAGTATAAGATTATTTGGGGTTAAATTTTTATTAATGTCTTTTGCTTATTTTACATTACCCATAATTTCTTCCAGCACCCCTGCCCCTCCGAAAAGAGCTATCTCATATAACAAATAGTATTTTTGGGGGGAAAAAAAGGAAAGGAAAAAAGTCAGCATAACTGATTAATATATCAAAAAAGTCTAAAAATAGGTACAAGTGTACAATTCTTGTGAATTTTTTCAAAGAGATGAGGTAGGAATATCTTTTCATATCTTTTCTTTCAACCTATGCTTGTTCTTTAGTTTTCTGTATCATTTACATTGTTGCCGTCATTGCATATATTGTTTTCTTAGCTCTACTAATTTCACTCTGTAAAAGTTCATATGGATCTTTCTGTGCTTGTCTGGATTTAGTCTATCCTTCATTTCTTATAGCACAGTAATATTCTATTACATTCATGTACCACAGTTTGTTTAGCTCCAACTGATGGACATCTTTTTTTTGTTTCTTTGCTGTGACAAAAATGCTGCTATAAATATTTTAATAGATATGGAGACCTTCTTCTTATCAGTGGCCTAGTAATGGAGTCTCAGGGTCAAAGGGCATGTACACAATGTCAAGAGATTTGGTAGGTGGGCGCATTGAGATAATTCTTGATAATAGAAGCTTAATTTTTAATGTTTTATTCGTTGTTATGTCCTATTATCATTGGCTAATATAGTCATACAGTAAACATTTTGGGCACAATTCACTGTTAATGATAGTGGATATAAAATCACATTTCAAATAATTTCCTTAATTTTGGAATTTTTTGGCCTCTCCTTGTCATATCTGATTAGACTGTTATTATTTTTTACCTGGTAATTTGGCTGTCAATAGCTAGGAGTCATTTTATAGCATTAAGCAAATTTTCAATGCAGGAATCTTTGAATGCCTCTTCCTCATCCTGTAATGGTTAGTTTAGTTAAAATTAAATAATATTATATGTAAGTCCAAGGGCAAGCATAAACCATAGTGTGTTATAATGTTCTTTAAGACAAGGATGAATGAGGAAGCCACTGGCATTCCCTTCCAAATTACGGAGTTCCCAATCTCCAATCTCTTGTCATGAATCTTCTAGTACCATGTTAAGTGGAGTACTAGTATCACTTTGTATGGTAAATATTAGTAAAGCTTAGATTTTATATACATTGAGAATAAGAAATAGAATTTATAATTCTCTTATAATAATTCTTATTCTATTCTATTTTAATAATTATTATAATTCTGTTATAACTCAGTGGACTATCTTAGGTACTCCTTGGAATATGTATACTCTGGGCATGATGTACACTTCCATACTCAATAAAGTCCAATGGCTCCATGTTACCTTTAGGATAAAATATAACTTACACTGGTTAGCTTTTAAAGCCTGCCACAACTAGATAACATATATTCCTGGCCTATTGCTTCCCTTCTTGCATTGTATATTTCAGCCAAATTGATTTTTTGCCATTCTTCAGGCACAACGCTGATGTTTTCCATAAGTAAAAAGGTTTTGAGCAGATAAACCCAATGTCTATATTTTTCCAGCTATGCATTAAATATATGAACCAATCTACTAATAACGATGTGTTTAATAAAACTTATACCTGAAATGGGAATTAAAAGAATGTGATTAATACAAAATATTTGATCTTAGTAACTAGGAAGCCACTAGAGTTTATAGAGTAGGGGAATAACGTGGTCAGACCTATGTGTTAAGAAAGTCATTTTGACAGCTGTGTGGAAGATGATCTGTCATGGAAAGAGATGTAATGGAAAGCAGGGAGAGCAATGGCAGGGCCGTTGCAATATTCTAGGTGAATGGTGATGAGGCTGTGTGCTAAGGTCAGGTAGCTGGAGCATTGGACTTAAGAGTCAGGAACATATGGCTTACTGTCCAGCCTCAGATATTTAATAGCAGTAAAGCAAATCCCTTACCTCTTTGTGTCTCAGGTTTCTCGTCTGTAAAATGAGGGTAATGACGGTGCTTCCTTCCCAAAGTTGTTCTGAGAACCAAATGAGATTTGTAAAACTGTAAACCTTAGAGCACTGTAGGAATGTTAGCTAGCAGTTCCTAACACTGTAGGAATGTTGTTACCATTATTAGGGTGGTGGCTGTATGAATAAAGAGAAGAAACAGGTGTGAGAAATGTGGAGGTATAACTGATGAGATTTGACAACTGTGGATGTGGACGTGGTCTGAGATAAAGCGAGGAGTTCAGCGTGACGGAGTGGTTATGAAACCCTGTGTCGTTGGAAGGATGTTGGTGACCTTCCTGATCATAGAGGAAGATGGGTAAACTTTAGAGGAAAGGTGATGTAATGATACCTGTGATCCAGATCCAAACCATCTATGCCTGCTTATTCTTTGTTAATAATTCCTCAGTCATCTCATCCAAATTTATTTCACAAAGTGGAAGATTTCACGCAAAAGGAAAAACAGGAGGAGTAGAACTGTTGTTCTGTGCTCACTCTGTCCCAAGTGCAGAGCTTTCCTTTCATCAAGTACCTGCCACAGCAGCAAGATGATGGGGTTGTGGGGGGAGAGGGAGTAGATAGAAACTCCTTCCATTAGCCCCTGTGTAGCTGCTGTGGCAACCTTTAATTTAGGTTATGTGAAGCACAGCTCTGAAGATGAAAGGCTTATCCAGCAAAGAGAGAGGCAGCGGAACTGGAGAATATTGAGGAATATGGTAGGTGTGTTTCGTTGGAGACTAGCCTGACGTTGTCATCTTTCCTTCTGGTTGATCACTTTTGACATTTCAAAGTTAGACTTTTAAAATTAATTTTTAAAAAATTATCAAATATACTTTTCTCCCTCTAACCTCCACCTGAATTAATTTAAAAAAGCAGTAAAACAAAAAACCCAACAACTTCATAACACATAAGCATAGATAATAAGCATGACACATTCCCTTATTGACCATGTCTAAAAATGTCTCTCATTCTGCATATTAGTCTCTCCATCATGCCTCTGGGATCATGATTGATCATTAAATTAATTAGTTAAGTCTTTCAAAAATTGTTCATTTTCAGATGTTGATGTTATAGTATAAACCGTCTTGCTGGTTGGCCTTGCTTCAGTCTGCCACAATCCACGTACGTTTTTCTAGGTTTCTCTGAAACGATATTTCTTCATTTCTTATAACCCAGTGGTATTCCATTAAATTCATGTACCAAGACTACATTAATGTATCTTTTAGTCAATCAGTAAATATGTATTAAACAACCACTATGTGCCAGAAGCCGTGTTAAATGCTGAGGATACAAAAAAAAAAAAGCAAAAGACAGTCCCTACCCGCAGGATATTCACAATAAAATGAGTGAGACAACAAGCAAACAGATATGTTCCAACAAGCCAAAAAAATAGGAAATAAAAGAGGAAAGACCCTAGAATTAAGATGAATTGGGAAAGACTTCCTGTAGAAAATGGGATTTTATTTAGGACTTGAAAGAAACTTCTAAAGAAGTTAGTAGGCAACATTGAGAAAGATACTATTTTGGCATTGGCGACAAGCCGAAAAAATGCCCAGAGCCAAGAATTGGAATGTCGTTTGTGGAACAGCCCAGAAGCCAGTGTCACTGAATCAAGAGTACATGTAGGAAATAAGGTGTAAAAAGAATGGCAAGGTAGGAGAGGGGTGTTGAATGCTGAATAACAAATACAAAAATATTTGATCCTGGAAGTGATAAGCATCCATTGGAGTTTATCAAGTATAGAAGCCTGACATGATTAGAACTGCACTTTAGGAAAATCACTTTGGCTGCTGAATGGAGGATGGGTTGGAGTGGGGAGAGACTTGAGGCAAGCAGAACAACCATAAAGCTGTTGCAGTGCTCCAAGTGTGAGGTGGTAAGGGCTTGCACCACGGTGGTGGCAGTATCAGAGGTGAAACAAGAACATATTTGAGAGATGTTGCAAAAGTGAAATCGACAGACTGTGGCAAACGTTTTATTTGGAGGTGAGAGGTAGTGAGGAGTTGAATATGACACCTAGGTTGCAAGCTGGGATGATGGCAGGGTTAGGGGAAGGGGAGGGATTGTATTGCCCTTAACAGTAATAGGAAATCTGGGAGAATGAAAAAATTAGGGGGAAAAGATAATGAATTCAGTTTTGGATATGTTGAGTTTAAGATATCTATTGAACATACCGTTTGAGATGTCTGAAAGGCAGTCTAGATTCGTGATTGAATGTCATTAGAAAGAGGTTAGGGCAGGGTAGGATTGAAAATGATACCGGTTTTCCCATAGCTTCTCTATCATTTTTTTTTTTTTGATCAGCTTTGCCAGTCTGATGTGTGTGAATTGGAAACTCAGCATGTTTTAATTTTCATTTTTCTAACTAATAGTGATTTGAAGTATTTTTTCATATGATTATAAAAACTTAGATTACTTACTTTGAGAATTGCTTCATATCTCTTGACCATTTATTAATTGGAAAACTGCTGTTGTTCTCATCTATTTGAACCAATTCCATAGTGCCATGTAAATGAGACCTTTATCAGACAACATTAATGTGAAGGTTTTTTTCCAAGTTAGCTCCTTCCCTTTTAAACTTAGCTATTTTGAATTCATGTAAAAATTTTAAAATTTTATGCACTTAAATCCTTATACTTTTGTTTTTTCTTCTCTTTTCTCCTCAAACCCTTTTTGCACAGAAGAAGAGAAGTTTGGAGTACAAGTGTTGCTCATTACCAATGCTCTGTGGTAGTGATTTCCAACATTTTTGGTTCCCCTAAATCCCTTTCAAAAAGAGCAATAAATTGTGTTGTAAAGCCCTTATGGTAATTTAATATGCTATTCATCATATTTTGCAAGTGTATAATACAAATGTTAAAAAATTAAGCCCCATTAAATAATTTTTAGCATGAGCTCCTTGGACCATTGTCATGAACCCTCAAGGGAGTTTGTCTGTGCTTGACTTAATGAATTTTCACTTCTTTATTCTTTTCTTCCCCTTTTTCAGACCCAAATAATAGCTTTGTACTTTTCTCTCTCTTCCTTCCTTTTTCTTCCCTTTTTACTCCTCTTCATGATCCTCCCTGTGAAATTGAGTTTTTTCCCTTTTTATTTATTACTGATCCTTCCCGTGATCTCTCCTGTTTATTCCCTCTCCTTTTTCCTCTCTGTTTCCCTGTTGAGTTTGATGCATTTCTGCAATACTCCCTTTTTGTGTTCATTTGTGTGTTTGTTTGCATGGTACACTCTCTTTTGATCAGTTCAGATGAAAGTGAAGTTCAAGTGGTAGCCAACCTCCACTTATTTGTTTGTATAGACATCTACTTGTACCTATTAATATATGTCATCCTGTTCTTTCATTCCCTAATGTATCCTTTTATCCCTTTCTCATTCCTTTCTTTTAAGATCATCAAAACATAACTAAAATCACTCACAATCTTTCTGTCTTATTTGACTTTCTCCAGGATGACATCACAGTTTTTAAGGGATTCTAGTATCATTCATCATTAAAATGGAAACATTTCATCCTTATATTTTCCTTTTTGTTTGCCTATAATTTTTCTCTCTCTCTATTCCTGTGTTTGTAAAGAAATTTTTTAATCAGTTCTGGTCTTTTCATCAAGAATATATAGAAGTCCTCCATTCATTAAAGGTATATATATTTTTTCCTATACAATTACACTCAGTCTTTTTGGGTGAGTTTTTCTTGGATGTAATCCTTTATCTTTTGCCTTTTGAAATATAATATTTCATATATAAGAGTTCTTAACTCCTACATAAAGGAAACTGCTAAATCTTGTATTGTACTTACTATGGTTCCTTAGTCCTTGAATTCTTTCTAGACATTTACAAAATTTTTCCTTTGAACTGGAAGCCCTAGATTTTAGCTACAATATTCCTGTGAATTTTCATTTTGGAGTTTTAAGAGGTGATTGGTTGACTGGTGTTATTTCATGTAAAGAATTATACCTACCCTAACCTCCCACACACACACATGCACATGTACCAGTAAAAAAGGCTTTTTTCTTGATTATTTTATTGGTAAGCTTTGTTTTTAAATCACCATTCCCAAATATACAGCTTCATTCCCCTCTTACCTGATGAGTCATCCCTTGTCATAAAGATTTTAAAAGAGAAAGGGGTAAAGAGAAATTTTCAAAACTAACCAATATTTCAACCTGTTTGACAGAATTACAATATTCTATATTTCCATATTTCTCTAAGATGTAAGAGGCAAAGTTTATTTTTCTCAAGTCCTCTACAGGATCAATCCTGATTGTTATAAATACACAGCATTCTGTTTCAGGTTTTTTTTCTTTCATTTTATATTATTTTATTTATTTATTTATTCATCTATTTATTTATTTATTTATTTTTTTTCACTCATCTTGTTGCTGATTATTCACTCCATGTCAGTTCAATAATGTCTTCCCATGTTTCTCTGAGTTCTTCATATTCTTTATGTCTTATGATGTAATTATATTCCATTCCATTTATTTGTTGCCATTTTATCTTGCCACTCCCTAGTTGATGAACATCTACATTGTTTTTACTTCTTTATCACTACTAAAACTGCTCCTATCAATAATTTGATGCATGAGACCTTTTTTTTTCTCTTTGTGAATTTATTGGAGTATATGCCTAGCATCAGGATGTTGGTTTCAAAGACTGGGCATTTTAGTTACTTTTGTTTTAAAGCAGAATTCCAAATTGTTTTCATAATGTTGGACCAGTTAACTCTCCCTATGGTGTATCATGTGTATCTGTGCCTGCCTTCTGGCAGTCCCACAATGGACATTAGTCTTACCTTTTGTCATCTTTGACAATTTTCTGAGTGTGAGGTAATTGGTTTATTTTACATTTCCCATGCTCTGAGAAGATACTTTCCCTATAAAATTACCATTCCTCCTTTTTCTTTTATGATGAAACCCCAAAGGAATATCTCTCTTCCCAAGATAGACAATCCACAAATTTGTAGAGGGTTTGCAATTAAACTAAAGGAGAAGTCAGAGCTGCCTACTGCAAGTTTGGGTGGAATCAAAGGGAGTACAAGCTGTCTGTATATTGTAAGGTCATTAACTTATTATAGTAAAGATTAAAATCAATGCTAAATTGAACAATTGGTGTTACCACTGAAAACAATATCTATTGAGATTTTTAGATGGTTATTTTGTATAAACAGACATTGTTATCTTTCTCAAGTCAAGAGAAAGAAAAGCTTTTTTACTTGTCATTTTTTTCTGCTCATAGGTATTTTCATGTAGAAGTAATATGAATAAACATCTCTTGACCCATGGAGATAAGAAGTATACTTGTGAGATCTGTGGACGCAAATTCTTCCGAGTAGATGTGCTTAGGGATCATATTCATGTTCATTTTAAGGTATTTGTTGCACATTATTTTCTATACCTTTTTTGTTGCCTGATACTGAAATAATCGTTGATTTGGCAGCATTCTGAAATAATTATCTGCCTTGTTTAGATTGTTTTAAAAAAAATAATGTGTTATACATTTTTAAATTCTGTCTCCCCTATCCCTTCTAAGGATTTATCCCTATAATCTATTCATACAAATCTTCCTAGATTTCTTTGGCACAATAGGATTCCATCAGTCCTTTCTCCAAATAATGGATACCTCCTTTGTTTCCAATTCATTGCCACTATAAAAGAAACTGTTACAAAAATTTTGTAAGTATGGGTTCTTTATTCTTTTCTTTGATCTCTTTGGGTTATAGGTCTAGTAGAGGTATTGCTGGGTCAAAGGATATGCATAATTTATTAATTTTTTTGAAACAGTTCCAGATTAGCACAGGCTTTCTGTGGTTACATTCTTATAATGTGATCATTTTAAAAAGCATGGTTGGTACCTACAAATAACACCTCTGCAAATCTGATCCTATTCATCAAAGAAAATAAATGAGTAGTCATTAAAATGGAAGCATTTGAATCATTTCTTCAAAAGAACCATCAGGTAGGTATTTGAAAATAGACCAAGAAGAAACTTATTTGAGTGGAGCCAAGATGGAGTAGATGAAGAACTCAGCTGAGCATTCCCAACATTTTCTTCTGAACAACTTTAAAATAACACCTCAAATCTAATTCTGGCATGGCAGAGACAACAAAAAGTGAGGATAAGAAATTCTTCCAGCCAAAGTTAGTGTAGGAGGTCAGAAAGAGAGATCAGTAACAAGGATGTGGAAACTGGCTCAGAGCCCAGTTGGATAAAACTCCAGTGGTGGAGCTAGGTGGTAGCAGCAGACAATGAAGTCAAAAGAGCTAGCAAAGCTGCAAAAGAAAAGAAATGTAACTCAGACAAAAGCCCAACAAGAATTTCTGGAAGAGCTAAAAATGATTTTTCCAAGTCAAATAAGAGTGGCAAAGGAAAAGTTATGAGAGCAAAGGAAGAAATTTGTGAAAAGACAATCAACACCTTATTGTTTTGTTTTGTTTTTTGAGGCACCAAAAATACTGGAGAAAATAATACCTTAAAAAAAATAACTGGCCAAAATGATGAATGAGGTACTAAAATTTACCAGTGAGAATAAAAGCAGAACTGGTCAATGGAAAATAAGAGACAAAAACTCACTGAAAAAAATAACTTATTAAAAAATTACAATTGGCCAAGTAGAAGCTAATGATTCCTTGAGACATCAAGAAACAATAAAAGAGAGTCAAAAGAATGAAGAAATAGAAGAAAATGTAAAATATCTCCTCAGAAAAATAACTGACCTGGAAAATAGATTAAGGAGAAATAACTTAAAATATTGGAATACCTGAAAATTGTGATTAAAGCAAGAACCGAGACATCATATTTCAAGTAATTATCAAAGAAAACTGTCCCAATATATTAGAACCAAGTGGTAAACTAGAAATTGAAAGAATATACTGATCACTACCTGTCAGAGATCCCAAAATAAAACCTTTCAGGAATATTATAGCCAAATTCCAGAATTGCCAGGTCAAAAAGAAAATATTTGAAGCAGCTAAAGAGATCATTTAAATACCGTAGAGCCACAGTCAGGTTCACATAAGATTTAGCAGATTCCACATTAAAGGAACAGAAGATTTGGTATATGATATTGTGGAAGGCAAAGGAGCTAGGATTATAACCAAGAAATACTACCCAGCAAAACTGAGTATAATTCTTCAAGGGGAAAAAATGGATATTTAATGAGAGAGCTTTCAACCATTTCTGATGAAAAGACCAGAGGTGAATAGACATTTTGACTTTCAAATATAAGACTAAGAAAAGCATAAGAAGATAAACATTAAAGAGTAAACATAAGAGACTCAATAACACTAAGAGGTTTATATTCCTATATGCAAAGATGCCCCATGTAACTTCTAAGAACTTTTGAACTAAACTGCCAAGCATTCAAACTCTACTGCAGAGAGTGCAACTCCAATGAGCTGGCCATGTTATTTGAATGACAAGTGTTTACTTGCCTGAAAGACTACTTGATGGAGAACTCATACAAGCAAGCACTCATATGGTGGTCAGAAGAAGTGATACGAGGACACTCTCAAGGTTTCTCTGAAGAACTTTGGAATTGATTGTGTGACATGAGATACTCTGGCAAAGGACTGGCTACCATGGTGTACCCACATCAAAGAAGGTGCATAGCACCTTGGTAAGCAGTATTAAAGTAACTCTAAAGAAACATGAAATGTGCCGATTTAGAGATTCCACCCCAAATGGTCACATGGATTATTTATACCTGACCAGTGGTAGAGCATTTTGAGCTCATGTTAGTCTAATCAGTCATAGTCAGACACACTGTAACTTGACTCTAATGTTGTGGTGTCATTTTGGTCCTTTTTGAGGATGAAGGACAACAACCAACCAGGAACTTCATTATTTTTAGTGCAATTAGAAGGCTACATAGAGAGGACATGAGTATGAGTTAATTATGTTAGGATTATGTTTTTTAAAAAAGGATAGGTGAGAAGGAAAGAGAAAGATGTTATCTCACATAAAAGAAATGCACAAAGAAGAGCTTTTATGCTGTAGGGGAAAATGATTTGGGGGGCAGGCAACACTCGAACTTCACTAATATCTAAATTGGTTCAAAAAGGGAAATGCATACACACACACACACACACACACACACACACACACACACTCAACTGGTAATCGAAATCTATCTTGCCCAACAGAGAAGTAGGAAAGGGGATTAATGAAAAAAGGAGGGTCGTGGTCAAAGGGAGGGTAGATCAAAGAAGTCAGTGGGCAGAAGCGAAACTGACTTTAGACAACAGACAGGATAGAAAGAGAAGAATATGGGGGGGCGGAGCCAAGATGGCGGAGTAGAAAGACTCACCTATGCTAGGTCCGAACCCACAGCCCATAGATTTCCTGTAAAAAGAACTCCTGACAAAGTCTGGAACAGTGGAAGCCGCGCAGAAACACAGTGAAGGAGAT
>CM053771.1:342928486-342967213 GCA_028658325.1 Potorous gilbertii
CAAAGGGGGAGAAAATTTTGGAACCCAAAATCTTGTGAAAATGAATGTAAAAGTTAAATAAATTTATTTAAAAATAAAAAAAAAAAGAAAGAGAAGAATAAACAGAAAATAAGATGGAGAGAAGTGCACAGTTAAATGGAAACAGATAGAAAAGAATAGATTAGAAACCAGAATCCAACAATATGTTGTTTATAGGAAGCACACTTGGAACAGAGAGACACACAGACAGTTTTACAGGAAGGAGCTGAGCAAAATCTGTTATACTTCAGTCAGGGGTAGAAATCATGGTCTTGGCCAAGCAAAAACAAAAATGGACCTAGTTAAAAAGGATAAGCAGGGAAACTACATCTTTCAAAAAAGGTACCATAGACAATGAAGTAATGTTGATACTAAACATATATGTACCAAATGGTATAATATTCAAATTCTTAAAGAAAATGAAATCGAATTACAGAAGGAGATCCATTCTTGTGGATCCATTAAAAACTACTAGTTAAATCCATTTAAATCCATACCTCAACTTTCCCCTCAGATAAATCACACAATAAAATAAACAAATAACAGCAACAAAAGAAACAAAAAATAAATCTAACAATAAAATAAATAGGAAAGACATTAAGGAGATGAATAGAATTTTAGAAAATAGGCTAGAAATAGAAAGAAGTTTACCTTTTTCTCTACTGTACATAGCACCTTTGCATGTTCACAAAAATTAAACACGTATTAAGACATAAAAATCTCACATACAGAAAAATATTAAATGCATCCTCTTAAGACCAAAATAAAACAGAAATGACATTCAGTAAAGGTCTATGGAAGTAGAAATGAAAAATTAATTGGGCTTAGAGGACATCTGCCAAGGATGACACCTCTGCAGATATGGCACTACAGCTGGCAGCAAACCAAATGTGCTGTGTACCTCTCTTTGCTCCTCTGAGGTGCCTAATCTGGGAACACCAACATCATCTGCACAGAAAATTTCCTGAAGGTCAACTATTCTGTGTTTTTATTTGAAGCATTTATCTGTGCTGCCATACATGATATTAACAGCAGAACCAAAATTAGGAAATGATGCTATCGTTTTTACATTGTATAAAAAAAGAAATTGGAATGTGGGAAGCCTTTTCTTTGGCAAGTATTGACAAATAAATGATTCAAAGAATAAGAAAAAAATTGTTTTACAAACACAAAGCAAATGAACTGAGTGAAGCAAAAGCTGTTGCAGAAAAGAAATGAGAACATGAAAGCTAAGCTTTGAAGATAATGATGGAGATCTGGATCAATTCTGTCTCTAGCTTTATTTACCTATCCTTGAGGCTTTCCAGATAAGGATAAGCAGCAGCTTCCCGTTCCCACTCCCCAGCTTCTGAACCCAGGAATTCCAAGATGCATGTCACAAAGAACAACCACATGAAGTTTCACTACTGATTAGAGAAATGTAAATTAAAACCACCTCACACCAGTCTTATTGGCTAACATGACACAAGAAAAATGCTGGAGGGGAAGTGGAAAAATTCCACACTAAATGCACCAGTGGTAGTGTTGTGAAGCAGTCCAACCATTTTGGAGAACAGTTTGATCAGCAATACCAGTCTTAGGCCTATATCCCAAAGAGATCAAAGAAAAGGGAATACTACTCACATGTACAAAAATATTTATAGCAGCTCTTTCTGTGGCAGCTAAGCCTTGGAAATCAAGGGGATGCCCATTAAATGGTTAAACGAGTTATGACATGATTGTGAAGGAATACTATTGCGCTATAAGAAATGACCAGTAGGATGGCTTCAGAAAACCTGGGAAAACTTAAATTAACTGTTGCAAATTTAAATGAGCAGAACCAGAAGAATATTGTACGCAATTAACAGCAATATTGTTTGGTGATTATCTGTGAAAGACTTAGCTACTCTGATCAGTACAATAATCCAAAATTGGATTTATTCTGTATGTGTTCTGTATATGTGTATATGTGTGTGTGTGAACTTACAAACTGCTTGCAAATAGGGATTATTTCATTTTTCGTATTTGTATTCCCATCACCTAGTATAATGTCTGACCCATAGTATGTTCTCATTAAATAGTTGTTGATTAATTAGCAAACACTTCTGATTTTGTTTCCTCTGAAAACTTGATATCTACTATCTATACTTTCATGTAAGTTACTGTGTTGCCTCTCCTTTAATAAATATGTTCTAGAATTTTATATAGGATCAAGGTTAAAATGCTCATCAGAGTAATGTTTGCAGACTCCACCATCTACCCTCTTTTGAATATCAGAATTATATAAGTCCTCCCGGCCTACAGCATCTCCCTTGTTCACTACAGTTCTCTATAATTGTACAGAGCTAGGTGGTACCGTGGCGAGAGTGCTGGGTCTATCATGGAGTCAGGAGGACTTGAGTTCAAAGCCAGCCTCAGACGCTCACTTTCTGTGTAACTTTTGGACATCACTTAACCGCTTTGTGACTCAGTTTCTTAAACTGTAAAATGAGGGTAATAGTAAACCCCCACCTCTCAGAGTTGGTGTGGGGATCAAATGAGATATTTGTAGAGTGCTTAGCACGGTGCCTGCCACTTAGGCAACGGCTTGTTATTAGCAGTATGATTATAGATTTTTTTTTTAAATCAACCAAATAGCCTCAGCAATCACATATGTTGGTTCTTTCAGTATCCTCAGATATAGTTCATCTAAGCCTGGTGTCTTAAACTCATCAAAGGTAGCTTGGTGCCTTCGTACAGTCTTGTCAATCTCTCACCAGTCCTGGATTTCAGTTCGCCAGTAGCCATTTTCGTTCTAATCTGTCCTTTCCAGTCTGAAGCTAATTCTCTTTGGCAGAGAAGTACTTTGATAACAAAGCAGATCTATGATCTCATCAATATCATTATATTTTCTAATATAACTCATCCCTGAAATTTCTTCCATAAATTATCCACAAAATATCTACTCATATCGCTAGGGCTCTTTTCTAAATCTTTTGATAATTGCCTAATTTACAATGAAGCGCACAGGCACTTACTTTAGTTACTTGTCTACAGCATGCCTTTTCTGGTCACCAGCTCTCTGATAAGAATCTCTATGGCACTCCTTTATAATTCTGTATTGGTTATTTTATGAATTTGTACTCATTATGTGTCATTCTATTGCCCTCTGAGTGAGCTTTAATTTAATTTTTTAAGAAAACCATGGTAAGCCTTTACTTGTAGCCATACAGCATCACCAGAAGCATATTGGTATTAAAAAAAATATGGTTTTTTCTCATGGATTAATTTGGGATTATTAAAAGTAATCAGTCCTTAATAAGCATTTAATAAAGACCTGTTCAGTGCCAGACACCGTGCTAAGCATTGGAGATAAAAATAGTAATGAACCAGTCCCTACTCTCAAAGATAACTGAGATATCACTGAGATAACTGTGGTGTGTATATATATATATTTATATATATATTTATACATGTGTGTATATATATATATATATATATATATATATACACACATACATACATGACAGCAATGAAGTATATACAAAATAAATACAAAGTAGTAAAATACAAGGTTGTTTGGGAGGGAAACTACAGCAGTTGGGGAAATCAAGAAAGAATGCATGTAGGAAAAAAACATGCTACGTAATTTCCCAAAGGTGATCTGCAGTTCTTCACTGTCAATTCATGGTCCATATGTGTTGATTGACTAGCTCTCTGGGTTGTTCTTCTAATTATATCACTGCAAAGATATTTGCAACTGTCTTGAAGGATATCCAGTGTGAAATCCAAATCAAAGAGATTCCATATGGAGAGATGGTATAAGGTCCTCCAGATGCTTCCTTTTGTGGATAGCGTTGTACTCATTGCATCAAGCTATATAGTATACTATTGAGCTTCCTAAATGAAATCTATAATTACTCGAAGGAGTATAACGTAACTGTGCACACAGGAAAATCCATGTGGGTAAATGACATCTATTGTTCAGATTCTGAGATGCAGTTCAATGAACTAGTTTGTCTATTGGCAGAAAAAATAGAAACAAAATTAGAGTTGAGTAAGTCTGTCTTCTCTGTCTTTGTCTCTTATCCATTCCAAGTAATGTTATTCCCCTTTTTACCTTTCTTTAAAAAAAAAAATCTTACCTTTTAAAATTATTCCTACCATTAATTCACAGGTGTAGTTTATTCTGAGCTTAGCACTCCATTTTCCCTTAGAGTGCCATGCTGTTCTTTTGAATATATCTTCTTGCTTCCATCTTCTATACATGTCATCTAAAATAAAATGTTCTTAGCACTCTGTGTATCCACATTGCTTTCTCTAAGTAGTTTCCTTTCTTCCTTCTCATTAGAATTATTTGTTTGTCTGATTAAAATTAGACCCTTGTAAGCTTCTCATGCTTTTTGGATTGACCTCTGTAAAAAATTGGGTTATGCTTTTGGACAGAAAAAACTTTGAATTTAATCAAAATTTAGAAATGAATCAAGAACGTTAAGTAAACTAAAGATAAGTGCATTTTATTCATTCAGTAAGCACTGATCCTTAAAGATTTAAAAGTTCAGCAAGGCAGCTTGATGGCTCAGTGCATAGAACACTAGCTCAGGAGTCAAATCCAGTCTCAGACACTTAGTAGCAAGTCACTTAACCCTAACTGCCTCCTCCCCCATCACCCCCCAAAAAGAGTTCAAAACAGTTCACCAGAGACTCTTCTGTCCTAATAATTTCAGTGAATTTGTCCTAATTACTTTCTCTGTTACCAGTTCTCAAATCTAATCTACTAAAATTTTATTGGATAGATGAAAGAATTTTTATTTTTAAGCAACAAGTTAATTTTCCAGGATAAATTTTAAAGATGCATTTCCAGAGAAAATTTTCAAAAAGTTAGTGTAATAATTAGAATCATAGAGCAAGAAGGCTTTCCCAAAGTCATCTAGCCCAGGGATTGTTAACTTTTTGGTATTGTAGACCTCTTTGGAACACTCTTGAAGCCTATGAACTCCTTAGAATAATGTTGGTTCCTGCATTTAGAATCAAAGGAAATGTTACATTTCAATTAGCTGTTATTGAAAATAGATGTAATTTTTTTCTAATACAAGTTTGTAGAACCCCAGGAAATGAATTCATGGAAGCTTTTGGCATCTGTGTAGCATTAATGCCAGCTGCATGAAGATTAAAGATCTTCTACTGGTAACAATAAACTGGTTCTTTCTTTTCTAGGACATTGCATTAATGGATGACCACCAGAGGGAAGAATTCATTGGTAAAATTGGTATTTCATCCGAAGAAAATGACAACTCTGATGAAAGTGCAGACTCAGAACCTCACAAGTATAGCTGCAAACGGTGCCAGGTAATATATAATTTTCTATGAAAACTCTTGTTTTACCTTGACTAGAAACTTTTCATTCAGATACCTAAGATGATCAGAATATATTGACTGATGTTTTGGTGGCAATGAAACATGAAAGATCTGACTTCTCACAAACTAATACTCCCTAAAACCATTTTTTTCTCCACTAAGCAAGTTCTTGATATGACAAACTGTAGGTGCACCTATCCTCTTCTTCACCCCCTCATTGGCAATCTAGTTCTGGAAAAGTTAAGGCAAATACTTATCAAAGCCCTCATCTGAAGTGAGGTATCTAATTCTCCAGTGATGGGAGTGAGATGAAGAGGACAGCTGATTTGTAGACAACATAGTAAGGAGATGGCCAGGAAACATACCAGCTATACCTAAGTAAAACTAGGGCATACGTCAAAATTAGAGGACATAAAATTTGAGCAGTAGATTTTCTTTCATTTGGTCCTTTTCCTGCAGATGGATAAGCCAAACATTTTTCAGTGATTACAAACAAAATGATCAGGAAGACCTCACCATCCAAAGTTAATCTCTCTTCTGTTTGGACTCTTTACTGGATCACTGCCATTCAAGTGGCAAATGTCTTTGGCAAGCATTTAATGCCTCACTTGAAGTTTGTTTTCAGAGGGTCACTGAATGGGGTTCTTTCTGTTATTACATTATTCAAGAAATTTCAAATGATAAGATACACTCAGTTGTAAAAGAGGCTTATTCTTCTTGATCAAATGCCTTTTTTTAAATCAACAAACAAGCACACCAGGATTCTCTACAACTGTCAGTTAATTATGAAATGGTAAAGATGTAATCCATTGTTGATGAATTCTTTTTCAGATTACCTTACTCCCTACTGATGCCCTCAGTACTTGATTTGTATATAAATTGATAATTACTGATAATCTCTTGTTCAATTTTTTCAGCATTTGTGAAATCCATTTTGATATTTTCCCCATTTTTAGATACATTATATATTGGTCAGTCTTCTCACAGTTGTATGAACTCTAGCATGGGTCTGCTGCCTATATTCTTGTTTTTTTTATTGTCTTTTGTGCTGTTTATGCGTCTTCTATAAGGACATTTGGATCTGTCATTTTATAGTCCAAGTGCAGTGGTTCTATCATTTTAGATGAAGAAAACAGCTCATTGTCAAAAAAAAATTTTTTTTATAAGAACTCTTCGTTTTCCTTCTGTTTGTAGACCTCTTTCCATTTTCATCCTTGAATTCTTCTAGGATGTCTTTCCTTTGATCTCCTGACAAATTTTCTTTAAATTGACTTTTCCCCTGAATTGCTTCTCTCTATGTTTTATGAGAGATATTGGTCACTATCATCCATCATTTTTTTTCATAATTTTTTTAAACCTAGCTCTGAGTGTCTTTTTAAAAAAAGATGAAAGAGATGGAGAATTGAAAAGTGCTAATTTTCCTGGTTCCTTTCCCATCCATTCTCTAAAAAAAACTCCCTCTGTTCTTAGCTTTTGAAGTATTGGACTCATTACTTTCTCTTCCCAGCTGTTCCCAACATACAAAGACAGCTGAATCCACCTACCAGTAGAATGGAAGTCAGTTGCATCAAGTATAGAATGCTGGTGATAAAAACACTCCCTCTGTCTCACTATCCTTTTTTTTGTAAAAAGATAACAGGGAACAAGGAGAGGGAAACTATTTTTTTAATAGGATAGACAGAAACACATAATTAATGAATTATGAATGGAATGAACTCATCTGTAAAGTAGGATAGTAGAAAAGATTAGAACAAAGAATCCAACAAAATATATTTATGACAGGTTAAAATATAAAGATATATTCAGTATAACTATGTGTTTAGGATTAAAATAACAGGCTAGAGCAAAATATAGTATTTTTCAGTTGAACTCAAAAGCTGTGGTAGCAGTTTTAATCTTAGACAAGATAAAAAACAAAAATAGGCATGATTGAAAAACATAGAAAACTACATTATGCTAAAACTCATCTATAAAATGCATTAGTAGGAATACTTTTAAATGTACCAAAGCATATGTGGCATAGCTTCAGGACACTTAAAGGCAAAGCTAGATGAGTTATAGGGAAAAACACATAGTATACCTAGTGAAGAATCTCAATATATATCCCTTCTTGAGCTAAACAAATCTAAGCAAAACCCTTTTTAAAGTTAAAAACATGAATATAATTTGAAAAAAGTTAGATATGATAGCTCTATTGATTACTGAATGGGAACAGAAGAGTATACATATTTTTCATTTGCAAGTAAATTTATGTATAAATTATTTTACAATTTTTAGTTATTATTTACAAAAATTTACCATGTATTTACTGCATAAAAAACAAATCTAGAAATACTTAGCACATCCTTTGCTAAGAGCAAGACAATAAAATTATATTTAACAAAGGCCCACTGAAGAAAAGATGAAAAATTAATTGATGTTTAACTCAATCTTAAATATTAAAAGCAAAGAACAACAAAAACCAAGGAAAAAATCCAAAGAACAAAAGCAGAAAAAATAAAGAATTTCACTAAATATAACAATGAGACAATATATCGACTTTTTCTGACATGATGCCAAAACAGTACTAAAGGGATTTTAAAAATTTTTAAATATTATAATCAATCAGCTAAAGAGAAAAAGAGAATGAATGGATGAATTGAGCATGGTGCTGAAAAATGTGTATCACTAATACCTTGAAACAAAGCAAGATTTAATAGCAAAATCACAAAAATCAAAGAAGTGATTAACAAAATTGAAAGCTAAAAATCTCCAAAAAACACTGAATCATTAAAAGCATAAGAAAGTAAACATGAAAGGTGGAGGCAGCAGGCAGTGCTTGAAACTTGCTCTTCTCAGAATTGGTTGAAAGATGAAAGAATATATATGTATATGTATGTATGCATGTTTGTTTATACACACATACACATTCAGTTGGGTATAGAAATCTATCTTACCTAACTGGGAAGTAGGAGAAAGGGATGAAGGGTGGATTAAGGGAAGCGGTGGTCAGAAGCAAAACATCTCTGGGGAGGGACAGGATAAAAAAAGACGGAAGAATAAACAGAAGAAAATAGGCTAGAGAGAAATACAGTTAGTCATCACAGCTATCAAGATAATCTCACTCATAAAACAGAAGCAGACAGCAGAAAGAAACCAAAATCCAACAATGTGTTATTTACAAGAAACACACTTGAAACAGAGAGTCACATAGCAAGTAAAATAAAGGACTGAAACAAAATCTGGTATGCTTCAGGTGACATAAAAAAGGCAGGAGTAGGCAATCATGATCTCTTACAAAGAAAAACCAAAAATAGACCAATTAAAACAAATAATCAGGGAAACTACATTTTGCTAAAAGGTACCATAGACAGTGATACTACATCAGTACAAAGTATATATGCACCAAATGGCAGAGAATCTGTTTTCATCAAGGACAAATTAAACAATTACAGGAGGAAAACAGACAGTAAAACTACATTAGTAGGGGAACCCAACTTTCTCCTCTCAGAGACAGATCAATCTAATAATAAAATAAGGAAGAAGTTAGAGACAGAATTTTAGAAATATGAGATACGATATATCTCGAGAAAAGTGAATGGGAATAGACAGGAGTTTATCTTTTTCTCAGCTGTAGATAGCACCTTCACAAAAATTGACCACATATTGAAGCATAAAAACCTCACAACCAAATGCAGAAAAGCAGTAATATTAAATGACTCCTTTTCAGACCATCATGTAATAAAAAATACATTCAATAAAGGATCATGGAACTACAAATTATAATTGGAAACTAAATAATCTAATCCTAAAGAATGAGAGGGTCAAAAATCAAATAGAAACAATATAATTTAATTAAAGGGAATGACAACAATGACACAGTGTACCAGAATTTATGGAATGCAACCAAAGCATTATCTGTAATGGGGATAAATTAGATGTCTTCCCAGTAAGATCAGGAGTGAAATAATAATGTCCGTTATCACCATAATCATCCATAATTGTACTAAATGGTAACTATTACAATAAAACAAGAAAAAGAAATAGAAAGATTAAGAAAAGGCATTGAGAAAACAAAACTATCAGATATGATTTTATATTTAGAACAACTTCAACGAAGTTGCATGATATAAAATAAATGCACATAAATCATCAGCGTTTCTATGTATTGCCCACAGAACATACCAGGAAGAGATAGAGAAATTACATTTAAAATTACTGTAGACGTTAGAAAATACTTGGGAGGTTGCCTGCCAGGACATAACTAGGAACTATATGAACAAAATTACAAAACACTTTTCACACAAATAAAGACAGATTTAGCCAGTTGGAGAAATATTTAATGCTCATGTGTAAGCTGAACCACTATAATAAAATTGACAATACTACCTAAATTAATTTACTTATTCAATGCCATGCTAACTAAACCATCAAAGAATTATGTTATAATAATGATAGACTTTATTTGGAAGGGCAAAAAGTCAAGAATATCAAGGGAATCAATAAAAAAAAGTAAAGAAAGGTAAACTAGTAATGCCAGATTTCAGTCTATATTACAAAACAATTATCTTCGAAACAGTTTGGTATTAGCCAAGAAATAGAATGGTGGATCGATGGAATAGATTACATAATTTGCAGTACTAAAATACCATGGGAATCTAGTCCTTAATAAATACAAATATTCAAACTTTGGGGGACAGAGCTCACTATTTGACAATTGCTGAGGAAACTGGAAAACTTTGGCATGAAACTAGGCATAAACCAATATCTCACCAAGACAAGGCTAAAAGGGATACACGATTTAGACCATGGGTGGGGAACCTGCAACCTCCAGGCCACATGTGGCCCTCTAGGTCCTCAAGTGCAGTCCTTTGACTGAATCCAACCTTCATAGACCATATCTCCTTAATAAAAAGATTTGTTCTATAAAACTTAGATTCAGTGAAAGGGCAGCACTCAAGGACCTAGAAGCCCACATGAGCAAGCAATTATGAGGAATTAAGCAAGGTTTAACTGTTTACATTCTTATAGTACATACAACCATTGAGAATTCTATTTTTATTAGGGGAACAGAGAGGTAATCTAATTAGATTGAAGGCCTGGGAGTGATTCTTTTCTATTTTAATGATTTCAAAAGAAGAATGGAAAGGGTGGAGAACAGGAACACAGTGGAAAAGGGGAGAGGGGAAAAAAACTAGAGGAGTTATCCCACATAAATAAATTGGGTACACAAAGGGAAGTCTGTCTAATGGGAGTGGGGGGAAAGGGAAACACTTGAACCTTACTGTCATCTGTTCAACACACACACACACACACACACACACTTGAGTGGGAAAATACATTTTTACACAATACAGGAGGGAAAGGAGTTCCTGGAAAAGGCAGGGGGAAGGGAATTCAGAAGAAGAATAGATTAAGGGTGGGATAAGTCAGAAGGAATATAAACTCTTAAAGAAGGAAACAAAAGGAAAGAAAAGTAGAATAGGATCAAGGGAAATATAGTTAACAATCTTGACTATGATTGTGAATAGGATGAACTCACCCATAAAACCAGAGGGGATAGATAGCAAAATGCATTAGAAACCAGAATCCAACAATGCATTGTTTATAATAAATTTTAAGAGAAATATACTTTAAAGAATTTAAAGAGAAATATACAAACATTTTTAATATAAGGGAGAGGAAGAGAATCTATTTTGCTTCAGCTAAAATAAAAAATTCAATCATGATCTCAGAAAAAGCAAAATAGACCTAATTAAAAGAAATAAATAGGGAAACAACATTCTGCTAAAAGATATGACAGTGAGTTAATATCAGTACTAAACATATATTTTACCACATGAAATAGCATCTAAATTCTTAAATGAAAAATGAGTTATACAGATAGATTGTGAAATATAATTATCATGATTTCAATTTACATCAGACCTAAATAAATATTTCAAAAAAGGGTGGTGGGGGGAAAAGTTAAGGATCTGAATAAGATTTTAGAAAAATTAGCTGAGACCTGTGGAGAATATTGAATGAGAATAGAGGGGGATAGAACAATTTCTGATCTGTGCTTGTCACCTTCACAAAAACTGACTAGGTATAAGTGTATAAACAACCTCACAATGCAATAAAAATTACATTCAATAGCATCTTTGGAAAAAAGATAAAAAGTTCATTAGAAACTGCCAGCACTAAAGAATGGATGGGCCAAAGACAAATAGAAACAGTAATTTCACCAAAGGTAATGAGATAACATACCACATATTTTGGTATGCAACCCAAATCAGACCTTAGAGGAAAGTTTATCTCTCTAAACACTTTCATCAATGAAAGAGAGGGAAAAAATAGCAGATGATGAATTTATATCTGGAAATGTTTCATTGGAAAAAAAAAGAATAGGTCAAGGAATTGGACATGCAACTAATAAAACTAGAAGACCATCCAATTAAAAAATCCAATTGAACACCAAAATTGAAATTCTAACAATCAAAGGAGAGATTAAGAAAACTAAAAGCAAAAGACTCAGGAAATAAATGAAACTAGGGGCTCTTTAAGAAAAATTGATTTTTAAAGAGAAAGAAGAAAATCATATTACCAGTATCAAAAATGAAAAATGTGAATTTACAACTAATGAAAAAGAAATAGAAACCATCATTAGGAGGTATAAGTAAAGAAGTGATCCTGCCAAATTCCTGATGTGACACAAATAAAGGTTTGACATTTAAACCAAGAAGAATCAAAACGGAAAAAGAAAACTATAGACCAATATCCCTTATGAATATTGATACAAAAATTTTAAATAAAATATTAGCAAGAAGATCACAACTATATATTACAAAGGTCATCCACTATGCTTAGGTTGGATTTATATCAGGAATGAATAATTGGTTCAATATTGGAAAAACTATAAATATAACTGATCATATTTTTATCAAAAGAACCAAAAAAGTCATATGATTATTTCAATAAATAAGAGCTGCTCTTCAGTAGATAATGGTCAAAGGATGTGAATAGTTTTCAAGGAAAGAAATCTAAGCTAACGTTACATATGAAAAAAGTTCTCTAAATCACTAAATACATACTAAGGCAATTCTGATGTTTCACTTCACTCCAGTCTGATTGACAGGGACAGCTGGGTGGTGCAGTGGATAGAGCACCAGTGCAGGAGTCAGGAGGACCTGAGTTCAAATCTCACCTCAGACACTTGACACTCACTAGCTGTGTGACCTTGGACAAGTCACTTAACCCCAGATTGCCTCATCCTAGGTCATCTCCAGTCATCCTGATGAATATCTGGTCACTGGATTCAGATGGCTCTGGAGGAGAAGTGAGGCTGGTGACCTGCACAGCCCTCCCTCACTCAAAATCAAGTGCAAGTCATGTCATCATTTCTCTGATGGCATGGTCTTCTTCAGCAACGAAGGATGAACACACACAATATAATTGGTAGTGCTCTTTACAGAATATAACAACCATTCTTGTAAAAACCAAGATCAAAATATGTAGTGAGGCTACATAGACTATTCCAGAAAGATTCAGGGATAAAGCAAGAATGTTCATTACTACTACTGTCCTTCAGTATGTACAGTACAGATGTGAATCAGCTCAAAGACAAGAAAAGGGAATTGAGGAAATAGGGTTAGGCAAAAGGAGAAACTACATGATCACTTTTGACAGGTGATAAAGATTATATCCCCATTTCTCACAGCTACACTGCTTTTAGACTTCTTTGAACCACTTTGTCATGCCTTCTATCCTCAGGAAATCTCATCCTGCAAGACTGAATCTGTCTACTGTTAGCAACTCAGCAGTACTCTCTGCCCTTCTGATTAAATCCTCTAAGTAAGAGAATAGGGCCATGGGCTCCATAAAGACACTCAGCAGTCTTCTCCCTATTTCCTACAAATTACACTGCTTTTGGATATCTTTAGATTTCTCCATCATTTCCTCTTGCTAATTTCTCATTTCTACCTATTTTTCAGCTTCCTTCAGTTGTTATTGGACCCATTAGACTATAATCTCCTCAAAAGCAGGGGCTGTCTTTTTTTTTTTTAATTGTACTTATATCCCCAATGTTTACCATAGTGCCTGGCACACAGTAGGCACTTAATAAATATTTATTGACTCACTGACTGAAAATAAACTTTTTCCACTCATGACCCCATCAGCACCTACAGAGTCAACTAAAAACTTAATTAGAACAATTAGTAGCAAAGTTGTAGGACACTTATTAAATTCATACAAATAATCAGCACTTCTGTCCATTACCAACAAAATTCAATACAAAGAAAATTTTATTTAGAATAGCTACAGAATATTTAAAATACTTAGGAACATTCTTACCAAGATACACACAGAAACTATATGAATACAACTTTTAATATAAGAAAATGAAACAAACCTCAATAAGTAGAGATTACTCTGGGACCATATTTTAAAACGGACAATTTTTACCTAAATTAACATACTAAATTAGTGTTGTATCAAGTAAAGTCAACAAGTATTTATCCAAGACCCAAGGATTCCCTTAAGGGGCTAGAAAAAATAAAAACAAAATTCATTTAGCAAAATAAAGGTGAAAATTCTCAAGAGAGATAGTGAAAAATAAAGTAGAAAGAGGAGCTCACAATATTAGATCTCAAACTGTTCCACAAAGCAGTATCATCAAAACACTTTGATGCTGATTAGGAAATAGAAAGGTGCCTCAGTGGACTAGCTTAGGTACATATTTTTCATGAGTGTAGTAATTTGTAGCAGAATAGGTTAATCTTCCTTTTCTTTTAAATGTTTTTAACACAACCTACGGTGCATAAAGAGGGAGTTGGTGCCCTAGAAAGCTACATTACTAAAATCTGTTCAAGTTGCAGAAATGTCACCATTACCAATTCATTCATTTAGGTTAAGTTGGAAACTCAGTATTAAAATGCAGGTGATTCCCCGTAGCTGTATAATGATATAAACTTACCAAATTTAAGTTATTTACATCCTAGAGTAAAATCAGATTTGTTAGCAAATCTATGATGTAATGAGACATAATAGGTAGTTTTTTTCTATGAGGTGATTGGAGAGAAAGGGATATAACATGGGATAAACTTAAGAATAGATCTAAACCAGATCTACATTGATAGACTCTAAACACCAAAGGGCATTGCAAATGACATTGTGGGGTATGGAGATACCAGAAGAATGTAAAAAGGGAGATGGAAGGGTACAGAATACGAACTTTATGGACCATGTCCTTTTGTGTCCTAATTGTCTCCTAACTTGGAAAAGAGAACAAGATTTAGACTCAGAGATGCAGTTATGTCTTGGAAGTCACCTTGTAGGCTGAAGCCATTTCACCTGTATAAGAGAATTGGTGTTTTAAACTTGCCTGGGTTTGTAATTTAACATTTCTTTGACCAAAAAGGGTAGATTTTCTGTACCTTAGGATGTGAGACATCAAAGTTTTTTCTACCTTTTCTCTTCTTGCCTCTTCTTTTATTATTGGCACATTCCACAGCTGACATTTGGCAGAGGGAAAGAGTACCTCAAGCATATCATGGAGGTCCACAAGGAAAAAGGCTATGGCTGTAGTATCTGCAACAGACGATTTGCCCTTAAAGCGACTTACCATGCCCATATGGTTATTCACCGGGAGAACCTGCCTGACCCCAATGTACAGAAGTAAGGCCTTTTGTGACAAAAATGTTACTTCTTGATGGTTGGAATTGTGGTTGAGAGGGATGGTGGTACTTCCATGTTAACTATTTTATTGAGTAATTTGCAGGACCTCAACATTTTTATCAGAGGTGTGGCTAATACACACATTTATTCACTTTGTAGTGTCAATAAGGGGTTAAAAATACAGTAGTGTGATATGATTTATTTCCTTATTCTCTTCTCCATTGTTATACAGATTATTATACCTCTTAAACACTTCAGGAACAGATGAAGTTTAGCCATGTACATGCCTTTTTGTATGTGTGCTTATTTAGATGAAGTTTGAAAAATCTATTTAATATTTTGTTTACTTTATTTTCAGTTAATAAACAATAAATAAAATTTCAGTTTTATTGCAAATTACTAAAATAATGGCGGTATGTGAGCTCACTGTTCAAAAGGCTTTTTCTCTTGTTTTAGGTATATTCATCCATGTGAAATTTGTGGAAGAATCTTTAATAGCATAGGAAACTTGGAACGACATAAGCTAATACACACAGGTAGTATAATTTAAACCTATAGCCCTAGGCTGTCTGTTTCTAATATTAACACATTCCTTAACTGTTTTATTAGAATCTTAGTGGGAAAATTGTTTAGTAAGATAGCGTGAGCTTTAAGGATGACTACTAAATCATTTATACAGAATTTTAAGGTTTGCAAAATTCCTCAGATCAGCTCTTTGAAGTAGGTAGTATAGATATTCTTATTTGCATCTTACAGAAGAGGAAGCTAAGGCTCCAGTCGATTAAGTGATGTAGTCGCCTTCACAAAACTACTAATTGTCAGAGGCAAACCTCTGATACCTCTCTGAAATCCTCTCCTGTAATAAATAGGAAATTGAAAGTTCTAGAGACTGAATCCCTTAGCTTAAAAATACTGTACTGTTTTTTTCTAGATGTTGAAGAATTACCCCAGCATTTGTGGCCAAGACATTACTCTTTATTAATTGCATTTGCAATGGGAGAGACACTCAGACACAATGTTTTTGTGTCACCAAGAAGCTCTGCTGTGTGTCTGGGGAAGGCAATGATTTTTATAATCTTGTGGAAACAAAATCAAATGAGGGAAGTACAAAGTTAGGGTGAGGGGGGAAATGATTTTTAGGAAACTGATGAGAGTCAGTTAGGTTTGGTGACCAAGGAGGTTTTTTGTAATATTCTAAGGAAGGTAAAATATTAACATGTAATTGATTACAGCAATCTAAGCAAGTGCTTATCCATTGTTTTAAAGATGGAGCAGGGTTTTTAATGGGAAAAGTTTCTAACAGTGGTAGACCTTTCAAGCAGCTGTCAGGCTCCCCAGAAGCACAACAAAATGAAATTCCACATTATCTCTCTTCTTTATGCTTATAGAGTACAAATGTCATTACTCTGAAAATCAGGGACAAGTAATTCTGTAAAGGTCAAAGACAACAATGTGCACATAACTTTTTTGGGAGAGATTATTGCTAGTAGTTGCCTGGCAGAAGGGATAGGAAAGGCAGCAACCACTAACCACATCCTCAAAAATTAGGACATTGATTGAAGTGAGGAAAATGAAGTTATCTTCCGTGATGCACCTCTTAGCTTTCCGAGGCCTGGCTAGTCACCCACCCAGAGGAACAGATCTTCTCATGACTGTCTTCTAAGGTTTTCAGGGGAAAAAGAGGTATAGATCCAGAATCGTTGTCCTCATAGGGCACAGAACTCCCATGGCTAACCAGGACATAATCTCTCCATGTTTGGGAGGAATAGAGCAAGGCTTCCTGTTCCTATCTGGACAGATTTCGGTGTTTGGCAATTTGCTAAATGAAAGTCATAAAGACGTTATCAGTCCTGGGTTTGAAAGTTCATTTGTGCTATCCCTACAAGTTAGATCTGGTGGCTCCTCAAGAAAAGGAACATTTCCATGTGGCAAGGCCTTCCTACTTTACCAAGGTGTTGATAGTAATGAAAACTGGGTTACAGAACCTTTGCTCAGGATTTCAGGGAATTCTTACATTAGTAGACTTTCACATGAGCCTCATCACTACCTGGCACATAGTACTAGTATGTGGAGCATTAACAGTAATTTAAGATGTCACCAAGTAGTTGTAGGTCAGAAAAATAGTTGCTCATTAAAATTTTCTGTGTAACAAATCCAGTTTTTCTAATGGTAAGGTATCTGGCTTTTTAAATTTGATTTCTGCAAAATTTCTGCTGTCCCATTTAAATTCCATTTTGTCATTCTCTTGCTCCTGAAGCTTAGTCTTAGGACAGTAGAAATGTTAGATCAATAGTACCTAAGGGATTTCCTTTATAATTTGTACTTTTAATTGAATATCTCTTTCATTGCTGATGTATTTATCTCATGAGGCAAGTTAGCAAATTCTTTCAGGAGTATTTCACTAATTGTTAGAATGTTTCTGCGCCAGGATAGACCAACACATCCTGAATACATGTACAATAGGAAAAATTCTCATTCATTCTTATTCAGGGCTTTATCCTTTCTAAGGATTAATTAATCATGTATGTAGAAGAGAAGGTGGGGTGAGGGGAAATGCTAGCATTCAACCATGAAGAGAGTAGTTGAAATTAAAACTTTTAACTTTTTCTCATATTAATTCCACTTTTTCTCTGGCCATTGCTTTATATTAACTTAATTGTTTAAGCTTATATTTTTTTCCCTACAGTTTCTTAAGCACATTATTTCTCATTACTTTTCTCCCTCTTAAAATGTAAAATTTTTTTCAATTTAGAACATTCCTAGAGTTGTCCTAAGTATAAAATTAGTACTATTTAAAAAATGGACAAGTTCAAGGACTACTCAGGATCTACAATCAGTAAACCAGCAAGTGTTTTGAGGAAGCAGGGTTTCTCCCTTTGTACAAAATCCTATTCACACACACTAGCCAGTACAATAGAAGTGACAGCCATCTATAGCTAACAAAAATACTGTAACTAGGTTACTCTGAGCAAAATATATACATAACACAAATGAGACACTGCTGAGTCTGTGTAGGATCAGGAATCACAATCTTGAATGATGCCCATCAAGACCCTCCAACCCATCTCACACATATACCTTACAATAACCAGAACCAAAACAAGCTAACAGTCAGACAGACGAGCCAGGCTCCTCAGGAAACGTGTTTTAGGAGGCAAGTTGGTTATCAAAAGACTAAAATTATGATTGTAAATAAAGGAGTGGTGCACTAAATAGATTTGTCACCAATTAATTCAGCTTTCAGACCTGAGTACATAGTTTGAACATGTCTATCTTATTATGTAGCTTTGTGGCTCACTCATTAGTTTGAATTTTGACATTTAATTTAAATAATTTAATTTTTTTAAAGGTGTAAAAAGTCATGCATGTGAACAATGTGGTAAATCCTTTGCCAGAAAAGATATGCTCAAAGAACACATGAGAGTGCATGATAACATCAGGGAATACTTATGTGCAGAATGTGGAAAAGGTAGGTATGTCATTCTATTTAATGTAATTCACTTACAGTGCATGCAGGAAGTAAACAGTGGTGCTAATCTAGTGCAGATGTGGCAAAGTATGGTCACCCCTCTCTACATCAGCTTCATTTACCTTTGATCTTGACTTAAAGCAACTGTTAAAATAAGAGTTGCGAGATTTTCCCTTCTCCTTTTGTAGCCAAAATGCTATTTGTGACAGATACTTGGTCATATTTCAGGAGGCTAAGAAAAAACAGTTTCCTTAGTCAATTGACATACACATATCTGACACCCAAGGACTGCTTATTTTTGGAAGAGCCTCCTTCAGTTCCAGTTCTCAATTTTTTTCCTCCTAATAAGAGTTAGAAATTGCTTCAGACTTTTCTAGCTAGCTAGTGCCACAATTTAACCTAAAAATCACTAAAATGGGCCCATAAATGGCAGATTGACTTGTTGTCATTCTTAGTAAAGAAATGTAGTCAACTCATATCAATTCAAACTCTGCTACCTTAATTTTCTAATTCTTACAAGTGCTAGACTAAAGTTAATCTTTTCGCTATCACTGAGAACTGGAGAATTAGGAGACTGTGCCATGCAATTCTAATATAACAAATAGAAGGGCAAATATTTATCTACCTGAAAGGGAAAAAAGGTCAAATGATTCTTTAAGCCACGTAGGAGAACTCCTTGATAATAATGGCTTTTAAATATGTAAAGAAGATGCTACTGCTATCTGGCCATTGAAAAAAAGGAGAGCTGTTACGCAGAGGCAGTATCTTTTGGCTAGCCACTAATACACATTTATAATTCAAATGGCAGAACTCTAAACAGACTGTTACTTCTCAGGCTAGTATTCTGAAGGTTTGTTCTTTTGTAGGTAGGCACTGACTTGATTTATCTACAGCCCATGAATGCCAAAAGTAATGATATGGTATTTCTTTCTTTTAAACTAGTCTATAATTGGGACTTTTATGTATTCAAATTGTTGAGGTTACAGTTACATATATTTGTAAATATACTATGCATATATACACCTATATATTTAAAATCCACACGATCATCTTTGTATGGTTAATTTTAAAATGTAGGCTTAAAGTTTAATATTAAAATATGCATAATGGAATTTTCTTGCATCTAACAACCTCATTGCTTTTCAATGCTGTTCACTTTTTAAATTAATATTAGGTTTTATTTTCTTGAAAATACATATAAAATTATTCAAAACTTTTAAAGCTGCTTTTATTATTGCTTAACCTAACGTAGTTTTTTAAAAAATTTTATTTATTCATTTTTAGTTTAGAGCATTTACTTCCACAGGCTTTTGAGTTTTTAATTTTCTCCCCTTTCTTCCCTTCCCTCCTTCCCCCAAGATGACATGCAATCTGATATAGGCTCTATATATTAAACATATTCATGTTTATTCATATTAAACTTATCACATTAGTCATGTTGTAAAGAAGAATTATAACCAATGGAATGAATTACAAGAAAAAAAAGACAAAACAGAGAGAGAGCAGATAGTGTGCTTTGATCTGTATTCAAACTCCGTAATTCCTTCTCTGGATATGGACAGCACCTTCCATCATGAGCCTGTTGGAGTTGTCTTAGAACCTTGCATTGCTGAGAAGAGCCAAGTCTATCAAAGTCAGTCCTAGCACACTGTGGCTGTTCCTGTGTACAGTGTTCTCCTGTTTCTGCTCCCCTCACTCAGCACCAGTTCATCTAAGCCTTTCCAAGTTTTTCTGAAGTCTGCCTGCTCTTCATTTCTTATAGCACAGTAGTATTCTATTACATTCATATACCACAACTTGTTCAGCCAATGGATGGGCATCTCCTCAATTTCCAATTCTTTGCCATTACAAAAAAGAGCTGCTATAAATATTTTTGTACATGTGGGTCCTTTTCCTATTTGTATGATATCAGTGGAATACAGTCCTAGAAGTGGTATTGCTGTGTCAAAAGGTATGCACATTTTTATAGCCCTTTGAGTATAATTCCAAATTGCTCTCCAGAATGGTTGGGATCAGTTCACAACTCCACCAACAATGCATTAGTATTCCAATTTTCCCATATCTTCTCCAGCATAAAATGTAGGTTTTTGATGATGCTAGCTTAATAACTTTGTACCTGCATTGCCAGTTCAAGGCTGGGTAAAAGATTTGATAAATCAGAATTCTATCACAGACTAGGTACCCTGAGAAGTTAGGTGTGATGAGTTTAAGGGTGATTGATAAAAGAATTCATTCTTGCCACTAGTCTATGTATAGTGCCAAGGGCATGGCAGAATTTGGACATTATATGCTTCTCTGGTTTTTTTCTCACAGGCATGAAAACCAAACATGCTCTTCGTCACCATATGAAACTTCATAAAGGTATCAAGGAATATGAATGCAAGGAGTGCCATAGGAAATTTGCTCAGAAGGTCAACATGTTGAAGCACTACAAAAGACATACAGGTCAGTGAGCAGCTCGAAAATAATAGGCTTTTCTTCTATCTTTTCGTCTAGGTAATCTAATTAGTGGTCAGTCAACGGCCACTCCAGGTGACTGGACTACATGAACTCTGGATATGGACAGCACCATCTCAGTGCAATCTAACATTTCCTTAGCATGACAAGGCAAATACACAGTGACTTAAAGTTAATTAACTTAAAATCCATTGAAGCGCCAACGCGATGTTCACAGCGCCTACGGCAGCCATGAATATGCTGGGCCAATTCTGAATGGCTAAATACAACAGACTCTCCACATGGAAGACAGAACCAAAACATTTATTCAAACACCAGAAAGCCAAATTCACCATTGTTACCAAGAAATCTATATATAATAACAGTGCAGAGGCTTCCCCCTCCTAGGACCTTCCCCCAAACCAGTTCCCATAAACAAATCACAAACAAGCCCTTTCACTCATGCTAGTTGCTGCCTTTCCCAGCTCTGACAGCTCTCTGACCAACTTCCTCTCAGCTCTGCTCTAGCTCTGCCTCTTCCTTTTCCACCCTTCCTGCTCTACCCCATTTTGTTCCATATGACTTAGACCTTACACTTCCATGTGACTTAAGCGGATCACATGGGCCTATTAATGGATGGGAAAGAACTTCCCACTAAGAAGCAAAGTTATATTAACCATAAGCAAAATGCATTATCAATACACCCCTACATGTCTACTTTCTATCCTCAACATTATGAGAAATACATATAATAGGACGAGTTCATATTAGAGCTTTTCTAATTGACTAAAATTCTTGACCTAAACTCATCTTTACACCTTTAATTCTGTGCTCACTGATTTTCAGAATGATTACCTGAAGATACAGATCATAAAAGCAAAATATATTTTATTTATCTTTATTATACTAAATTAAACCCAGTGTTTGTAGCATTCATTTAGCAGGGCCTTAGAATAACATTCCCACTTATTGATATTTTGTTTGAACACATCCGTCACTTCACTGAAAACAACCCATCATCCATAGTATCTTCTTACTTTAAAAAAAAGTTAAGCAGAATTACCTACTATAGTGATTACAATCAACCATGCTTGTAACTTTCCCTCTTTGTAATTATTTTTAAAAGGGAAACAAAAATGGGAAATCATTTGGAACCAGTGTTATCCATTGTATTTGATCTGTGGTATTACCTTTTAATGTTACCTACATTTGCCTTACCGTAGATAAAGTGTGGGTTGTTCTTTTGGAACTTCACTCCTTAGTAATTCATAAAAGTCTTTCTGTTTTACCCTGAATTCTTCATATTCCATTATTCCTTTATTTTGGAATGAACCTGTGCTTTCATTGGTAAAAAGCACTACCACTGAAGAAACTGTGCATTAATGCACTTGAGCACATGCAGCATATAAGGCACTTAGAAGTCATATCACTTCTCCAGGGTTACATAATCATGAAGTGTCAATGAGTCAGTAAACATTTATTAAGCACCTACTATGTGTTAGTCACTGTGCTACGCACTAAGGATATGAACAAAAAGCTCTCTAGTAGCTTACAGAAGATAACATGGAAACAAATATACGCAAACGATATGCAGGATTAATAGAAAATAGTTAAAAGAGGGAAGGCACTAGAATTAAAGGGGATGAGAAAGGCTTCTCATAGGAGATGGGATTTGGACTGGAACATGAAGTTAGTCAGGAGGCAGAGATGAGGAGGAAGTGCATTCTAGACACAGGACAGCCAGAGAAAATGCCTAAGGGGCGAGAGATGGGGCTATCTTCTTCAAGTAGCAGAAAGCAGATCAGTCTCACTGGGTCAAAGCCTACATGGCAGAGAGTAAGATAATAGTATGGTGACAATACTAATAAATTAACATTTCTATAGCATTTCCTGTGTGCCAGGCACTGTGCTGAGCACTTTATAAATATTTCATTTTATCCTCACAACAACCTTGGCTAGTAGGTGCTATATTATCTCCCTTTTATAGATGAGGACACTGAAGCAAACAGAGATCAATCGCTTTAACAGTTTAAATGGATTGGAGCGTCAAGAGTCTTGCATCAGTCAGACCAATCAGCAGATTACTGAAATAGTCTAAGTAGGAGAAGATAAGGAACTGTCACAGGATGCTGTCAGTATCAAAAGAAAGGGATACATTCTAGACTCTAAATATCAATATCTCTTAAATATTAGATTCAATAAGATTCAATATCCCTAAAAGGGATATTGTAATCGTGAAATTGGCAGGCCTTAGTAACAGATTAGACAGGGGAAAGGGGTGTGTGAGAGACAGTAAGAAGTCAAGGAACAGTAACAGCAAAGTCAGGAATAGGAAAAAGTTGAGGGGAAAAGATGAAGAGTTCCATTTTGGACATGCTGAGTTTAAGATGTCTATTGGCCATCCAGTCTGAGATATCAGAAAGGCAGCTAGAGAGGCAGGACTGGAAGTCAGCACAGAGGTTAAGGCATCAGTATAGAGATGGTAATTAAATCCATGGTGGCTGACAAGATTATCAAGAGAAGTAGCATGGAGGGAGAAGAGAAGGACAGAGCCCTGTGGGACATCAGTGACTAGTGGAAGAGATCTGTTTGAAAATTCATTAAAGGAGACTAAGCAGGAATAGTTAGCTATGTGGTGAGATGGGACTTGAATATAATTCTTCCACTTGAAGACTAGTTCTATCTACTACATCATGCTACCTTAGCATTCCTTATGGCGCAATAATATTTCATTAAATCAACATTCCATAATCTCTTTTACCATATTCCTTTCATTGGATATATAATTTCAAGTTGTTTTTCCTATTATGTACAGTGTTGCTATGAGTATTTTGGAGCACTAATATACTTAGAAAGATTTTTTTAAATAATCAGAAACGAAAACCTTGGGTAAATCAGAATTTGATTAATCATTACATCACTCAACATCCTGGCTAATCAACAACTTCATTAACCACAGCAGTACTTTATGAGAAAATAACTGCTTATATATTGTTGTCTGTGGTGTTTCCTCCTGTGAGAGTAATTGCCTCATCACAAGGCAATTATTCTTAGTGATCTAGTTGTCTAAATAAAAATGCTGGACATTTTAATTGTAACAGTTTTTCTTTGTTTAGAATTACACTGAGATGTTTTAGCAAACAACCATTTTTAACAAGTTTCAATGAGTCAAAGAACTGGAAAGGACCCCCTTAGAGATTATCTAGTCCAACTGTCTTACTGTAGAAATGAGAAAACTGCAGCCTAGAGAAAGCAGGTCACTTTCCCAAGGTCGTACAACTCATTAATAACAGAGTATGCAACAAGTACTCAAGATTCTTAATTCCCCAGTGAAACACTACATTTATGTCCACATTCATACCCATTCTTTAGGTGGGCCTTTTAAAATAATTTGTCCTGTTCCTTCCTGACATATCTTCAGTCTTGTTTATCTGGAAAGTTAAATCAGGACTAGCATGTTTTGCACTTACTAATAATAATACAGATTCCAAGACAAACCTTTCACATTGTAGTCTGTATAGCAGACTAATGAAGTAATTCAAATTAATGGTCAATAGAAATTTTTCTAATGTGAAACTTTTTGAAAGGCTGATCATCTTCCCAAGTTATGATGCCATGCCACAACATTTCACTTCATTAGACTCCTCCTGCCAATTTAAAATTTGTTGAGGATTAATACAAGACAATCTGCCTGCCTTCATCTGTTCTTGGATACAATAGCCATTTCTTGGGTTCCTTCTCTGGGAAACAAGCCATATTTTCCCATTATTCATCTTCCAACTATGACACAGCCATTATCATCAAAAGTTGATAAAGCAAATGTTCCACTATGTCATTATTTCCTTTGGGGGTCATGGGATTGGCTTGAAGTTATTAGAGTAACCATAGCAGCCAGGGCTTCTGTGGGGGAAATAGAAAGATCTTGGTTGGTGTTACACTGATAAATACACGGACCTCTGAACCATCAACTTAACATTAGTTCTAGAATGACTACATTTAACCAAGTAGCAGGGAACAGGCAACCAAAGCAGCAGCCAAATAAGCAAACACTCATGAAAAATATCAGAGTACAAGATGGATCTCATTTCTTTTGGCCGCCTTCTACTTCTGCAGTAATAGTGGCGGAGCGGCAGACCAAAGTATGTTAAGATAACAACCTCCCTGGGTAGCACCCGCCCACCTCATTATAATCTCTCCATCCCAGTAATTGTGAACTGCAGATGTCACTGTACCCCTTCTGTTTCCCAAGCCCTGCTGCCTGCTCCCTAGTCCCAAACCCTTCACCATGATTTCTCCCCACAGTTTACCACTTCAGACCGATCCACCCCTTTCACTGCACTCTGTGGATGCCTTTTTCCTAACTTACATCCTTCGTCTTCTTGCACTGAAACCTAACTTGCAACCAATGAAATACCATCCCTGTGCTCCTGCTCTAGCATTGCTCATTCTTTCACTTAAAGTACCTGACTCACTAGTCATGGGGAGGGACTTGAGTTCCTTCAGTTTGTTCATGTTTTATGACCTGCTCTTCAGCTCTGCCTCAGCCACACACAGAGATGACCGTAACACTTAATCTTCCCATCATCCATAAGTTTTCCACTTTCATCTATGAGAAGATAGGAAATTATTTTGTTAGATCATAATCTTTCATCATTCCCTTTCTTGCCTCTGCTCTACAACTCTTCACCCTGTTCATCTTCACTGTGATTTCCATTCTCTCCACCCCTCAGTTCATTTTCCCAGGCCTTCAGCAATATACTGGCTATACTCTCCTCCTCTTCTGCATTTTGACTCCCTTGTTTGAACCAGTTCAGATTTACACTATCCTCTTCTCAAGTTCCTTTCCTCAGTATCCTATTACTAGGGTATATGGGGTGTTCAGGGAGGGCTTGCTGAGCCCTCTTCAGGGCTGCTCGTCTACTTTTGGTAGCCACCTTCACCACACTCTCATTTGTAGCTCTAAGAAACTGTAGCATGTGCAGCAAGCAGCCACATCCCAGTAAAACGTCTTGGAAGACAGGTTCACCCAGGTGGGTAACCAACAGGCCTCAGATGCATAAGTAAGGTAAGGGGATATCTACCACAAGCATGTGGAGACTGCCCCAAACAGAATGGGCTGATCAAAACAGTTTGTTCCAACAGCCATGAAGGCAGCTGAAGCAGGCACTATGGAACACTTAGAGCTTCTTTAGATGTGGAAGACACCACGGTATTCCACTGCAAACTGGGCCTTCACCAGTTCTCTTGACTTTTATCCTACCATTGGACTTCAATAACTCTGGAAGAGAATGGGACTGATGATTTTGTGTAACTTTGCTTCACTTAAAGCCAATTCACACATGGTCAAGACATTACCCCTTAACGTCCTGGGCCCTCTTCAAAACAAAGACAAACCATCCTTTTACCAATCTTGCCCCGCCAAGCCCTGGCCTTGGATTATTTCTACCATCTGCTGCCTGTGCCCCTGTTCATGTGCTGCTGAATAAAGCTGCTGAGAAATGATGAAAATATTTTGGTTAAGTCCACACAAATTTATACTACATAGTCTCAAATGAGCCTTCACTGCAGCAATCCTTTTACATTTCCCTAATGGATTCATTATCTCACTTATCACAAGGACATTTCTAAACTTTTCATTCCTCCTCATATTCTTATTACCTATCCCCTGCTCATCTTAGGACCTTGCCTCATATTTCAGAGAAAAAAATTGAGGTCTTTTGCCAATATTTTCTTCTTCTCCACTAGTTTTCTTCTCATATCATTCAGATGTGTTCCCTTGCTATAAGTTCTTTCACTTCTCTTTCATAAAGAGATGGTCACTTTCTTTGCCGAGGCAAATCTTTCTACGTGCACACATGAGTCTAGTCCATCCCACTTCTAGTCCCCTTCAGATTACCCCCTCTGTCATCTCCACTCTCACTAATCTTCCATCTCTTCTGGTCGGTTGTCCACTTCCTTGCTGCCAGCAAACATTTTCCCTCAAACCTCCCCACCCCCCATTCTTAAAAGCCATCATTTGCATTCAACTTTGTTTTCTACTCTCCCCTTCATGTCCATGTGAACTACAATCAGAGCTTCCACTTGCTTTCCTCTCACTTCACTCTGTTTAGTATATAATTTCTATCCTCAATATTCGTTTCATGCTGTTCTCTACAAAGTTGCCAATGATTTCTTAATTGCCAGGTCACCTTTTTTCAGTCTTCATACTTCTTGACCTGTTTTCACTCTCTACACTTCTTGACCTGTCTACATTCTTTGACACTCTTTGATTACCCTCTTTTTCTCTTTGGGCTTTTGTGACATTGCTATCAGCTACTTTTCTTCCAACCTGACTGTCCCCCAAGGCTCTTTCCTTTTTCCTCTTCTCTCTCTACTTCATTGCTAATCTCATCAGCTCCCATGGATTCAACGATCATTTCTGGGCTGATGGTTCTCAGACCTCTTTACCTAATTTAACCTCTTTCTTGGCCTCCATAGTCTCTTATTTCCAAATGCCTGTGGGACAGCTAGAAGTCCTTTAGATATTTTAAATTTAACAGGTATAAAACAGAACTTATTATTTTTCTCCCCAAAGCCTTGCTTCTTTATGTCTTAGTGAGTCCTCACTCTCACCCCCATATCCAAATTTTTTGTCACTTTCACTAAATCTCTTTTGTACACTCTCTTCTCTCCTCTGACATGTTGGTAAAGGCCCTCATCATCATTTATCGGACTATTGCAATAGCCTTCTGGTTGATTTCCCACCTCAAGTCTGCAGGCTATCATCTACTCAGTTGTCAGAGGGTTATTCCTAACATGGGTCTTACTGTGTCTAACTGTTCAACAAACTCTAGTTTATTACCACATATTACTTTTTCTCCAACTCCTCATGCCTTTTCAGTTCTCAGAACAAGGAATTATGTATGAGAGATAAAGCAATTTTAGCTCTCTTGACCTGTGACACCAAGAACACAAGCAAGGCAGTACTCTCACTGTCTCCCACTGCCTACCACACTTTCAGCAGAAGGGCTGTATGAACCTATGCTTGCATTTCCAAGAGAATTCAACAACCCAAACCCCTCCCCCCACCTCAGGCTCTTCTGAGTGCCACAGCAAAGCTTATCCAGAGAATATAGAAACATAGGGGAAAAGAGCAGGACATGTGCGTGTATGTTGTTTGTGTAAGTGGGAGGTAAGGTGAGGCCATGTCGCCCAACTTCCAGGTAAGGATTGTTGTGTCCTTCCATAAGTCACTTGGGACATAGACTCAGGCTTGTGAAATGTGAATTACCCGTATGGGAGGAGGCTGAGATGACTTTAAAATTCAGCCCGTAGGGAAACTACCATGAAAGGAGTCAGAAAGTGAGCAAAGAAAAAAAGCTTAAAATTATGAAAGATCTCAGAAAGAAGAAAACTCAATGACCTTGAGCATAAGCAGATAAGCCAGTAGGAAAGATAAGAATAATGGAAGGGAAAATGACCTCTATATCAGGGGAAAGAATTCAGGTATCTGAATAAATATTTCAAGACAAAGAAATCAACAACTGAGGACCATGAGGACCCTGTGGACTTTGAAACAATTTTCAGGTTGTTCCTGAATAATTTAAAAGAGAAACAAGAATTTTGAAAACAGAATTTATAACCGTCCATAGCAGAAATAATTAACAGACTAGAAAAACTCAGATCCATAGCGATGTCTCTGACAAAACAAAAAAGAAAATAAGTGACTGACTGCAAATTCATAGAAGTGGAGGACAGTCCAGAAAAAGAGAAACAGTGAGCAGTAACATTAAAACAAAGCAAGATCTCCATAGCAGTGATCCATATTAATCTTGAAAACTTGATGCTTAGAGATATTTTAAAGCTTATGGAACTCTGAAGAACATGACGTAATCAAAACACCTGGACAACATGAGGAAAGGAACAATACAAAGAAACTTCCCAGAATTTCTAAACACAGAAAATGAAGTGTCAATTCAAAGAATTTACTTCTTCTCCAGGGAAAAAAAATAAACACTTTATGCCACAAATTCCCAATACCCAGAATGATTAATTTTAATAATTTTGCTGACAAACAACAGATTCTGTAAGTTACCAGGGCTTTGAGTGCCAAAAAGAGCATTTTTGTACTTGCTCCAGGAGGCATTAGAAAGCCACTGAAGTTTTTTGAGTAGAGGATGACAAGATCAGACCTGCTCTTTAAGAAAATCACTTTAGAGGCTAAATGAAAGATGAATTCCAGTGAGAAGAGACTGGGGGCAGACACACCCAGCAGGCTATTGAAATAATCCAGATGTGAGATGATGAAGACCTGAACTAGAGTGGTGGCACCATCAGAGGAGATAAGGGGACATGGAGGAGAGATGTTGCAAAGGTGAAATGGGCAAATCTTGGCAACAGATTACATATGGGGGTTAAAAGACAGTGCATTAGGTGGCATAATAGATAGAGCACTGGCCTTGGACTTCAAAAATGGCATCAGACATTTGGCAGTAGCTGTGTGACCTTGGGCAAGTCACTTAACCCTGATTGCCTCTCCCTCCAAAAAAAATTTTTTTTAAAGAATCTAGCATTACTCCTAAGTTTTGAGCCTGAGGGATTGAGAGGTTGATGATGCCCTCTGCAGTAATAGGAAAGAGGAAGTGGAAAGATTTGGAAGGGGAAAAGATAATTTCTGTGTGGGGCATTTAGGATGTCTACCGGACATCAAGTTTGAGATATCTGAAAGGCAATTGAAGATTTGATATTGGAGGTGAGTAGAAAGTTTGGAGCAGGATAGGTAGATTTAAGAATCATCAACATAGAGATGATAATTTAGTCCCTGGATGCTGATGAGCCTTTTCCGTTATAGAATACCAGCACTGATTACATGTTTTTTCTTTCACCACTTCATTGTAAAGAAGGGATTTGAAGACAAAGAAAGGAAAATGTGTACAGCAAGCTTTGGTGGAAAGAAAAGCACACTTAGCATAACCATTAATGTTAATAGGATGAACACTCCTATGAAATAAATGAAAATAATAGAATAGATTAGAACGAAAATAATATGTTGTTTACACAATAAAATAAGTAATTCATGTAACATTGAAATTAGGGGTTGTAACTGTTTTTGTGACTCAGTCATCAAAATGTTAAATGTGGTGATGGTGAACTCAGACAAGATTATGGAAATAAATGGCATAGTTAAAAGAGATAAGAAGAGCACATTATTCTTTGATAATGCAGCAGTATAATACCTAATAAATTCATCAAATGGAGCATTTTAAAATAATAGTATAGATAATGCAATAATATAATACCTAATATATTCACCAAATCATTTAGCATCTACATAATAAAAGGAAAAATCAACTGAATTACAAGAAATAATAGACAGTAAAACTATAATAGTTGGAGACCTCAACATGCTCCTTTCAACATCTTGACAAATCTAAGAAAAAAGATAAACAATAAAGATCTTAGAAATAATATATCTCTGAAAATTTCTGGATAGGAATCAAAATTTTTTACATGCATCAATATTTTTATTGGTATATTTGCATAGATCAGTATTTTTACATGTACATGTCATCATTACAAAAATAGACCATAAAGAGGGCATAAAAACTCATAAAGGTAGGAAAGTAGAAATATTCGTCATATTCATTATTAATCCAATGCAATAAAAAATATAATCAAATAAGGAGCATTTGTAGAATGGGATTCAGACTCAAATAGAAAGTAAGTTTTAATTCAAAAAAATTATTGGATCAACAAACAAATCATAGGAATAATAAATAATAAAACATTGAGATAACATGCTGAAAACTTTGGAGTTACAGCCAAACTGGTCATTAGATGAAAGTTTAGATCCTTGAACACTTGCATTAACAAAGAAAGAACAGTTCATTGGGCATGCAACTAAGAACAAACTAAAAAGAAACAAAAATAAATATCCTTAAAAATAAAAGAAAAAATAGAAAACACCATCAGATTGACAAATAAAACTAGGTTCTAGTTGTTACAAAAAAACTAGACAAACTTTTAAGTAAATTAATCTTCCCATAAAAGGAAAATCCAACTTCTCCATCCCCAAAAAAAGAAACAAGAAAAGAATTTGCAATAGATAAAGAAATAAAATAAATGATCAGAAATTGCTTTGCCCAATTATGTGCCAACATAACTGGTAAGTGAAATTGATTACTTTTCAAAAAATAATGGAATAAGTAAATAGAATATAGGTAACTCAGTCTCCGAAGAGGAATTTGACAAGCCATCAAAACAAAGAGGTAAAAAATAATAAAAAGCAGGATTAGATGGCTTTTCAAGTAAATTTTATCAAACATTTTAAAAAAAGAAATTCCAGTGTTACATAAATTGTTTACAAAAATAGCGAATAGGATTTGTCCTAATTCTTTCTATGAAACAAATATGTTCTTGATAGCTAAGTCAGGAGGAGACAAAACAAAGAATACTGATGCAAAGTCATAAGTAACATATTAGCAAAGAGATTATGGTAACATTAAAAAGCTTATATAGTGTAGCAACACTGGATTTATACTAGGAATGTAGGATTGGTTAAATATTAGAAGAATCTTAAACATAATTATAAAAAATGATCAGAATTATGTGATGTTCAGCAGAACAAATTAGGTAAACAAGATCTGGAAGCAACTAAAGATAATAGTGTAGTGTTTGAATAATCCAAGATACATTACTAGGTTAAGGACTAAATTTGATGAAAAACTATTGGGGGAAATTAGTTAAATTCATTGGAAAAATTAGGCTTAGGTCAAATCTCCCTAAATTTCTAATGCCCCTCCAAAACTAACGTATTTAAGATTTTGTATTTATTCTATATATACTTCTGCATCTCATCTATTCTGTTAAACTTAAATTCTTTGTGAGTAGGAATTATTTCTTTTGTTATATTTGTATCCTTTGTACCTAATACAGTACTTGGCACATACTAGTTGCTTAAAGAATGCTTGTGATTGATTTCACACCATATGCCACTCTAATCACCAAATAGATTTGTGACCTAGATATTAAAAACTCATCTTTTAAAAAGTATAAGAAAAGGGAAATTGATGCCTTTTACAACTATGGATACAGGATAGGTTTTAAGTGGGCAGTATTGATTATAGAAAATTTAAAAATATTTGCACAAGAAAAATGTCAATGCAATTAGAAGGGAAACAAGTCAACTGAAAAAAAATTTGAATCAAATATTAAAAAATTTGAATTTTTAAGGCATAAGAGCTATTTCTCAATAGATAATGATTAAAGGATATGAATAGGCAATTTGCAAAGGAAAACATGCATGTAATCAATGAACAACATGAAAAATACTTCAAATCAATAATAAGAGAAATGCAAATTAATACTACTCTAACTACCTGTATTTCACCTCACACTCTTCATATTAGCAAAGACAAAATTGTTGCCAGGAGTTGTGAGGGCATGGATACATTATTTCACTGTTGGGATTATGATCTAAACATTCTGGAAAGCAGTTCAGAACTATACCCCAAAAGTTGGCAAACCTTTAACCCAATCTTAGCACTACTGGATACATACTCTAAAGAGATCAAAGATAATTGGGAAAGGGTTTATATGTATAAAACAATTTTTATAGCAGCACATTTTGTACCAAAAGAAAAAAACACCTGGAAACAAGGTAGGTATCCATCAGTTGGGGAATGACTGAATAAATGATGACATACAAATGTGATGGAATATAATTAAGCCATAAGAAATTATAAAAGATATAAATTTCAGAAAAACCTGGGAAAGTTTTTAATGAACTGACATAGAACAGAGTGAGCAGGGCCAAGAGAACAATATTGTCAATGACCAAAATATTAAAAGAAAACAACTTTGAAGGACTTGAAAAGTCCAGTGAATGAACTGAGCAATCATGATCCCAGAAGGATTCTGATGAAAGTTGCTTCCTACATCGTGATAATGTGAAATACAGACTATAGGTACAGAATGAGACACACATTAAAATATGGCCAGTGTGACATCAGTTTGTTTCATCTAACAATACATTTTTCAATAGGAGAATGTTTATTTAGTATGAATGGAGGGTGCTAATTGTGACTGCTAGTGCTACTGATACAAAAAGCAAAAGAGCATCAATGAAACATTTTAAAAATATACAGAGGATACTGTTAACCTGGACATTTTGGTACTAGTATGCTAAATTTCACATAAACTTTAAAAACTAAGATTCATAATTCCATATAGATCTCTTTTTCCATGCTTGGCATGTGAAAATGTTCAGTTCGGTTAATAATTAATGAGTTCATAATAAGATATTTAAATTACCACACATTCTCATACTAGCATATTAAATAACTGTTGCAAAAGTGGTGGGAAAAGGTGAAGATGAAAAAGGTAAAACAAGGAGATGTATTCTTGCCAGAAGCATTCCCCATGGTGTTGGAGGATATTCATTCATTCAATAATATCCCACAAATTTGAAGACAGATTCTCTGTATGTCATTAGGTCATTTGGATCTTGTTTGTGGATGTTAACAAGTTAACTGCATCAACCCTTGGAATGTTTCATGGCCTTCTAGAAGAGATATTACTGAAAGGAATCTAGCTCATCCATCCACAGAGGATAACAAATATCTGTTGCCCAAAACATGTATTGGGTGGATAACCTGTAAAGATTGTTCATTAGTGTGTTTACCTGGACACACCAGATGGACAGTGTATCAGGCCCAGAAGTGAAAAAGAGGAGAATGAGCTAGATTGCCTTCTGAAAATTACAAGGTTTCTTTAATGACTTGAATGGAGGAAATGTCAAATACAATTAAGGCAATATTATTCTAATATAACATAAATGCGATTACAATAAAATCAGAATATATGTAGTAGAGAGCTCGAATAGTGACGTGAGAGTTCTGAGAGGGCAAAGGTCATTTCTAAGTGTGATGAACAGGTCAGAGAAATATTCATAAAGGGAGATGCACCTAATATGGGCCTTGAAGGAAGGATAGAATTGTGACAGGTGGAAATGTAAGGAGAGTTCATCCAAAGCATGGAAGACAAGATAAACATAGAAATGGGAGAGGGAACCACAAAAATAAGAAAATAAGAAATAGTTCAATTTGCCTCCCAAGTGTGCAAAAGGGAATGAATGGTAACTTGGATTCAAATTGCTAGGGCTAAGAAATATCATCCAAACAATGACCTTTTTTTTTCTCTCTTAACAAAGGAGGGTTTAATTAGGCAGGGGAATATATATTCAGAAAGTAATGTAGTATTTTAAAAAGGATCAATTAAAATTTTATAAAATATAAAATACAGGCAAAGGAGTATTTTATTTGAGAGGCAGTTTTGAGAGAAAGGTATTTATGGTTTTGAACATGTTAAGATTGAAGTCCCAGTGTGATATACAAGTCAAGATAACCTGCAGGCAATTAGAAATGGAGGACTGGAGCTCAAGATCAGAGATAATAGAGTGGGAAGTCATCTGCTAAATTTGATGGATTTTTTTCTCAGTCCTCATGATTCTTTCACCGTCTCCACATGGACACTTTTCTCCTATAGCTCTTCTGATTCTTCTCCTTCCCATCGGATTACTCCTCCTCAATCTCCTTCACTGACTCACTATTGTATTTCCACCATTGTAGTAGGGATGTCCTGTTGGAGTGATCTAGGGGCATTTATTTTCTCCTTCTACATTCTTTCTGTTGGTGGATCATCTTATCACTTTCCATAGCTTTAACTTAACTTCTTGTATATGAACCCTAAATCTTTGCATCCAGTTTCAGTCTCTGTACCTAACTCTAGTCATCTATTTTTAATTCTCTATACACCTCTCCCTACTGTCCTTCTAGCACTTCAAACTCGAAATTTCCAAAACGGAACTTGTCATCTGCTCCTCTTCCTAACCTCCTTATTGAGGCTTCCATCATCCTTGCAGTCCAGAGATGGGACTCTTGTGCCATTCTAGGTCCTTGGGTTAGGCCTTCTGACTGAGTCCATGTTTTCTAGAATAACTCCTTTTATTAAGGGGATTTGTTCCGTGAAGTTTGAAGGTCACAGGCTCCCCAGCCCTGTCCAAGTCAATCAAGTTCATACTTGGTACTCTTTTTAGAACTGAATTTTATTTTTTATTATAAATTTAATAATCATTAACAAACAACACAAATATTTCAGTATGCAAAGAAGAATAAGAATGAAGTTTATAGAGGAAACAACTTTTACTATGAAGGTTGTTTTTTAATTAACATATAAAAATAGATATAATTTAACAAGATATTAGCATTTCTATGCCCTCTTCTGCTTTTTCACTGTGCATTTTAAAAAACTTGAGGCACCTTTTGTTTATCATTACTCACCAACTTACCACCCATAAAAGCCTTTGTTTAAAAAAATAAAACTGTTTGGTCCAGCAAAATAAATCAACAATTTGGCCTTGTCTGAGATTACATATCTCATTCTCCACTTCTATTCCATTATCTTTCTGTCAAGAGGTGGGAATGATGTTTCATCAGTTTTTTTGAGGTCACTTTTGTTTGCTTCCTTGATCAGAGTTCTGAGATCTTTCAGAGTTGTTTTTCTTCATGTTATTATTGTTGCCATTGTTTAAATTACCCTGGTTCTGCTTACTTTACCCTGCATCAGTTCATAGAAGTTTTTCCTAATTTCTCTGAAGCCATTCCTTTTTATTATTTTTTTAATGGTACAGAATATTAATTCTGCCACAAAACAACTTATTCCACCATTTGTAGGTACCTACTTTGTTTCTAGTTCTTTGCTATGACAAAAAAAGTGATTCCAAAGTTCCACATACAAACAAAAATATTTATAATTTTGGAATCTTTGTTGATTCTTCCCTTACTTATCCAGTCACTTGCTCATTCCTGACAATTCTAATTCTTTGTCATCCTTCTTCATTTTCACTCTCCCTACTTCAACTCTAAGAACTTCTCACCTGAACTATTGCAATACCCTTCTAACTACTCTTCTTGCCTTTCTCTCTTGGTTTTCCATCCATCCTTGATGTTCATATCAAAGTAACCTTCCTAACATGGAGAGCACAGGAGCATAGATTTAGAATCACAAAAGAGTTGGTTTACACAAAAAGAGGTTATGAACCCCTGACTCTATAGCCTGGCACATTACCTTGTACATATATGGTGTTTATGCATGCCAAATACTTCAATGTTAGGTTGTTATTGAAAAAAATCTACACAGAGGTGACAATTTGAGCCATAGACATCACATCACCAAAGTAGATGTTTTACTACTTATTTTAGCCTTTTTTAGTCACATGCTTCCCTTTTGTGTACTTGATAATCAGATATCTGTTAGTATTCTTCAGGACAGACTGCTAGAATGACTGTTTTAATAATTTGGCCTGGAGTTACTGAAGATCAATCAGGTCTAGGGTAGTGACAGTAGGAATGGAGAAGAACAGATGATTTGCTTTCTCTTTGGTGATCTCATCTGCGTATAGATATTCAGTTCCAGTCTCTATGTAGATGGCTCCCAAATCTACATATCAAATCTTTATCTCTCTCTCGAATACCATTTTTCCATCTCCAACTACTTGTTGGACATCTTTGCTTAACCTTTCTAAACGTTAATTCTTTGAAAAATCAGGGAGTTAGACTAGAAGACTTCTAACATCTCTTTCAGCTCTAAGTCTTCTTATCATAGGTTCTCAATCTAAGTATACTACCAGCATCTCAAATTCATCCTGTTCCAAACTAAACTCTATGTCTTCCCTTCCTAAATCTTCTCTACCTAATTTCCCTTGTTTCTCCTGAAAGGACTATCTTCCCTATCGCGTATGTTTGTAACTTCGAAATCATCCTAAAAGCTTTTACCTTCCATAGCCCCAGCTCTAACCCCATCCATCCAGTCAGTTACCAAATCCTGCCAATACTATCTCCACAATATTTCTTACATCAGTTCAACTTTTCCTATAGGTACTTTTACACGGCCCATATCACCTCTTACCTAGACTATAGAGATAGCTTCCTAACTTCTTGTCCTGTCTCTTACCTCTCCTCTTCAATATATCCTTCCCACAACTGCCAAAATAATACTCCTAATCCAAAATTCTGTGTTATTTCTCTACTCAGCATGATGTTTTCAATGACTTTGTATTGCCTCCAGGATAAAGTCCCTCCTCTTCAGCCAAGGATTTAATCTTGCTCTAATCCACCTTTTCAGGTCTATCACTCCCTCCATACATTTTGTGGTTCACTGCTGTTTGTTCCATAAACTTGACATGCATCCAGCACAAGCTATCCCTCTTCCCTAGGATGTACTCCTTGTCTCTAACTTGTAGTCTTTTCCTTATTTGCTTCTGCTCAAATACCAATCCGTCATTAAGCCTTTCTTGATTCTCCTCAGTTTTTGGTACCCTGTCCTCAGATATTCTTAAAAGATTTTGTCTAATCTTTTCCTTGCTTCTTTCATGTCACATCTTTTATTATATTTATTTATATTCATTGTATCTCTGCAGCAAAATGTTAGCTCCTTGAGGGTAGTTTGCCTTTTTTATCCCCTGGAGTGAGTAGCACAATGCCTTGTACGTAGCAGGAACTTAAATAAATATTGAATTGAACTCAATTGGGAGTCTGATAGAAACCTAACAACTTAGGCCCTTCTTATGTATCAGGAAATAAACTTAAGTCTGGAAATTAAAGTTTATGGTCTATTAGTTAAGTGACAGTCCTGCTAGGATTGATATAAATTACTATCCTACTCATTTTTTTACCAATGAGATAGGGTTGCTTTTGGTTCCAAAGAAAATTATTGAATTGGGGAAACTGATAAGCTTCTATTCATTTTATTGCCTACATATAATGGTAATTCCTTTAAAGAAGTTATTTTGAAATAAATTCACCTCCATATTCAGGGAAGAAAAAACAGACCATGCACAAAGAAATCATCCTAAAGAATAAAAGAATATTCTTTGTTGCCAGTCAAGATCTATATATAGAAGGATGGAGATAGGATGGGATGTTTCTGAAATGTTTCAGTTTGTGTCTTCACCAGCCATTTGGGCAGATCAGACTGTATTTTCATATCAGCTAATGAGGGGATAACACCTTAAGATCCCAGGAAGACCCCAAGTGATTGCCAGCATTGGTGTGTTATCACAAAAATGGCTCACCAGGTTTCTCCTTTTGTACAGAAAAGGTCCCATTGCTAATACCATCAATTATGTTTCAAATTTTAGTCATTTTAGGGATGTTGAATCAGTGATTGACTATACAAAATCAGGTTTATGATCAGAAAATAAATCTCTCAACTGTGGGTTATGATGCAGAAATCTACAAATAGGAACTAGAATGCTATATAAAATATTTCACTTTTTTTGTTGAAATGAACATTATCACAATTTTGGAAAGAGTAGAGATCTTTCCAGGTCTTTCCCAGTGAGGCAGAAAAGAAAAATTAATTATTAACTTATATATGTGAATGGAAAACAAATACAAAATACTTAAGAATTGACTTTTAATGAGGAAGTTTTTAACTTTGAGTTCATAAACTTGTGGTTTTTTTTTAAAGGGGATTAATCAACATTTTTTTTTCATTATATAAGTGTTTCAACACATTTATTAATAGTAATTGTTCAACTGAAACTGAGTTTGGTGAGCACAAACTGGCTAACTCTTTGTATACCATTTGTTTCTTTTTTTTTAATATAAATTTATTTAACTTTTTACATTCATTTTCACAGAATTTTGGATTCCAAATTTTCTCCACATTTGTCCCCTCCCCCACCCCAATACACCGAGCATTCTAATTTCCCCTATCACCAATCTGCCCTCTCTTCTATCATCCCTCCCTTCCCTTGTCTCCATCTTCTCTTTTGTCCTGTAGGGCCAGATAACTTTCTGTTCCCCATTACC